>NC_069471.1:1351253-1367481 GCF_026875155.1 Cherax quadricarinatus
TACCATGGCCCGCCCTCTTGTGGCCCAACCATGGCCCTCCCTCTCTGTGGTCCTACCAGGGCCCTCCCCTGCTGGTCCATACCAGGGCCCTCCCCTCGGTCCATACCTGGCCCCCCCTCTCTGTGGCCATCCCAGGCCCTCCCATCTGCTGGTCCATACCATGGCCCTCCCTTGCTGGTCCACACCATGGCCCTCCCTCTCTGCTGGTCCATTACCATGGCCCTCCCTCTCTGCTGGTCCATACTATGGCCCTGCTTGGCAAAATACCACATATAACAGGGTGCCCCCCTTCTTCCTAATTATGTCTATTGCTGTCCTGAACTTTCTAACTAAGTTCTCACTTCTACGCTTGCCTACATCATTGCCTCCAGCACTGAGGCAGATAATAGGATTGATCCCATTACCGTTCATGATGTTGTCAAGCCGGCTAACAATATCCTCCATCCCAGCCCCAGGAAAGCAAACTCTCTGTCTCCTGTCCTTCAAGCAGAATGCCCTATCCATATACCTAACCTGGCTATCCCCAACAACAACAATGTTTTTACCTTCCTTGGTGTCGTTCGTCGTGACGTTTCCAGTAGTCGACTCACATTCGTCTGGTAGCACGGAGAATGCATTAGATGTTTCCACAACAGTTTCCACAGCAGTCTCTTTTTTCTTCATCGTTTCTACCTTTCTATTCGTCTTCTTGATCATCAACTTCGTTCCATGCTGTCCAGCCACTGTCCAGGTTCCCTTCTTAACCTGAGGGACTCACAACAGGAGGACTACTTCGAATCCTCTTGTTTTCCTCAGTCAATCGCCGTATCTCTGTCTTGGTTCAGTCCACAGAGAGTACACTAGACACATCCTCACTGAGCTAAGTACAGGTCACCACTGAGCTAAGTACAGGTCAGTGGTGACCTGTAGAGGTGATGTCTAATTGATCAACTTGTCGGGTCTATGAACACTTGTCTACACGTGAAAAGTTCGTCCAGCTGTTCCACATGTCTTGCTTGTCTAAAGACCTGTCAGGGATTGCAAATGAGAGGAAAACTACTGGCAGCTAACAGACTATCACAAGCATTAGCATACATGATAGTCAAGCAGGCACAGCATCACCTACCTAACAACACAGGAGTCACACACGACCTCATTGCTTACCTGTCCTCATCTCAATATGGTATTCTTCAGGTCACCTGCGTCACTCACACCTCACTCTCCGACTGTATGCATACTGTCTTGTTAACCTCGGTTAGAAGTTATCAGTTTCCCAGGGGCGAAACGTTGTGTGATAAATGTCCTAGTGTTTGTTTACAGTGAATAGAGATTAAGGTAGATAAAGACGGGACGCTTAACCTTATCTTATAAAATCCTTTGTGTGTGTGTGTGTGTGTGTGTGTGTGTGTGTAGGTAGAGAGAGGGGAGAGGGGCGCCACTGAGTCAAGGACTCTTGCTAAGACAAGTCAAAGTGGAGTCCTTTAAAGGTTAGTCCTTCTGGCTGTTAGGTTGCTGTTACTTGTGACTGATGTGCCAGAGAGGATGAAGTCCTCCAGTGTGTGTTGGTGGGCTTATCAGAGCTAAGAGCCTAGGGTAGCCGTGAGTCTACTGGGAGAACTGGTTAAGTTCCGGTCTTGCGGGGGCGTTGACCCCGGAATACCCTTTAGGTAAAAAATGTACAAGTATTTCAATTAGGATTTAAGATTTGAAGGATTTTAAAAATCATGGGTGGGAAGGGGTGGTTTTGGAACTTTTTGTATAGAGGAAAAACTAGACCCCAATATCGTGACTCGCAAAGGAGAGAGGAGCTTACCAACGACGTTTCAATCCGACTTGGACAAATCTACAAGTAGCTACCCGTCCGATCCACTTGTCAGTATATCACGCCAGCCTTCTTGCCTGTGCTCCAGAGTCTTCACGACTACGGTGCTCTTCAACCCATCTCCAAGGCTGAGGGGACTCATTAAGAACATAAGAACATAAGAACGAAGGAACACTGCAGAAGGCCTACTGGCCCATGCAAGGCAGGTCCAAGTCTCCAAACGCTTAAAGCCAATGCACCCAACCTAGTCAGGTCAGGTCACATTGACTTAAGGGAGGAACACGGCAACCGACCTGGTAGCACAGCTATCAGGTCTAACTCACACCCACCCACATCTACTCATGTATTTATCCAACCTATTTTAAAGCTACACAAACGTTCTGGCCTCTATAACGGTATTTGGGAGTTTGTTCCACTCATCCACAACTCTATTACCAAACCAGTACTTTCCTATATCCTTCCTGAATCTGAATTTTTCCAACTTAAAACCATTGCTGCGAGTCCCGTCCAGGCTAGATATTTTCAGCACACCATTTACATCCCCTTTTATTATTCCTGTCTTCCATTTATACACCTCAATCATATCCCCCCTAATTCTACGTCACATTTCGCTGCCTGACCATGGTCGAGTGAGGTTGTGCGCTGCACCCCTCTGCTGTTCAGGCGAGCTACCTTGTATCAACATGGCGCTGAGTGTGAGGAGGCGCGTAAATACCATAGGTATTGAGCTGCTTCGTGGGGCGATTTCACCCTCTTCAGTGCAAGTCTTACTCCCAACAATCATTAGGGAGACCTATGGAATCCAGGACGATGAGGTGTATGGTGTAGCCCTGAATGGGGCTTATAGAATCTTCGTCAAACTGAATTCCACGTCCGTGTATGAGTCTTTGGTGACGAGGTTCCAAGACGTGAGTCTTGACGCTACTTCCAGCTGTGAAGGTGCGTTTGATCGACGTATCTTCGCACTTTACGTGGGTTAAGATACGTAATGTCCCATTTGAGGCAGATGAGGCTGACATAAGGAGTGTTTTTGAGACATATGGAACTGTACATCTGGCACAAAAGGGCAAGTGGACGGCAGGTGCTTACATGGGACGTCCGGAGGGTACCTTTTCCCTGAAGATGACTCTGAGACATCCCATACCGTCTTACGTCGTGTTGGAGGACTTCAGGACGCAAGTTATGGTATCGTATGCCGGACAGAGACGTACGTGCAGAATATGTGGGGCGTACGACCATATGGCGGCAGAGTGCGTGAAGCTGAGGAGGGCGCCAGCGCAAACTGGTGAAGCACCAGTTACCAGCGTGATAGCTGTTGAGAGCCCAGTGCGCAAGCAAGGGCCTGGGCGCTTGTGGAGTGAAGAGGTGGAGGATTCCAAAGAGGAGAATGGCATGTGTGAGGTAAGCTGTGATGTAAAAGGATCTGTTACTACTCACAGGAAAAGTACAGAAGTGCAAGTGCAGGAGGAGGTGCAGGCTCTAGAGGAAGAGCTTCAGGAAGTGTTAAGGACATTGACACCGCCTGCAGTGGACGTTGTTTCCTGAGCTGGTGAGAGACACGGCGGTGCTGTAGAGGAATGTAAGGATAAAAAACATAGCAGGGTTGACGGGCCAACTAGTAAGAGAGAGTTGTCGCCGTGTGCTGTGGTACGGGGCGTGGTGGAGGTAGAGGTTCATCGTGAGGGAACCTCTGAAGATAACATGGATGTGGAGGGCATCACGAGGAAGAGAGCGGCGGCGTCAGACTCAGATGATGTCCTGACGCCGGCGCAGAGGTCTGGGAGGAAGGAAGAGCAATGTCGAAGCAGTCACGATAAGAGGCATCGCAAAAAAGGGGGGGGGTTGATGGTGTGAAGCCTTGTGCTGGCTCTGGGGCAGGAGGCCCTGGGATGAATGAAGAGAGGAGGAAGGGTTGGAAACTATAAAGAGGCCTTAGGTGTATGACTGTGAACGTAAATGGACTGTGTTAATAGTGTGAAGAAGGAATGGTTTCGAATGTTTCTGTATAAATATAGGGTGGATGTAGTGTTCCTGCAAGAACACAATTTCAAGGAGGGAAGAGTGCTCGAGGTGGAGGGGTTTCAGGTCATGACTCTGCCATCTGCACGTCTGAAAGGTGGTGTGGGTATATTGATCAGGGAGGCAAGCCCGTTTGTGTTGCTAAGAAGTGAGGGGGGGGGGGGGAGGGGGGAAGAGTATGCGTGTGGATGGGTGGTGGATGGGACAGGGGTATCCTTTGTATGTGTGTATGCACCAGCGGAAAATGATGTGAGGGTAAAAAGGGATTTTGTATGTGAAGAACTAGTTTTCTTCTTACGTGTTTACCTGCAGTGGCCATCGTTGGTGGCGACTGGAACTGCGTTATTAGGAGGGCTGACGTGGAACCAAAAGGGGCGGGGCACGTGTCGGCGGCCTTGCGAGATCTTTTGAGGGATATTCAGTTGCGGGATGCGGTTGGAGGAGGGGCGTGGGGAGGTGAGCACACTTTGTAAGACGGGGTTACGCTGCTAGGTTGGATAGGCTGTATATATCTCAAGGGGCTGGTTGACATTTTTCCGTACAATAGAAGTAGCTTATTCGGATCATCGGGGGGTAGTAGCAGAGGTGGCGTGGGAGTCACTAGCAGGTATATCTAGGGGATATTGGAAATTAAATACAAGTGTGTTAGGTGATGAGGAGGGATAGAGGGATTTGCGACGCTGTGGGAGGGGTTACGTGCAGAGATAAAAGGGGTAGAGGATGTGGTGATGTGGTGGGATGGTGTGGCTAAAGAACGGATTAAGCAATATTAGTAAAGGAAGGGAAACGTAATCAATTCTTTTAAAATATGGCTTGCTAACTATTTGGAGGATAGATTACGGGTTGTTATGCGAGGGGGGCGGTGGCGGGCACTTATCCAATGGATGAAATTATGGCAATTAAAGGGAGGCTGCGTGAGGTACAGGATGAGAGGTTCCAAGCGGTGAGGGTACAGGCGGGGGTGGAAGAGGTGTTATGGGGCGATAGACCTTCATCGTGCGTATTGCGTAGGCAGAAACAAAGACAGCAGGCAATGACTATTCCATGGTTGGAGGTTCATGAATCGATAGGAGGGTACAGGGAGGGCAGGTCATACAAGCTACGGAAGGAATGGGGGCGTTTGCTGACAAGTGGTATGAGAAGTACTGGCAACGAGAAGGGGTAGAGGATGGGGTTTTAAAACAGGTGTGTGGAGTGTGGTATGTCAGTTGCGTAACAGTGATAGGGAAGCACTGGGTGGGGAAATAACTGAGGGGGGAATATGGAGGGCTTTAAGTGGAATGCGAAAGGGCAAAGCACCGGGAAATTGATGGACTCCCGGCAGAGTTTTATCAGCAGCATTGGGAATTATTGAGGCATTTTTCTGGTTAGGTTATTAAATTGCATGAAGGAGAGAGGTGAGCTGGGTGAGAAGCAGGCAACGGCTGTCGTTGTATGGTACCGAAGGGTAAGGGGCAGCATACGCTTCGGGATTATCGGGCGATCTCGTTGTTATGCGCAGATTATAAATTGTTTGCGAAGATTTTGGGAAATCGGGTCAAGTGTGTGGTAGGGCGGGGTAGTATCAAAAACTCAGTTTGGTTTGCCAGGGAGGTCTATGGTGGAGGGGCATGGGTTACTTAGGGATTTCGTGGAGGCAAAAGGGGGGGGGAGGGAGGGAGGTTTGGTGGCGCTCGATTGGCAAGGGGCATACGATAGAGTGGATCGGAAAGCATTGAAAGCCATCCTCAGGGGTCAGGGGTTTGGGGAAGAAATAGTGGGCTGGTTGAGGCGTTGTATGGAGGTGCAATGGTGAGGGTACAGATTAATGGTCGATTGGGTGGGAAGATTGTAATGGGTAGGGGACTTAGGCAGGGGTGTCCTATGTCACAATTATTGTTTGCGTGCGTACAGGACCCCTTTTATAGATTGATGGAGCAGCGTATGTGTTACGTAGAGGGACCAGGGTGTGAGGTTGCGAGGGTTTGGCCAGTTTTAATTGGGTATGTGGATGATACAACTGTTCTGATCAGGGAGGGGATGTCAATGGACACATTAGACGGGGTAGTACAAATGTTCGCAGGGGCAACTGGTTATGAGGGTAAATCAGATAAATCGATGGTCATGGGGTTAGGAGCTTGGCGGGTAGGGTTGATTGGGGTTAGTGCAGTTGTGAGGAGGCAGGTGCATTCGTTTAAAAATCTGCGGTCTTATTTATGCAGAACGATCTACCTGTGGCACGCATGGAAACTCGCTTAGGATGGTAGAAAGGATTCAGGGACGCTTGGGTGCATTGCGACCTTATCATTTGACCCTTGTGCAGCGTGCCATTGTTGTTATATCTTACTGTATAGCAAAGTATGGCACGTGGCAGCCGTGTTCCCATTAACTGGGCCAGCAATAACGAACATACTTAGGAAGGTTTTTAAATTCTTGTGGGGTTCGAGCTGTGATTGGATTAAGAGAGATGTGGTAATGTTACCTGTAAGTAAGGGGGGCTGGGATTGCTGGACTTAAAGCGGAGGTCAAATGTGTCTTCATTAAAAGGGAGGTGATGAGGGAAAGTGTGGGTGGGGGGGGTTTGGCCAGGATCCATAACAGATTGCAACGGATGTATACAGGAGTTGAGTTTGCATGAGTGTGAAAATGTGTTGAGGGCTCTGGCGTGGGATCGAGAGCCAGCAAAGGTTAAAATAGGTAGGTTGTGTAGATTGTTAGCCGGGAGGGTTGTAGCGCCTGTAGAGGGAATTTTCCCCATGTATGCATGGGGAAGTATATGGAATAGGTTGAGTAGGATGAGGTGCAACCTCGTTGTTCGGGATGTAATGTATCGTTTTCTGCATGGCATTTTACCGTCGGGTGTGGTTCTACGGGATAGACGAGTCGTTGACGGGGGGGAGTGTGGGATATGTGGTGGGGAGGAGTCGGCTTTTCATGTAGTATATTTTTGTGATGGACTGAGGAGTGTCCAAGGGGTGGTTAAATAGGGTGATAAATAGGATAGGAGGTAAAGGAATTTCTGTATTGAGAGCATTAAGTCTCGACGTGGGGGGTTGGGAGGAAAGTGTAATCAGAGCTGTGGGGTACATTATGGCAGATTATATCTATATAGTGTGGGGATTGCGGGGCAAACAGGTTACTGAGGTGAAGAGGAGGGTGTTAGCGTTAACGTTCTATAAAACGGTATGTAGAAATAAGGAAATTTATGGGAGGAGGTGGGTGAAGGATTTTTCAGAGGGATATAGGCAACTTACGTTACAGGTTTTATTAGACTTGTAATAGACGAGGGAGGGGAGGGTATGATTGGAAAGTGTTGGTGGGGTAGGGAAGTCAGGGGTGAAAACAGGGTTGCCTCCCTGGTAATGGATAACAAAAGTTTTGCGAGAGTGTTGGATGAGTGATGCATGAGTGAATAATATGTGGACCACGGGTGCTAGCACCTGTGGAGCTGGCCAGTTTTTGTGTGACTGGACTTTATACTTATTCTACATATTGTGTGTGGTAATATTGATTTACGGTATGACATTGTAATTGGAGATTTGCTATAATAATTGCATGTATTTGCTCCAACTTGTTTTTCTGGTGCCTTGCACTGCATAGTGTTGATGCTGTGATCATTGCACGGTGTCCAGAGATATGATGTTGATATGTTTGTATTAATGTCTGTGCATTATTGTTCGTCACTGGTGTTCTGCAATTCAGTTTTGTTTTGAGAGTAAAGAGGTTAATGCACGTCAGACAGTTGTAATAAAGTTGGGCAACAGTGGTGTTATAGGTTTTTGTGGTTAGGTGCGTGCTAGGCACAGTCTTTATGTGTTACTTATGTCATGGTTATATTTTATGTTTGTATTGTACTGTTGTCAATAGTACTATGTAATGTCCATATAAGCTGTATAGAGCTTGAATGTCATAGTTGAAGCTGTGTTATTGTTTTAACACTGGAATTGCATGTTTAAATGTGTAAAGGCTTACATGTGTTGGATTTTGAGACTAAGTTTATTCTTATGGTTTTGTAGTAATTTTGTATGTCTTTGTGACTTTTATATATCACCATTGTTATGTAATACATATTGTTATGTAAACTGAACCATTAGGACAATACATAAATTAATGTTGGATCATTGCTGTGTGACTTTAGATTAAGCAACATTCATTGTTTATAGTATGTTAGGTTGTAAATAGTGGGAGTGGTTTGGATAACCACGGAGGGGGGGGGGTAATATGTCCTGTATAATATGGTCAATGCACTGCATTGTATGTCTGTAGTCGATTATTAAGTACCATTTCGAGGGATGTGTATATAAAAGTGTTGTTCATATCATGTAATTCTGCTGGGTAGCTCCAACAGGTTTGGGTTAAGTGATAGGATGAGGGGAGCAGGGAGGGGGGGGTGTACCCACACGGAGTTGTAAGTGTGGTGTGTAATATTAGCAGTAGGGAGAATTGTGTTAATTATCGACTTTAAATGAGTTTTACATATTATATTTTGTAATGTCATGGTTTAAATAAAATATAAAAAAAAAAAAAAAAAAAAATTCTACGTCTTTCTAGAGAGTGCAGTTTCAGGGCCCTTAGTCTATCCTCATAGGAAGGTTTTCTGATACATGGGATCAACTTTGTCATCCTCCTTTGTACATTTTCCAGAGAATTTATATCCATTCTGTTAATACGGTGACCAAAACGTGTGCAGCATAATCTAAATGAGGCCTAACCAAGGATGTATAGAGTTGAAGAACAACCTGAGGACTCCTATTATTATGCTTCTTGATATGAAGCCAAGGATTCTATTAGCTTTATTGCGAACACTTATGCACTGTTGTCTTGGTTTCAGATTACTGCTAACCAGAACTCCTAAATCTTTTCGCAATCCGTAATATTAAGATCTACATTATTTAGTTTATATGTGGCATGGTTATTGTCCTGTCCAACATTTAGAACTTTGCACCCGTCTACATTACCTCACCTTCTGTATATAGTTCTACTGTCTTCAAATTGTGTCCTAAAATTAGTATTGATAAAGCCACTGGATGGCGAAATGTCTACAATAAAGATACCCAGATGCTGACATGTGTCTTAACTTTCACATGTGTAACACTTGGTATTCTTTACTGAGGGAACGTTTCGCTACTCAGTGGCTTCCTCAGTTTTATATAAAGATCAAAATTTCGAGGTGATCCAGTCCTTCAGCTCCCGATCTTCACCATTCTTCTTTGCCTAACTCACGACATCGCAATGACACGATTGTAACCGAACCATATCACAGGCGGGGTAGAACCCGGGTTTCTCTCCCCCCCCCCCCCCCCGTGGTATGGTTCGGTTCCACAAAACATGTGTCTAATTGATCAACTTGTCGGGTCTATGAACCACTTGTCTACACGTGAAAAGTTCGTCCAGCTGTTCCATATATGTCTTGCTTGTCTATAGACCTGTCAGGGGTTGCAAATGAGACGAAGCTGAGGACGCTGCAAGTGCAACGCGAGTATAATATGTTGCAGGATGATTTGTGTAAAGTGTTGACTGCTAGAGTGACCAAAGTATGTCTGGTACAAACATGTCTGGTACAAACATGTCTGGTACAAAACATGTCTGGTACAAGCATGTCTGGTAAAAAAACATGTTTTGGTACAAACATGTCTGGTACAAAACATGTCTGGTACAAAGATTCATGTCTAGTGAACATTAAAATGGTATTAAAATACGACAGGTTGTTAGGTAAGACACATATGCAACAGTTAGGTATCTTTATTTCGAAACGTTTCGCCTACACAGTAGCTTCTTCAGTTGAGTACTCGACTGAAGAAGCCTACTGTGTAGGCGAAACGTTTCGAAATAAAGATACCTAACTGTTGCATATGTGTCTTACCTAACATTCATGTCTAGTACAGAGATTTATGTCTAGTACAAAATAATAATAATGGTCATTATAGATGTAATACTAATGTGTACCAATTATCTGGTAAGCCTTCTGGCCCTGTAGGCTTTACCCCACAAATATTGGTAACAAGAATGCATGGTTAAAAAACTGATGTCAATAACTAACATAAAGGCACAGTACCGTGACTGGAACAATACAGATAACCCGCACACAGGAGAGAACACCTTACCACGACGGTTCAGTCCGACTTTGACCATTTACAAAGTCACACGCCTTCCTTAAGTGAATGTGACCTGACCTAACTAGGTTAGGGCATTGACTTAAGCCGGTAGGAGACTTGGACCTGCCTCGCATGGGCCAATAGGCCTACGGGCAGTGCTCCTTCTCTCTTATGTAAAAGCATGTATGTATAATTTTGGGCCCAAAGACTGGGTCCTGGCACGGGTCTAAATCTTGCGATGACCGTCTCTGGCTCCCGAAGGAAAAAGGTTTCTGCCGTGTTGCAACGTATGATGCTCGAACAAAAGCAGAGGAGGGAGTACATATAGGCCAGCAGACAGGACGGGACAAGAGAGGTAGAAGGAAAGGAGGAAGAGAGATAGTGGTAGAGGTAGTAGTGGAGCCAGTCAAGTCTAAGAAATAGGAGCACTGCAAAGAGCTAGGGGCCCACAAGGGAGCTAGGGGCCCACAAGGGAGCTAGGGGGCCCACAAAGGGTAGGAACAAGAACACAGAGGGGAAGAAAATAATAATAATAATAATAAGGCTTTCGATAGAGTCCCACATCAGGGACTATTGAGGAAAATAAGGCACACGGAATAGGAGAGAAAATTTTTCCTGGATGGAGTCATGGTTGACAAATAGGCAGCGCTGAGTTTGCATAAATGGGGAGAAATCAGAGTGGGGAAGCGTCACAAGCGGTGTTCCACAGGGGTCAGTGTTGGGCCCCTTGTTGTTCACAATCTACATAAACGACATTGATGAGGGAATAAATAGCGACATAGCAAGTTTGCCGATGACACCAAAATAGGCCGTCGAATTCATTCTGACGAGGACATTAGAGCACTCCAGGAAGCTTTGAATAGACTGATGCAGTGGTCGGAGAAGTGGCAGATGCAGTTTAATATAGACAAATGCAAAGTTCTAAATGTTGGACAGGACAATAACCATGCCACATATACATTAAATAATGTAGATCTTAATATTACGGATTGGTAAAAGGATTTAGGAGTTCTGGTTAGCAGTAATCTTAAACCAAGACAACAGTGCATAAGTGTTCGCAATAAAGCGAACAGAATCCTTGGCTTCATATCAAGAAGCATAAATAATAGAAGTCCTCAGGTTGTTCTTCAACTCTGTATATCGTTGTTAGGTAAGACACATATGCAATTGTTAGGTATCTTTATTTCGAAACGTTTCGCCTACACAGTAGGCTTCTTCAGTCGAGTACAGCAAAATTGATAGAAGCAGAAGAGACTTGAAAATGTAATCAGTCAATCACCCTTGAAGTTTTGAGGTGGTCAGTCCCTCAGTCTGGAGAAGAGTATTGTTCCATAGTCTGGAACAATATGGAGTTGAAGTGATAGGATGGAGCCTTATATAGCGCCAGGAGGTGAGCCGTAGGTCACTAGTAGAGATAAGAATGTAGACGTTGAGAGGTCAGGTCCCTCTCAAATCCAGCCATTCTCACTGGTAGAGGTTGTTGAAGTTGATTCTAAGTCTGTACCAAGATACCCTTGGTTAGACCTCATTTAGATTATGCTGCACAGTTCTGGTCACCGTATTACAGAATGAATATAAATGCTCTGGAAAACGTACAAAGGAGGATGACAAAGTTGATCCCATGTATCAGAAACCTTCCCTATGAGGATAGACTGAGGGCCCTGAATCTGCACTCATTAGAAAGGCGTAGAATTAGGGGGGATGTGATTGAGGTGTATAAATGGAAGACAGGAATAAATAAAGGGGATGTAAATAACGTGCTGAAAATTTCCAGCCAAGACAGGATTCGCAGCAATGGTTTTAAGTTGTGCAAGAATGGTATATAATACCGACAAGATGAAATTAAGACACACGTGCAACATCTGGGTATCTTTATTGTAGACGTTTCGCCATCCAGTGGCTTTATCAATACAAATTCTAGGACATAACTTGAAGACAGTAGAACTATGTACAGAAGATGAGATAATCAGTCCCTCAACCTTGGAGTTGGTGCAAAGAGCACCGTAGTCGTAGAGATTCTGAAGCAGAAGCAAGGAGCCTGGCACTTATATACTAACGTCAGGTGTAGCAGACGAGGGCATAGTCACTGGTAGGCGGGATTCCTACCAGTGACTATGCCCTCGTCTGCTACACCTGACGTTAGTATATAAGCGCCAGGCTCCTTGCTTTTGCTTCAGAATCTCTACGACTACGGTGCTCTTTGCACCAACTCCAAGGTTGAGGGACTGATTACCTCATCTTTTGTATATAATCCTACTGTCTTCAAGTTATGTCCTGGAATTTGTATTGATAAAGCCACTGGATGGCGAAACGTCTACAATAAAGATACCCAGATGTTGCACATGTGTCTTGGTTTGAAGCTGGAAAAATTCAGATTCAGGAAGGATATAGGAAAGCACTGGGTTGGTAATAGAGTTGTGGATGAATGGAACAAACTCCCGAGTACCGTCATAGAAGCTAAAACGTTGTGTATTTTTAAAAATAGGTTAGATAAATACATGAGTGGGTGTGAGTTGGACCTGACTAGCTTGTGCTACTAGGTCGGACGCAGTGCTCCTCCCTTAAGTGACGTGTCTGACCTCACTAGGTCAAGGCATTGATTGGCTTAAGCCGGTGGGAGAATTGGACCTGCCTTGCAAAGGCCTGTTGCAGTGTTCCTTCTTATGTTCTTATGCAACATATGGGAATCTTTATTGAGGAAACGTTTCGCCAAACAGTGGCTTCATCAGTCCAATACAAAGCAGAAAGGTGTAAGGAGAGGAGTTTGAGGTAATCAAAACTCCAATCTCTTCCAAGCTACATACTTGGTAGACCGTCACATGCAATATTCTCAACCTGACCCAGCATTCTCAACCTGACCCAGCATTCTCAACCTGACCCAGCATTCTCAACCTGACCCAGCATTCTCAACCTGACCCAACATTCTCAACCTGACCCAACATTCTCAACCTGACCCAACATTCTCAACCTGACCCAACATTCTCAACCTGACCCAACATTCTCAACCTGACCCAACATTCTCAACCTGACCCAACATTCTCAACCTGACCCAACATTCTCAACCTGACCCAGCATTCTCAACCTGACCCAACATTCTCAACTGACCCAACATTCTCAACCTGACCAACATTCTCAACCTGACCCAACATTCTCAACCTGACCCAACATTCTCAACCTGACCCAGCATTCTCAACCTGACCCAGCATTCTCAACCTGACCCAACATTCTCAACCTGACCCAACATTCTCCACCTGACCCAACATTCTCAACCTGACCCAACATTCTCAACCTGACCCAACATTCTCAACCTGACCCAGCATTCTCAACCTGACCCAACATTCTCACCTGACCCAGCATTCTCAACCTGACCCAACATTCTCAACCTGACCCAACATTCTCAACCTGACCCAACATTCTCAACCTGACCCAGCATTCTCAACCTGACCCAACATTCTCAACCTGACCCAACATTCTCAACCTGACCCAGCATTCTCAACCTGACCCAACATTCTCAACCTGACCCAGCATTCTCAACCTGACCCAACATTCTCAACCTGACCCAACATTCTCAACCTGACCCAGCATTCTCAACCTGACCCAACATTCTCAGCCTCACCCAACATTCTCAACCTGACCCAACATTCTCAACCTGACCCAACATTCTCAACCTGACCCAACATTCTCAACCTGACCCAACATTCTCAACCTGACCCAGCATTCTCAACCTGACCCAACATTCTCAACCTGACCCAGCATTCTCAACCTGACCCAACATTCTCAACCTGACCCAACATTCTCACCTGACCCAGCATTCTCAACCTGACCCAACATTCTCAACCTCACCCAACATTCTCAACCTGACCCAACATTCTCAACCTGACCCAACATTCTCAACCTGACCCAACATTCTCAACCTGACCCAACATTCTCAACCTGACCCAGCATTCTCAACCTGACCCAACATTCTCAACCTGACCCAACATTCTCAACCTGACCCAACATTCTCAACCTGACCCAACATTCTCAACCTGACCCAACATTCTCAAACCTCACCCAACATTCTCAACCTGACCCAACATTCTCAACCTGACCCAGCATTCTCAACCTGACCCAACATTCTCAACCTCACCCAACATTCTCAACCTGACCCAACATTCTCAACCTGACCCAGCATTCTCAACCTGACCCAACATTCTCAACCTGACCCAACATTCTCAACCTGACCCAGCATTCTCAACCTGACCCAACATTCTCAACCTGACCCAACATTCTCAACCTGACCCAACATTCTCAACCTGACCCAGCATTCTCAACCTGACCCAACATTCTCAACCTGACCCAACATTCTCAACCTGACCCAACATTCTCAACCTGACCCAACATTCTCAACCTGACCCAACATTCTCAACCTGACCCAACATTCTCCACCTGACCCAACATTCTCAACCTGACCCAACATTCTCAACCTGACCCAACATTCTCCACCTGACCCAACATTCTCAACCTGACCCAGCATTCTCCACCTGACCCAACATTCTCAACCTGACCCAACATTCTCAACCTGACCCAACATTCTCCACCTGACCCAACATTCTCAACCTGACCCAGCATTCTCAACCTGACCCAACATTCTCAACCTGACCCAGCATTCTCAACCTCACCCAACATTCTCAACCTGAACCCAACATTCTCAACCTGACCCAACATTCTCAACCTGACCCATCATTCTCCACCTGACCCAACATTCTCAAACCTGACCCAACATTCTCAACCTGACCCAACATTCTCAACCTGACCCAACATTCTCAACCTGACCCAACATTCTCAACCTGACCCAACATTCTCCACCTGACCCAACATTCTCAACCTGACCCAACATTCTCAACCTGACCCAACATTTCTCAACCTGACCCAGCATTCTCAAACCTGACCCAACATTCTCAACCTGACCCAACATTCTCAACCTGACCCAACATTCTCAACCTGACCCAACATTCTCAACTGACCCACATTCTCAACCTGACCCAACATTCTCAACCTGACCCAGCATTCTCAACCTGACCCAACATTCTCAACCTGACCCAACATTCTCAACCTGACCCAACATTCTCAACCTGACCCAACATTCTCAACCTGACCCAACATTCTCAACCTGACCCAACATTCTCAACCTGACCCAACATTCTCAACCTGACCCAGCATTCTCAACCTGACCCAGCATTCTCAACCTGACCCAACATTCTCAACCTGACCCAGCATTCTCAACCTGACCCAGCATTCTCAACCTGACCCAACATTCTCAACCTGACCCAGCATTCTCAACCTGACCCAACATTCTCACCTGACCCAACATCTCAACCTGACCCAGCATTCTCAACCTGACCCAGCATTCTCAACCTGACCCAACATTCTCAACCTGACCCAACATTCTCAACCTGACCCAGCATTCTCAACCTGACCCAGCATTCTCAACCCGACCCAACATTCTCAACCTGACCCAACATTCTCAACCTGACCCAACATTCTCAACCTGACCCAGCATTCTCAACCTGACCCAACATTCTCAACCTGACCCAGCATTCTCAACCTGACCCAACATTCTCACAACCTGACCCAACATTCTCAACCTGACCCAGCATTCTCAACCTGACCCACATTCTCAACCTGACCCAACATCTCAACTGACCCAACATTCTCAACCTGACCCAACATTCTCCACTGACCCAACATTCTCAACCTGACCCAACATTCTCAACCTGACCCACATTCTCCACCTGAAACCCCCCATTTTAACCTGACCCCCATTTCAACCCCGACCCACTTTTTCAACCTGACCCCAAAATTCTCAACCTGACCCCAAAATTCTCAACCTGACCCCAAAATTCCAACCGACCAACATTTCAAACCCGAAACCAAAATTTCAACGAACCCCAAAATTCTCAACTTTACCCCCAAAATTTTAACCTGACCCACATTTAAACCCGACCCAAAAATTCTCAACCCGACCCAAAATTTAACCTGACCCAACATTTCAACCCGACCCAACATTTCAACTTGACCCCAAAATTCTCAACTGACCCACATTTCAACCTGACCCAAAAATTCTCAACCTGACCCCAACATTTTCAACCGGGCCCAACATTCTCAACCCCACCCCAAAATTTCAAACCCGAACCCCAACATTCTCAAAACCCGACCCAACATTCTAACTTGACCCAAATTCTCAACCGACCCAACTTCTCAACCTGCCCAAACATTCCAACCCGCCCAACATTCTCAACCGACCCCCATTTCAACCTGACCCAAAATTTTCAAAATTGACCCACATTTTCAA
>NC_069471.1:1367981-1400434 GCF_026875155.1 Cherax quadricarinatus
GTTTGAACCCGTGGGGAGGCGGGCGGTTGGGGGGCACTGGCAGGGGCGCGGTTTGGGGCGGGGGAAATTGAGACGCGGTTGGGGGCAATGGTGGAGGCGGGCAGTTTGAGGAAGTGGTTTTTTAATAACATTTTATAAATTTAATAAAAAAACTTATTATTAACATTTTATTTTTATTTATTATTATTAACATGTATGTTATTAAATCCCGGGCCTCAACCATTTGTAAAAACTGCGGCCTAAAACCACTCCCCTAAAACCGCTGTTCACTCATTTGCCTAAAAGCTGCCGCCCCTGCCAAAAATGTTTGTCTCCCCCACTCCTCACCCACGCCTAAACCCCCCTCCCTTCAACCACTGCCTCAACCACTGCCTCCCCCACGGGCCTCACCCACTGCCTAAACCCCACGGGCCTCACCGACTGCCTCCCCCACTCCTCAACTTTTTCCTAAAATTTTCCCCACACACCAATCTACAAGAAAAAAAACACAATAAAATTATTTTTGAAAGGGTTTTGGAAAGAAGCAAGGAAAAGACAAATTTTCACTCCGGGCATAAACAAAGTCACACGGGACCATGTGTCAACCCCCCCTCGTATTTTTTTTAAAAAATTTCCTTCTTTCCTTTTAAATTCGTTTTTAAATTATTATTATTACTTTTTATTATTATTATTTTTTAAATTTATTATTATTATTTTTTTTTTTAAATTTTTTATTATTTTTTTTTTTCTACTACTATTATTTTTAAGTAGCAGAAAAGCAGAAATTTTTGTTTTCTTTGCTGGTGTTCAAGAGAAAAACACTTTGATGTCACCGTCCAATACCTGTCCAAATAGCCTTTTCCAATATGCAGTCATAAAATGTTTTTAACCTTTTTTAACTGTAGTTTAATACCCAAATAATGAACAAAAAAAACCCCTTGCCACACTGATTTGGGGGAGGGCGGGCTGCCAGTTGCGGGGTGGGAGGGAGATAGTAGTGACTGGGAAGGTGGGGGGAAACCCTTAAAATAGTTTTGAGGGCTGGGAATTTAGGGGGCGGGGAAATTTTGGGGGTTGGGGAATTCACAAATGGTGAAGCCCGTGAAATTTTGAAAACCGCGAATGTTGAGGGAGCCTTTTGTAATCTTTTTTTGCTTTGAAATTGTTATTATTAGTTTTTTTTTCCTGTCTTGTATGTGAAATCTGAGCAAAACATTTTTTTCAACTTTTGGTTTCCCCTTAGTAACTGCGATTTTTTTTATTTCCGACACGGGTACAAAAACCCCTTTGTAGGTGGGTCATGAAATGTTCTGGGGTTGTATCTTTGCGTTGGTATGGTTTAATTCGCGGGGGAAAGAGTGGAGTTTTAATTATTACTTCATCAATAATTTTGTTTTGTTTCCTGTTTTTGTCATCTTGTTTAGAAAAAATTTTTTTTCAATTGGGTATCCTGTTTGTTTTCCATCCTTGATGGCATTTTTAAATCTTCGTGTTTAGGGAATGAGGGGGTCTTGTGGGGGGCATGACTGTTTTAAAGGGTTCTTCCCAAAAAATCGTATCCCCAAATAAAGTTAGCGTTGTTCAAGGTTGTTGACCCTTTTCTTAAGGTAAAGTAACTTAGATTCATGGTTTTTTAAATTTTTGCTGAAGAGAACGTTTTTTTCAGCACGAAGGTTTGATTTTTCCCGCCATTAGGGGGGGGATGTAGTGCTTTAGAGTGCCCGGGGGTCAAAAATCTTACCGGGGAGAAATTTTCACGGGGTTAAAATCCTATGAAGGCAGTAGGGGTAGGGGAGGGGGGTCAGTAACTTTTTTGTGTTTTTGTTGTAGATAAACCTGGGTTGGTGGGTGGTCGGCCATGTTTGTTGTTTTTTTGATGCTCGCTCTGGGTTGTAAGGGAGGGGGGGGGGGAATGGCGCACCTGCATCCTGCGGGGCGTCAAAATGGAAATTCGACTTTGGGTGTTCCTTTGCGGGTTCTTATGCTGTTTTTTTTTTTATTATTTGGGGTCTCATAGTATTTAAAAGTTGCTGGGGTTAGATGAAGAAACTAAAAAATTTTAAAAGAGCTTGGATTAGGTAGTTGCCTGGCACCCGGGGTTGTGTTTTGGAGTTTTTGGGGGGCCCGGGCCCTTCGCTTCACTCGGAAATTTTTTTCGGTTTGTAGGTATCACTTTTGTTATTTTGGGTCATGCGGGTTTAGAGGGTTTAGTGCGGGTTTTTGATCGCAATTGGGCCCCATAAACTAAAAGCTTTGGGGGGGGGATCTGCGGGTGAGAAAAATAACAGAGTTCTGCCTTTTGCTGCCACCCCTAATTGTGTTGCTACCATGCGGGGAAAAAGAAATTTGGGAAAATGACTTGGGCAGCAAGTACCCGCCTTCAAACAGTACCAGTATTTTGGGTGTGGCGCCCCCGGGAAAAATTTAAAATTTATTCTAGCCAAAATTATGCCGAATAACTGAAGGAACCAAAAAACTGATTGCCAGATTTTGTGATGGGGACCTGTTTTAATAATATAAAGGAGATAAATATATAATAATTTAAAAAAAAATGCTTTCTTTTGGGAGTGGGTTTTAAAAATTGAGGGTTTGGGGAGTTGAAAGGGGGAGGGCTTGCTTTTTCCCGGGGGAGATTAGGAGGCTGAAGGTCCAAACCCAATGGGTCTGGGAGAAGTTTTTAGGTGGCGGAGTTTTTGGGGAATGAGGCTTCAGCAGTGAGGTTTCAGTCTGTCTCTCGCGTGAGGAGGCTGTATTGGGGGGAGGGGAACCCAAAGGCCCAGCATTGGGGGTGGGAGCCCCGCACCTGCCCACAAGTGGCGAATGGTTTAAAAGTAAAGGGAGGCCCTATCCCGAGTAAAGGAAAAATTAAGAGTGAAGATCTGAAGGTAGGGAAAACGCTTCTTTTGTTCTTCCCGGATGAATTTTATTCAGTGGGGCCCGTGGGAAAGGGGGGGGTATACTTTCCCCCGCTAATGGAGGGAACGCATTCTTTTTGGTTGGGGGACTCTCAGGTAAAAATATTTTTGCCCGTGCTTTTTTTTTAATAGGAATAAGGGAAAATGAGAGATTGAGTGTGCTTCCCCGGAGCTGGGGTTGGGGCATTGCAAAAGGGGGATAATATCATTATGTTTAAAAGGGGAAAAAGCCCATTATCTGTCCCCAGTGCGGTGGAAATGAATTGGGGGAAAGGGGAGGGGAGAAGAGCTGCTAGTAAGTCAGGTTTAGCTTTAAAAATTTTATTAAGTCCCAAAAGGGGAAGGAAACCCAATCATATTTATTTTATTTTTATTTTTTTTACAAAATTTTAGCACAATCAGAGGGACAAAAAAAAACGATAAGAGCAGCTTTCCAAAGCCACTTATTTCTTTTTGCATTGCATTTCGGGCTGGCTTAAAATTAACTTTAAAATTAACTAAGCAATGTTTAAAATTATGATTTAAAAAAATTAAAAGTTTAAAAAATTACTATAAAACCAAGTGAGGGATTACAAAGACAGGTCATATGGTTGCATTTTTCCCTTGTTGTACATTTAGTAGAATGGGTATTCTGTTAGGAAATGTATTTTAAAAAAAAAATAAAGTTTGATTGGGTTTTAGGTTAACATTTAAATTTTTATAATTGTGAGAAACATTTAAGATATTTTCAATTTTTAAGGTTCAGTTATTTTAGTTAATTTTTTTTGGTTTTGGGTTAGTAAAAGATCTTTTTAGAAAGACTTGAATTTATAAAAAGGTAGGGTTTCTTTTATATTTACAGGGTAATGAATTCCCGATTTTTTGGGCCTTTTATGTGCATTGAGTTTTTTTCATAGGGTGAATGGACACGAGGAACTTTAAAGATGATCTGGGGCCCTTTTGTTTTTTGGTCATTTTTTTTCTGTTGAGGTTGGCAAGGAATGTTTGGGGGGGGGTTTTAAAATCAGAGTTAAGTGTTCTAGTATTAATAGGTGCATTTAAAAAGTATGGGATGTTTTGTTTTGGTGGTTGGGTTTTGTGTTTGAAAAATTGGGGGAGTGTGCTGCCTGTAGTGAGAATTTGTTACATTCTAACTGGGAAACCCTTTTTTTGGGTTTAAAAAAATGGGCTGGATGGTTAATTTTTTGTTGACCCCATGCACAAAATTTCCCTAGGTGGATAGGGGGGAAAAAGGGGAGTGATATAGGGCCCGGAGGGCTGACTGTGGAGCATAAATAAACCCTATCTTCGAAAAGTTTTTAAAGCCAAAATCTTTGGGAAAATTTTTTAGAAATTTTTTGTTTATGTGTAGAAAATTTTAGTCTATTTTCAAGGGGATTCCCAAGAATTTTCCCTCTGTTAGCTTTGGAAGGTGATCCATTTAATTATGGGTTAAAAAAAGGGAAAAATCTTTGCCGTTACCAAAAAGAATGAATAGGTTTTGTCAATGTTTTTGTGTAAGTTTGTTAGTCCTTTATCCAGGTAAAATATTTTTTTTAAATTCGGGATTTACGTAAATTTGGCCCAGCGTGACTGGGCTCTGGTTTGGGGGGAAAACGTATGTTTGTTGGGCATCTGCAAATATGTGGGTTTTTGGGAATTTGCGAAGATTGGTAGGGGCATTTTGTATAGGAGAAAGAGAAGAGGGGGCCCAAAGGGCACTTCCCTGTGGGCACCAACTGTAATTGGTTGTGCAGAAGAGTTTGCCCCCTTTTCATTTCACATATTTGGCCCTTTTGTTGTAGGTATGGGCTTGAGGTAGTTGAGGGAGTCCCCCTTTAGCAAGTGTGGGCAATTTTTTCCCCGGGGCAAGTCATGTCAACTGTATCAAAAGCTTTATGTAAGTCCAAAGAAGATCCCCAAATGGACTTTTTTTTTCTCTATTGCCGTGTATATATGTTCTAGCAAGTTTAAAAATACATCATTATAAATTTTTTTTAGGCCTGAATCCAAATTTTGGGAGGGGTTTTATATGTTTTGGGAAATTTGGAAGGGGGTAGATTTTTTATGAAAAAATTTTCGAAGATTTTTGAGAGAGGGTTTTTAAGTTGGATATTTGGGCCCATAGTTAAATTAACTTCTGTTTGGTCAAACCCCCTTTGGAATCCGGGGGGGGCACTTGCTATTTTTTTATGTAGGGAAGGGGGAGGTTTCAGTAGATTTTTTAAAAGAGTGTTGCAATATTGGGAAGCACTTGTGACATTTTTTTTGATATAAAGGGTGGAAAGGGTTTTTAAACCCGCCTTGTTTTTAGTGGTTGTAAAAAGGGGAGATTCGTAGGGGTTTTAGTCGAGCAGGAACGTGTGTGGGGTAGTTGCCGGTGAGGTAGTCATTTGGTGGGGTATCTGATTGGGGATTTTATTGCGGGTTTTTTGCCCTATAGTGGAAAAAAAAACATTGAGTCTTTTTGCTGTTTCTGTTGGTGGGATTGGGGTTCATCGTTTTTGCAAATTTTTTTGCTATTTCGTGATACTTTTTTGTTCCCAAATTTCGAAGGGTTACCCGGGGCTTTTTTTATCCCCTCTTAATTGGAAAATTGTTCTCATAATAAATTTTTTTGCCCTTCTTTTCAGGCTGGTTTAGGATTGAAGTAACGTTTTGTTTGGTCTCTGGTTATGGCCCATTCTGTCTGTTTTTCATTTTGGTTTTTGTATTTTGGTTTTGGAATGCTGGGTTTACCCAGGGCTGTTCTCTCTTACTGTCCTGTTTATTTTTTTTTGGGCAGGCTTGTTATAGAGGATTGGGTCTTTTTTTAAAAAATTATCAATAATTCGAAAAACTGTATAATTTTGTCAGTGTCCAGTCAATGTTTGACTGCTGTTGGGGTTTAAATAAGGCTGCCTCTTGTGATGTCTAAAGGGTGACTTTAGTAGTGTCTTGGGTATTTTCCCAAGAGTTTTATGGGGAAAGTAGGGTAAGGGGTCGGGGTTTTTATTTTAAAATTATCCTGTTTTTAAAAAGGGGATAGGTGTTGGCCCAGTGGGTCAAGTGGGGAAACACTAGCCTCTGTAACTCTTGTAGGTTTTGTTACTGTTGGAGAAACATAAGTTTACTCTTGGTTTGGAATTATAACGTTGGGCCTGGTTCGGGTGTTTTTTATATTGAAGTCACGGGGAAGTAGAAATTGATCTTTTTCATGCGTGCACATTACATATTCCTGGGTTTTGACTAAATTGGCTAAGTTTGACGGGAACTTGTAATGTTTATAAATGTGAGAGGTTTTTGAGGTATTTGGATTTGAATTTGGCTATTATTATCCCTGTTCACCCCTTGTGCAAGTATTAGTGATACATTCTAGTTGGTCTGATAGTTATGGTGGCCACCCCCTTGTTGGTCGGGCCCCTACAGTTTGGTATGGCGTGTAACCGGGAAAAGGGCATGACATCTGTATATCGGGCTTTAGCCGGGTTTCAGTTAGGTAATGTGGAATATGGCAGTAAGGAATTTAGTAATGCTAATGCTCGTAATGCTTTTTAAAAGATCTGATATTTATTAAAAGATAGTTTTTTTTGTTTTTTGGCACGAAGTGCCTTTGATTGTTCTGCAGTGTGTAATTACAGTAACTTTTTATTCTTTTTAAGTCTTAAATAAGGGGTTGGTATCAGGATCAATGCTTGTAATCATAAATTGTAGTAAATCATAGTTGAATTAATATAAAACAAGGTAAATATTTTAAAGCAAAAAAATAGCACCTGAATTATTTAACAAATTAAAAAAATGAGCTAAGGTATTTTTTTTTTTTTTTTTTTTAAGCTAAAATAAAAAGAAATTTAAAAAAGGGACTAAAAAATAAAGTGTTTAAAATAAGGGAGTTTGGGGGAACATATTGGTAGTACTAAAAAGGGAAATTTCTTTAAAAAGTTAAAATTTTAAAGTATAAAATTAAAATTTAAAAAAAAGGGGACTAATATAAGTTGGGGGAAAACAATAAAGGGGTAATCAGTAAATGAGCTTTGGAATATAATGGAAAAATTGTGAACTTATTCTATTTTACACCTGAGAAAGCACCTTGATTATTTTAACAATTTGAATATTAAACTAGGGATTTTAAAAAAACAAAAAATAAAGGAGAAAATTTTATAAGGGACTAAAATTTTAAATGGGTAACAAAGTTAAATGGGCAATGGGCACATAAAAAATATTGGTTTAAGAGATTTTTTATTTTGTAAATTAATAAATTGAGCAGTTTATTGCACAATAAAAATAAAAAAAAAGAGGGTAGTTGGTATAGCTAGCCAAAGATAGTTTTTGGGGGCTTGCAAAAAATAAATTTGGGAAATATACTAATTGTACACAAGAAAAATGACTAAAAAACAAGTATGATAAATAATTTAAAGGACAGGGAAGAAAATGAATATTATTTTTTTGGAGTAAGATTTTATTGTAATTTAAAATTATGAAACAATTTAATAGCAAAGAAAGAAGTAAGAGTATTGGAGGTAGTTGGCATTAGCTGTGGGGAAAAATAATAAAAAAAATAATGCACAATAAGTAGAACGTACACCATGCACCACACTATATAGTATTAAGGGACTTTTCTAAACTGTTACAGAAATGTCCTTTTTTTTTAAAGGAAGGGAGAGAAATCATTTCGTTTGAATGGTATATTTTTTCCTGTTGATTTTTTCCTACTAGTATTTTCCCCCCTCGCGTGAAACACTGATGTTTTTTTTTTCCCCGTTTTTAAATTTTCTCAGCCTGAAAAGAAAGGTTTTGACGTTTTTTTGTTAGACACTCATATATTTAACTCCATTTTTCATTGTAATTGCTGTTTTAAAATTTGGGCCTTTCTTTTAACTATGAATGAATCGGGTAATTATACTGTGTTTTTTCCGGTTTTCCCACAAACGTGTTTCTTTGATTTTATTGTTTTGCACGATGACTTGTACGGGTTCGTATTACCCGTAGCAGTTTCTTTGCACGTGCTTGTTTATGTCACTAAATGTGTGGGGTTTTTATAACGCTCGACAATTATCTTTTTTTCTGTTTTGCGTCTTGGAAAAAGGTATTTTTTAGCGAGTGTTTATGGGGTTTTGTTTCCGTCCCGATTGCTTCTTCAACCTTCTATTTATTGTTTTTATTTGCTCTTTTCTGGCTTAGCTCTTTTAGAGTATTTTTTTTGTCAAAAACTTCCCCAGAATCTTCTCTTTAAAGGTTTTGGACTTATTCCGAGGTGGTTTTCTTGGGTTCTCGTCCTCGAGTGTTGCTTTTATATCTTTTTTTTCATTTTTTAGAGCAACGTTAGTCCTTGATATTGTCAGGAATAAACATACCTGATTATCATGGGGGAATCCTTTGAAGGGGGTGGATTGGAGGGGGAGTAGCCTGTTTTTTGTTGTTGTTGTTGTTTTTCCCTGGGGGCGGCGGTGATGGGGGTTGATGAACACAGGCCGGGGGTAGAAAAGTTTTCATGGTCCTGCTGTTATTTATTATTACTGGTTTGTTTCTTCTGCATATCCTTTTAAATTTTCACTAAGTAATACTTGTAGCAAAGGGGGAGAAGGGTTGTTTTCCCCGGGGGCTTTGGGTTTTTAAATGGGTGTCTGGCAGCGGGGGGCAGTGTTTGGGTTTAGCGGGCTCTCCTTTTTTCTTCTAATTTTTTCAAGATTTGGGTTTTCTTCTTAGTAATTTTTGGGTCAGTTTTGGTCTACGTGGGTTTTATGTAGTTTTAACTTTCCTTAGGCCATCTAATTTTTTTATAGCGATGTTTTTTTGAGAAAGAAAGGGTGGTAGGAACCGTTGCTGCCCCGCCTAGAAGGGGGTAGGGAAAAGAATGGTTTTTTGGGGAATTGGGTAAATTTCTGGCTGACAGATACTGCAAGGAACTTGCAATCCCCCTTCATTGACAAATGGAACAACTTTATGGCAAAAAAGATATGTATGCAAGGGATGGGGTACATCTCTCGGGGCAGGGTGGTAGCACTTGCAGACTCGATTGAAAAGGGCCATTGGTAAAAACCCTATGTTTTTAAACTGATGGAAAGATAAGGTATGGGTGTGTGGGGAAACAAGAGGTTGCAACAAAAGGGTTTGGGAAACAAAAAAGATAAAAGCATTCAGCATGAAGTTAAAAAATAAAGACAAAGATGGTCAGCAAAAAAAGGGGGGACAGCAGAGTGCAGCAAGGGACTACTCCCTTAAATTTTACTATACAAATGCAGGAGTGTAAGAAAAAAGATAGATAGCTAAGTTAATTGCAAGTGCAGAAAACATAGATATTTTTTGCTATAACGAGACCTGGCTCAATCTAAAAGATAGAAGATCCCCTTTAAAAGTCACATAAAAGGGTTTTAAAATTATTCCACCAGACGGGGGTCAACAGGAAAGGTGGTGGAAAGCAGTATGTCAGAGAAAAATTTAAATTGTTGTGTTAGACAAAATTTTAAAATTAGAAGCGTCACCACTGAATCTTTTTTGGTTACGCTTCTCGGGCCCGAGAAAAAACAAATTTTTGGGTGTGATTTACGGGGCCCCCAAATTTTGGGAAGGGAGTGCAGTAAACTTCTATGGGACGAAATTCGTAAGGCATCTACTACGAAAATTTGGGCAATGGGAGATTTCAACTATAGAAGATTGACGGGAGAAATTTTGACGGGAAATTTATAGTATGACTTTCTTGTTTCGACCAGATTGTTTTTTAAAAATTTTTGTGACAGAGCCAACTGGGGGAAATAACCTCCTTGACTTGGTTCTTGCCAAAGGGGGAAAACCCAAATTTAAAAATCTTGAGGTTAATGTAGCTTGGGAAAGTGATCAAAATCCCAGTTTTAATATACAGGAATTCCCCTATAATGGCAATCAAGTCTCCGTCCCTGATTTTCGTTTGGCTGATTTCATGGGACGAAAAATTACTTAGGGGGGCTAAATGGAATAAACCTACAAGGGGCAGGTAGGTGGTGAGGTTCCCGATATATTTTTCCAGGGCATAGTTCTAGCTGTCGTCAAATTATTTCCAAAAGGAAACAGCAAACAAAATGATCCTAAATGGATAACAATAATTAAAATATTGATGGGCAAAAGAAGGCTATTAGGGAAATATAGGGCATGTATAGGCAGTAAGGGCAAAGGGGGAATAGCATCTTGTAGGAGTGAGGAAGAGCCGTTTTGGTGTGGGGAAGTTCGTGAGGGAAGGGAAAATGAAAGGGGGTAAGGCAGCCGGGATTGATGGAAAAGATAAAAATGTTTAAAAACAGGGGGGGAATAGTTTTGGGTGGGTTGGGCAATTATTAATAAATGTATGGAAAAGGGGAAGGTACCTAGGGGGTTGGCAGAGAGCAGCAAGTTTTCCCTTTTTATAAAAAAGGGAAAGGGATAAAAAAGAGGCAAAAATTAAGGGGGGTAATCTGTTGAGGTACCTGGTAAAAATTATGGGGAGAGTTTAATTTAAAAAAATTTTAAAGTAAGACGGAGAAAAGATAGCAAAACAAGGGGGCTTTTGGAAAGGTGGGGTTGTGGACCCGGGGTTTTTCATTGAACATATAAAGTGAACAGTATTTAGTAAGGCTAAAAAAGGGGCTTTGTGGCATTTTTGGTTTTGGGAAAAACATTACAGGTGGAAGGGGGGCAATGTGGCAGAGTTGCAAGTGTAGGTGTAGGAGGTAGTTTTTCTGAAAGCAGTGAAGGTTTTTTTGAGGATAGTGAGGGTCAAATTAGAGTATTAGGAAAGGGAAATGTTTTCCCCGTAAAAGTAGGCCTTAGACCGGGGTGGGATGTCCCGTGGTTTTTTTAATATATTTTTTAAAAAGGGGGTTGTAAGAGAAGAAAAGCGAGGGGCCTTGGGGAAGACGTGGAGTTAAAAGATAAAGAATCACACACAAAGTGGGAGTTTGTCACAGCTGCTCTTTGCTGATGACACTGTGCTCTTGGGAGATTCTGAAGAGAATTTGCAGAGATTGGTGGATGAATTTGGTAGGGTGTGCAAAAGAAGAAAATTAAAGGTGAATACAGGAAAGAGTAAGGTTATGAGGATAACAAAAAGATTAGGTGATGAAAGATTGAATATCAGATTGGAGGGAGAGAGTATGGAGGAGGTGAACGTATTCAGATATTTGGGAGTGGACGTGTCAGCGGATGGGTCTATGAAAGATGAGGTGAATCATAGAATTGATGAGGGAAAAAGAGTGAGTGGTGCACTTAGGAGTCTGTGGAGACAAAGAACTTTGTCCTTGGAGGCAAAGAGGGGAATGTATGAGAGTATAGTTTTACCAACGCTCTTATATGGGTGTGAAGCGTGGGTGATGAATGTTGCAGCGAGGAGAAGGCTGGAGGCAGTGGAGATGTCATGTCTGAGGGCAATGTGTGGTGTGAATATAATGCAGAGAATTCGTAGTTTGGAAGTTAGGAGGAGGTGAGGGATTACCAAAACTGTTGTCCAGAGGGCTGAGGACGGGTTGTTGAGGTGGTTCGGACATGTAGAGAGAATGGAGCGAAACAGAATGACTTCAAGAGTGTATCAGTCTGTAGTGGAAGGAAGGCGGGGTAGGGGTCGGCCTAGGAAAGGTTGGAGGGAGGGGGTAAAGGAGGTTTTGTGTGCGAGGGGCTTGGACTTCCAGCAGGCATGCATGAGCGTGTTTGATAGGAGTGAATGGAGACAAATGGTTTTTAATACTTGACGTGCTGTTGGAGTGTGAGCAAAGTAACATTTATGAAGGGATTCAGGGAAACTGGCAGGCCAGACTTGAGTCCTGGAGATGGGAAGTACAGTGCCTGCACTCTGAAGGAGGGGTGTTAATGTTGCAGTTTAAAAACTGTAGTGTAAAGCACCCTTCTGGCAAGACAGTGATGGAGTGAATGATGGTGAAAGTTTTTCTTTTTCGGGCCACCCTGCCTTGGTGGGAATCGGCCAGTGTGATAATAATAATAATACAGTGGACCCCCGGTTAACGATTTTAATCCGTGCAAGAGGGGTAATTGTTATGTGAAATAATCGTTATGTGAATGAATTTTCCCCATAAGAAATAATGGAAATAAAATTAATCCCTGCAAGACACCCAAAAGTATGAAAAAAATTTTTTTTTACCACATGAAATATTAATTTTAATACACACAAACTGAAAAAGGCATGCACACTTACATGACACTTACTTTTATTGAAGATCTGGTGATGATTGATGGGATGGGAGGGGAGAGCATTATCTTCTTACTGTTTAGAAGGGGAATCCCCTTCCATTAGGACTTGAGGTAGCAAGTCCTTTTCTGGGGTTACTTCCCTTCTTCTTTTAATGCCACTAGGGCCAGCTTCAGAGTCACTGGACTTCTTTCGCACAAGATATCTGTCCATAGTGGCCTGTACCTCTCGTTCCTTTATCACTTTCCTAAAGTGTTTCACAACATTGTCAATGTACAGGTTGCCAACACGGCTTGCAATAGCTGTGTGAGGGTGATTTTCATCCATGAAGGTTTGCACTTCAAGCCACTTTGCACAGATTTCCTTTATCTTTGTAGTAGGCAACTTCTTCAATTTCTCTCTCCCCTCCTCTGAACCAGTTTCCCCAGGTCTGGCCTCTTGCTCTTGAAGTTGATCTATCAGCTCATCAGTGGTTAGTTCTTCATTGTCCTCCTCCACCAACTCTTCCACATCCTCCCCACTAACCTCCAACCCAAGGACTTTCCCAATGCCACAATGGATTCCTCAACTGGCATAATCCTCTCAGGGTTAGCCTCAAACCCTTCAAAATCCCTTTTGTCTACACATTCTGGCCACAGTTTCTTCCAAGCAGAGTTCAAGGTCCTCTTAGTCACTTCCTCCCAAGCCTTACCTATAAGGTTTACACAATTGAGGATATTAAGTGATCTCCAAAACTCTCTTAGAGTCAGTTGAGTTTCTGAGGTCATTACAAAGCACCTTTCAAACAGAGCTTTTGTGTACAGTTTCTTGAAGTTGGAAATAACCTGCTGGTCCATGGGCTGCAGGAGAGGAGTGGTATTAGGAGGCAAAAACTTCACCCTAATGAAGCTCATGTCCCCATAAAGTCGCTCTGCCACGTCTGTAGGATGACCAGGGGCATTGTCTAACACCAGGAGGCACTTAAGTTCTAATTTCTTTTCAGTTAGGTAATCTTTCACATTGGGGGCAAATGCATGGTGTAACCAGTTATAGAAAAATTCCCTAGTGACCCATGCCTTACTGTTTGCCCTCCACAGCACACACAAATTATCCTTGAGGACATTCTTTTGCCTGAACGCTCTGGGAGTTTCAGAGTGATACACTAATAAAGGCTTCACTTTGCAATCACCAGTAGCATTGGCACACATGAGAAGAGTAAGCCTGGCTTTCATAGGCTTATGTCCTGGGAGTGCCTTTTCCTCCAAGTTCCATTATCAGTCAGCCACATTCTGTTGGACTGCCCACTTTATCAACGAGCACACAGAATTTACCTCCGTCGTCGTCTTCGCTCTGCTGCTCTCTCTTTACCTTCCCTTCTCGCTGATGGACCCACCTTTCATCCAGACTCTCTCATTGACTTTTTGACAACAACTGACTTACTTCACAAATTCTGATACCTTCTGCCCTTTCTACTTCAATCTCTTGCTACCCTCTACCCCCGTACTATCCCCTGCCCCGCTGTTTCTGTAACCTACTGATCATCCCTCCTCCCTTCTGCCATCCCAAAACCCCCGCTTCCTTCCCTTTATTTTCAAATCGCCGACCCTGTTCCACATCGGGACCAACTCTGGTCCTCAACGCCTAAACGCCAACGACAATTACCTTACCTGCTGATGATACTGTCTCCACCTTCTCGTTCTTTCAGAAACGATCGACACGTCTTCACAAGAACCATTCCACGCTCAGTTTCAGACTGAACAATGGACTATATTCTTCACTTTACGACCGACTGTTCCTCTACTGCCTATCTTTCTGACCACAGTATTGGCAAGGGCCACTCCTACGCCATTTGGTAAAGATATTTCTTTTTCATGCTCTTAAGACGGTACACGCATCACCATACGAAGCTACCCAGGCCATGAGCTCTCTTGCCTTTCCCATGTGATCCCGATTCCTGTCACACTTAAAAACATCATTCCCTCAATTCTTGTAGTGGTACCGTCATTCTGCCCATACCACAGTTTTCACAAAATTTCCAGAATGTGCACTGACAATCTTTGAACAGCTGGAACTCCATGATCTCCTAACCTCAAAGGTAGACACCTTACCTTCTTCCTGCCTGCGGGCGGAGACATACCCTAGCCTGTGGCTCGTTTAACTTTTGACAGCCAAGAACTCCCATCCCTCTAGTTTATATAGCAGGACATCGGTTACAAGTCAGTTACTAACCGCAACAGTGCAGAAATTTGCTGGCGATTTGGCCATCCGCAAAATATGCAGATCTATCACCGAATTTGCCCAGTCGTGGTGCAAGATGTCCATTCTCATACGTCTTGCAATCGATCTCCCTCTTGCCTTAAAACGTCATGAGGCTCAACCTTCGTACTCTCGCCCTTTTGTCAAGGGTCTAATCAAGCGAGCGGGAAATCCGTTTACCTCAAAGAGACAGAGGGTCTCCCTTATGCCCATGGCATTTTATCATCTCCACCTCCAAGGGAGACTCCCACTGTTTCTATTCCCCTGTGTTTCAAACGTCCACACTTCTGGTATCCCCATCTTCTACAAACCCACCTCTGTGGTTACCTCTCCCCATAGTCACTCCTGTATCTAATCCTTATTGTTGCCCTCAGGCTCAGAGTCCCTACTGCAACGCCTCAAGTCTGAGCTCGGCTTCATTGTGTTCTCTCTCACAGAAGCCTCAGTAACAGATGAGATCTCCGTTGACACCTCCTCCCAATCGTCCTCTCTAGCTTCTCAAAAGTGAAAAATAAAGGTTGTCGTTGAAACACCTCTACAACGATCTTCCACCTCCACATTTTAACCCTCCCTGTTCTTCCCTGGTTCTCCCCCTCTCACTGGCTCTGTTTACAATGTAGAGGTTCACCCTCCCCTCGTACTGTAACCTTCCTCCCCTGTTCCCCCCCCAGGTTTCTCCTCTTCTGCCACCTCCCAGTTTCTTTCTGCTCTCTTCCCTATCCCCCTTCCATGCCTTCTCGGGGGCACCAGTTCCCTCCAACCCTTCCGCCCCCCGCCTACCATGGAAAATACAGTCCATACATTTCTTCAATTTTTTACTATCATCCCCCTACCATTTCCAATATTGTCTCCCAATGACGTCTCTGAATTTCCGAAACACATGAAGCAATCTCCTAAATATAATTTCAGAGACCAAACCCATCAATGGACACTGATCCACCACCACCCTCTGTTCCTTCTCTCTCCTCTCCTCCATCTCTGCGCAACTCCTTATCCTTCACAACCAGCCACCATTCCTTCGCTGCTTGAAACGTTTCCACTGCCTCCCGCATGTAAACTTTTCTAACCCCTCTAATCATATAGGAACCCTTACCTGCGGATTCCAAGTATCTTTATCATTGCCAAATCATGGCCTATTACGTGGAATATACGTGGCCTCAGGGTAATCGATGAGAGCTTCAGATGTTACTCTCCCAGTTTTGTCCCCTGTTGGTGTTTGCTTACAGAACCAAAATTAATCATTCTTGCTGTTATCTCTCCCATCTCAGGCTATAATTTATTGTATTCAGATCCTAGTTCTTTTCCACTGATGGACCTTTAAATGAAAAGAGCCCTTCTTCGTACGCACTGATATTCCGTTCCATCAGTTTATTTGGTTTCATACTTCGCTGCATACACAGCAGCCCGTATCCACTTGCATAGGTGGTATACGCTCTGTTCTTTTATATCTCTCTCCTTCTCGGCATTATCTATTCCGGATATTGCCTTTCCTTGTTTCATCATTACCGCCACCGATTCTGTACTTGGTGATTTTAATGCCCACCATTTCCTCTAGAGGGGGGTCTCATTGTGATGCCGTGAATTCGCAGTTAGAGGCTTTTCTTGCCACCCACCCCCTCCATGTTTTTAAATACAGGTACGCACACCGACTTTGATCCTCGGACTCAAACTTCTACTGCATGCAATCTCTCATCTGCTCTTCCTCCACCCGCATTAGACCTCACTTGGTCTGTTCCCCCGTACTTACATGGACAGCGATCATTTTCCCCAATCAATTCTTACTTCCCCTTCATATTCACCACCTCTTCGCACCCACCTGGCATTTGATCGGGCAACTTGGACCTTTACTCACATCTCCTTACTGTTTTTAGAGAGGTTTTCCTTGTTCGTCATCAAAAATTGGAAGATTTACTGTTTATGACAGACTACTGCAATATTGTAAAATTGTGTAAATAATCAAACCATTCCGACCTACTGCATATTAGAATGGCTAGTTTGGACTTTTATTGGAGAATTGATCTTTGTTTACTTTTGAACATTGGCAAAAATCAACAAACATTTCCCTACTTTGAGCTCATTTCAAGTTCTTTTCATAGTAAAACCATCAAAAATCACCTCTATTGTTCTATATATGTGTTTTTCATGCTGCCAAAATGAGACCAAGAAAAACGAAAATACAACCCATAAATACTATAAATACAAAATATGCCTCAAGTCGGCGTTTTAATCCAAAACAAGTTCCGTAGTTTTTTTTTTTTTTCTCATTATTTGCACTGGGTGCTCTGCAGGATTTTTTTAATGTCACACGACCCACACAGACCCATTCTCTCACTTATTGGCCTACCAGTTTTTCTTCTGCTTGAATTGAAAGCACTAAACTTTGAGTATATATAACTCAAACTGGTGGCTTTCCGTTAAGCAAAAATATCTGACCAAACAGTGAAAGGGTATAAAGAAAACTTTTGTTTTTCATTTTAGGTCACCTGCTTTGTGTTAAGAATACAACTGGTTTTATTAAACAACACATAACCAGCTGTTGCACTTACCTGTTACTTATTATACTATTTGGTTGAAAACCAGCTGAGAAAAAATTACATCATTTATTAATAAGACATATTTGTTAAATTTATCATTTGTTAATTAATTTTTGTTATCTTTTCTTTTGCATCATTAAAACACAAACTTATACTTAGTTCCTCATCCTGTACAATGAAAGTGGGTTTTTTATAAGTGGCAGATATACTGGAAAACTGTGTCAACAATGTTGTAAAGATGACTACATTGTTGTGAATTCTTCCTGAATGTCCAGACTTTAAGATGACCACATTATTCTGACAATTACAACTACAACCTTCAACAACCAGTGAACATAAGTCAACTTAACTATAATACTGTACTGATGTTACAATATAACACCGTAAATGTATTATCAACATGTTTTACACTAAAATTTATTACCTCTTTAAACAGCTTAATTAGTTACAATAAATATTTGTTTTATTGTCTTTAAATAAAACCAAGTATTGAGTTTTTATTAAAGTCCTGTAAATATTTTGTAATATTTTTTTTATATTCTAAAAAGTCGGTAATTTATCAACCATTATGAAGTAATAACAAAGGCCAACTAAATATGTTATGATAACAGTTTTTGTAAATATAGTACACAGAACTATAAGGTTTAGGAATTATATTTATTGACTGTTTGGAAAAAATATTGTAATATATCATCTGTTTAATTTCTTCCATTAATGACTGTGGTAAGATATTATATCATCTATTTTGTCTCTCTACTTCAAGTATTTTAATCTTGCCATTAATGACTGTGGGTACATATTATATCATCTATTTTGTCCTCTCTACTTCAAGTATTTATCTTCCATTAATGACTTGTGGGTAAGATATTAATCATTATATTGTCCTGTCTAACTTCAAGTATTTTTTCTTCACAATTTTTTCCTTCCATCTTCCTCATTATTGGTAGATGGTCCTTTATTATACTTACTGGACCAAAACAATAGAAAATATTTTTATTATATTTTCCTACATATAATTCAGTAGTGTTTTTAATATTATCTTAAATTTACCATCCTCAGAGTTTTCTGTAGTTAACTACGTAAACTGTCTACATCCCTCATAATGAAACACCTTCAGTGTCAATACATTTTTCAAAATTATTACATTTATTTTGTCATCTGAAAGCATAAAGAATCTTATCAGTAAGGTAATAATAGATGGCAGCAAAAATCAAGTTATACAGGCTGAAAGTTTGGGCAAAATAACAGGAATTTTCATTAATTGTTGCCTTGTTTTAGGCCGAGTTTCAGTGCTCAGATGTTTTGCTAGTATATCTTCCTCACTATAAATTTATTGCTAAAATTTGTTCATTTGACTATTAAAACATATCCTCTTAAGGACTCTGAATTTGGAATTTTGCCAATTTTACAAAATTTATAACAAATTTTGGTTTAAAATGCACTGCAGGAGTTCTTGCCTCTAAAGTACCTTCCACTTTATCAATAATAAACCTCCAGGCTTCTCATATACAACACTTGACTTTCATTATAATCCTTCATTACATAATTGAAACACAGAGATAAAAGTTAGCTGTTACCATAATGTCCTGTGTGGCAGGATTATTTTTATACTGTGCACACTCACCACACAAACACATTTTCTTATGTCTAGACAAAACTTGTTGCTCGGCATATTAAGCATCTTGAATTAAAAATGGTAGTATGAAACACTGCTATGATGTATAATTGCAGATATTATTAAGGGTGTGTGCTATGTTAAATGTATACATTTTTGATATGTGGGCTGTTATTTATTATATTTAATCAATGATGTGTCCCAGCTGGTATTGAAATACACTCAAGTTATTGTTGTAGTTGTTTTTAATGTAATTAACTCATGATGGTGTGTGATAGTTAAATGAATACACTCATGTTGATGTTGTATGCTGTTTTTAATTATTATCTCAATAATGTGTGTGGATAGTTGATGAATTCTACTCATGTTTGATGTAGTTTACTCATACAAATTACAAAGAATAAAGTATTACTGAGAAAGAATATTTTTTGATTACTTAAATATTTACATAGTTTAATATAAGTATAGAAAACCACTTATAATATATTCAATGAATTATTTAGACTTGTACCAATACATTGAATTATTATTCCCATTTATTAGAGTTCATATTAAGTTTTTTGGATATTAATAATTGTTAAAAAAAAAAAGATGGTCAGTTCATATTTACAATAATAAAGATGGTAAATAATGTTTAATTTAAGTATAATTAAATAATTTCCTTTAAAAAAATTCTAACAACATTAGGTAATTTGAACCAATAATCAAGAGACTTAAATCATGATAAGAAAAATCAATATGTATAAATGACCTTTTCTACTATATTATTTAGGGAGAACTTTTAAATAACATGTAATAATGCAAGAGTTTGATAAGCAAAATATATAATAGCCTGTATTCATTCTTTAAGTGACTTCAACAGTAAGTAAACAAAATGAAGTGTATGAAAGTACTCAAGAAATAACACTTACATGTTCAGAGTGTTTGAAAGACTTATTTCAAGTAAATCAACATCTACTAATGACCACATGAAGTTTCATTCACAAGAAAAAACCATATCAGTGTTTCAGAGTGTTTTGAAAAACTTTTCTCACGTAAATCACATCTAATAAGACACATGAGAGTTCATTCACAAGAAAAACCATATCAGTGTCAAGTGTTTAAAAACTTTTCACGTAAATCACATCTAATAAGACACATGAAGTTCATGCACAAGAAAAACATATCAGTGTTCAGAATGTTTGAAAAAGACTTTTCAACAAAAAACACATTTAATACAACACATGAGTGTTCATTCACAAGAAAAAACCATATCAGTGTTCAGAGTGTTTGAAAGACTTGTCAGTAATCACATCTAATAAGACACATGAGAGTTCATCACAAAAAAACCATATCAGTGTTCAGAGTGTTGAAATAAAAACTTTTCATTGTAAGTCATATCTAATACAGACACAATGAGAGTCATTCAAACAAGAAAAACCATATCAGTGTATCAGATGTTTTGAAAGACTTTTCAACAAAAAAAACACATTTAATAAAATCATATGAGAGTTTCATTCACAGAAAAACCATATCAGTGTTCAGAGTGTTTGAAAGACTTTTTCAGTAAATCACATCTAATAAGACATACATGAGAGTTCATTCACAAGAAAAACCATATCAGTGTTCAGAATGTTTGAAAAACTTTTCACGTAAAATCACATCTAATAAGAACACAGACGAGAGTTCATATCGCAGAAAAACCATATCAGTGTTTCAGAGTGGTTTTTTGAAAACTTTTCATGTAAGTCATATCTAATAAGACACATGAGGAGTTCATTCACAAGAAAAAACCATATCAGTGTTCAGAGTTGTTTGAAAGACTTTTCACAAAAAAACAAATTTAATACAACACATGAGAGTTCATTCACAAGAAAAAACCATTCATGTGTTCAGAGTGTTGAAAAACTTTTCATGTAAATCCACACCTAATACAACACAATGAGAGTTTCATTCACAAATAAAACCATATCATGTTCAGATTGTTTTGAAAAGACTTTTCACAAAAAACAAATTTAGTAAAACACATGAGATTCATTCACAAGAAAAACCATATCAGTGTTCAGAGTGGTTTTGAAAAACTTTTTCATGTAAATCAACCACCCTAATACAACACATAGAGTTATTCACAAGAAAACCCCATATCAGTGTTCGAAGTTTGAAAGACTTTTCACAAAAACCAAATTTAATAAAACCCATGAGAGTATCCATTCACAAGAAAAACGCAAATCATTGGTTCGAGAATGTTGAAAGGACTATTCATGCAAAAATCAACATTTAATAAAACACATGAGTGTTTCCATATCACAAGAAAAACCATATCAGTGTTCAGAGTGTTTGAAAGAGACTTTTCACAAAAACCAAATTTAATTAAAAACACATGAGAGGTTCATCAACAAGAAAAAACCATATCAGTGTTCAGAATGTTTGACAAGACTTTTCACAAAAATCACATTTAATAAAACACATGAGTGTTCAATTCACAAGAAAAACCATCTCTGTTCAGAGTGTTTGAAAAACTTTCAGTAAAATCACATCTAATATCAAAACATGAGAGTTCATTCATGGATAAACCATATCAGTGTTCAGAGTGTTTGAAGACTTTTCATATAAATCAAGTGTAATAAGACACATGAGAGTTCATATTCATAAGATAAACCATATAAGTTTCAGAGTGTTTTGAATAGAACTTCTCTCTAAAAAATCAATCTAATAAGAACACACGAGAGTCCATTCACAAAATAATCATATCAATGTTCCACTGTGTTTCATTCTAACATTTTTCACAAAAATCACATGTACTATAACGTAATGATATTTCATTCACCAGAAAAACCATAATCACTGTTTAAAAGACTTCTCGACAAAAAAATATTCTAGTACTATACAATGTGGAGAGTTTCATTTAGTATAGAAGCCTAACCAGGCCCATGGCCTGGTAATGCTATTCTATATATTGTGCTTATACTGCAACTCCTAAGCTAGATCCCCTTCATCACCAATGTTTTATTGTTCATTGTCTTGGTCCTTTCATCCTCTTTAAAAGCTTCTAAGCATGAGGCGAATGTTCCTTCCTTAGCTGGATTATGAAGGATGCCTTATTGCTGTCATTATTTTTCAGTGAATGAACTTTCGTTTTTCCTTTCTACGTATGGGTTGGTCTCCAGGGTTAGTAGTGGTCCATTATTTGATCGAGTGCCTCTGCTTATTCTGTCCATTTTCCTCTTAATCTTCACGATGCTCAGGTCTTCTCTCCAGTTCCCTCCTTGTATATTCATGTAGCCTCATCTCCTTTCCCCCTTCCCTCTTGGGAAAGTTCCCAACATTGTGGTCGTTCACCTCTACTGCTGTGTGCTAAATAGGTCTCATACCTAAAACCTGTTTTCTTGCTCTCTTTTTTCTTGATCACACTTCTAGTCTCATGCTTGTGCCATTGGCATTTATACATCTGTTTTAAATCTTCTGAGGCGTTGGTTCAGTGGCAATGTCCCTGATGAATGATGTATGGGGTCCGTATGAAGACTTACTAGTATTTCTTACAGGGCAGTTGTTATGTCAATTGTTAGGACCAAGGTCATAATGTGATTAATTTATGTTTTGTCCACTAATATGTAAACTTTGGGGTTTCTTTAATATTGTTAAAGATTCCACTATATTATAAAATATCAGGTTTAGGAATATACCCGGTAATGATGTGTATAATATTTTTGTGTATTTTTGAGTAATGTGTTAGATAGGTAGGTAATAGCTGGCTAGTAGAGCGAGTTTGAAACAAGTATGTCTTTGGAGGGTAGTTTATGTCCTGTGCTCATCCTCTTTGTGCGCGTTTGATGTCAGAGGGATTAACTGTGTTAGTTCTTCGCTCCTCTCCTGCTGACTCAGTTGGCATTGACTCGAGCTACCACCCCATTTTCTAGTACTTCACCTTATTCTCACTTGATAAAGAATTTGTTGTAGAAACTCTTGAACCAGCTTGAGGTTTATTCTGAAGTGAAGTCTGTGGACAGCTATATACTATTACCCTCAGTCCTCTTCGAGGGGGGCTCCTTGGCGTGGTGAGGAATTTGACCTGTCGGTCCCCTTCCTCAGACTGAACCTAATTACCCAACAATCCCCCCATTCCCTATCACATCCTCCCCATCCTCCCCTTTTTCCTTTCCTCCTCCTCCTCCCCACCCCTCTCTTTTCCCAGTCCTCTTTTTGGCCTTTGGGATTTTTCCCACAGGCACACTAGTTCATAGGTAGGGGAAAGGGTACTGGGGTCCGTCCCATTCCATTGAGGTTCTTGGCAGTGGCATAGTTTGCCATGGGATCTGGATTGCCTGAGGATGTCCAGATCCCTCTCCAGTATCCCGAAGGGTGTCTTTGGGTGTCTTTCGGGCGATTTCTCTAGTACGGGCCTGACGGGTGTAATCTCTGGAAGCCACCTTTCAGATTCCAGGGGTGGTGGCTGAAGGAGGTATGCTTTGTGGTGGATATCCGGCCACCCTCTCTTTTGTCCACCAAGGTAGCTAGGCAGATGTGAGGTTGCTATCCCGGATTGCTGGTTTACTGGGATGAAGGGTAGGGTATGGCACAGGTTCCATGCTGCACCTGCACTACTTGTGGTGCTGAGGTCCTCTTGGGCACAGAGGGAGATTTTCTGGCTCTTTTCGCATTCCTAGAACTATCCCTCCCCGGTACCCCTCCCTTTCTTTTATTCTTTTTTTTATTATTTTCTTTTCTTCTTTCTTTTTTTTCTTAAAAACAAAAAGAAAGAAGTAACCTAACCATGGAGTCCCAAATTCAATGACCCTGTTTGCTCCCGGGCCCCTTTTGTTACCCGCTCCCTGTTCTGCTGACCTCGGCCTCGTATTTTTGGACACCCTAAGGGGGGGTTTGAAAAAATATGAAAATGAGTTATTTTTACCTAAAAAATACTGAACTTCTGGCAAACTCTGGTATAATTATTATCCTTGTACGATGTTTCTAAAAGGATTACAGCCATTTAAACAGGCATGGTGACAGCACTGTGCGTCATATTGCGTAACAGAAGCGCTGACGCGGCATTTGTTTACGTTTTTTTCCTCTCCGTGTTAATTTTATCCTTTTCCCCTTATATCTTTATGTCTAATATAATACAAAATTCCACCATCTGAGATCAATGCCAGAGTGGGCGGAGATATTGATTCAAGGAACAATCAGGTACCCATGGGTATATTGCATAAAATGAGCCGGCAACCTGCCAGCCAAACAAAAATTCCATACCCACGCTAATATCAATTATAAAGGCTTATTTTATCTATCACAAAATTGATCTATTATGACATAATGCAATATAATAATAGCATATAAACAAAAAAGTACACCTTAAAAAATAATATATAGCATATATATGACCCCGAGGAAAAAATTTCTATCTGAATTTCCCCTGAAGGTGAAGAAAGGTCCCAACCTCTCTCATCAGTGAGTAAGAAAACGGATTTACAATGGTAACTGTCATAAACAACTCGTAGGTCGCAAGGAAAAGTGTAAAATAAGGCAATTTTTTTGGAAAAAAATATTTCCTGGCACCATGGTGCCGCGCCTTTGGCCTATATCTCGAAAGTAAAAGTTTATTTACTAATTAGGGGAATGCATCCTTATTTATGAATGAATTGACTTGATTTTTCACAACAAACATAGAAGAATTGATTGCTTTTACCAAGTTTGTGGTACCTTTCTGAAGTAATCCCCAAATATTGTCAGATTTGTGTGGGCAACAAGACCGACATCTTCCCAAATGTCAAAAAAGTTATGAAAACTTTATTTTTTTTATAGCATAAATAAGGATTTATTATAATAATTGGTACATCAAAAATATGGAATTAAAGTGTTCTATCAGCAGCAAGTGTCAAAACCACTTTTTCCAAGTACCAATGACTCCAGTCCCCTGCCAAGATGTAATTTTTCGTAAATTTTGCATATTTCATTTCCTTTTTGGCCGATATTTTTGAAACCTTCAGCACAGGATACCGATAAGCTTCTAATAGTACACCCAAAAATGAATGTAATCGGTTCATAAATTAAAACTTGAATATTTTTGAAGCAGACCCCCCCCCCTAAGGCAGCTGTACCTCTTGCTGGTGCGTTTTTCCTCACCCACATATCATTACCAGGGCTTCACACTGAAGTCCTTCGATTTGTCTGACCTCCGCTCTCCTTTGACTAGTGTTTTCGACTCTCCCTCAATGGGTGCGACGATTTTCGAATCACCACCCGATCTCACACATTGGACTGACTCTGGTTCCACTTCTGAACACCATGACAATCTCCCTGACGAAATGTTTACTTACTTGTCGTTACCTTCCCATTCTACTTGGAAAAGAAACTACACATCATGCACATCCCCCTCCACACTACAGTTTCGGTCGGACTCCACACAATGGACTAAATCTTACTTTAGACCAACTTTCGCTACTGCTATCTTTCTGCTATATATTGGCAAAGCGCTCCTATGCCACGTTGGTAGGAGATTATTTCGCTTCCAGCTCTTAAGTAGTGGTATCTCACAATCATCCACAGTCCAGAATTCTACCCCAATCTCTTGGATCTTTCCTTCTTTCACATATCTAATACTATTCATATCACTATCGAAAAACATCACGGTTCCCTTAATTTTGTAGTGGTTACTCTTATTCTGCCCCATACCATAGTCCAACAGAATTTCCAGACATGTGCAAATGACATTCTCGAACAGTCTGGACTTCCAAGATCTCCACTCCCAATTCTCAAGGTAACACTTATGTTCTTCCCGCCCTGGCAAAGACAATACCCTTGCAATGTGGCTCATTTAACTTTAGACAATCCGTGAACTCCCATCCTCTGTTTATGCAGCAGACATTGGTTTACAAAATGAGGCTTGGAAGGTGATCCCTACACCGCAACAGTGTAGAAATTCCCTGGCGATTTGGGCCACCCAGAAAATATTGCAGATCTATAGCTTGAATGCCCCGTCTGTGGTACCGATGGACCATTCTAATACATCTTGCAGTCGACCTCACCTCATGCCTTAATTGTCATGAGGCTCACCCTTCATACCTCCCTTGCCAGGTCTGCTTAAATGAGTGGGGGGAAATATTCGTTGCCTCAAAGAGGCAGAAGGTCCTCCCTTATGCATGGCAGTTTCTCATCTCCGCCTCCAAGGGAGACTATCCCTTGTTTCTTATTCCTTGTGTTCAAATCAAAACGTCCCCTCACTTCTGGGTCCCATCTTCTGCAGCCTCCTCTACAGTTGCAAGTCCCATAGTTCACTCCCTGATCTAAATCTTTTGCTTTCCTGGGCTCTACATCCAATACATCAAACACCAGTCTGTCCCACTTCCTTTCGTGTTTCTCCCTCACAAACCTCCTGTATCGACAAGACCTCGTACGCACCTGCCTCCCAATCGTGTCCTCTAACTTCTCAGAGGTCCCAACAAATCTTTTAACCCCTCCTTCCCTTCATCCACCTCCAACATTTTACCTTTCCAGTCTCTGTACCTAGGTCTTTCACCTTGTCACTGGCTCCGTTACAGTGTGGAGGTTCATCCTTCTCCTCGTCTGTGCCTTCCTCCCATGTCCCCTCAAAGTTTTCTTCCTCTTCTTCTGCCACTACCAGTTTTCTCCTCTTCTGACCCCTCCCCCACTTCTGGTTTCTCCATTCCTTCAACCCTTTCCCTCCCCCTAACCTTTAGTACAGCCCATTACAGCTCCAATCTTTGCTCAAACTCCCTCCTCCTTCCTCTCCAATATTGTCTCTCATATACGAATGTCTCTGAAACTCCAAAACACTTGAAGGAAATCGCGAATATATGGACACTCCTCTTCAAAAGGGGGGCCCATGCGTGGTGACGAGGCCTCTAGGTCTGAGAATCAGACCTCTTGGTCTTCTTCCTCAGACCGAACCTAATTACCCCCCAATCCCCCTTGCTCCCTTATCCCATCCATACCTTTTCCTTTTCACTCCTTCCCCTCCCACCCCTCCCCTATTACCCTTTCCTCCTTTTTTTTTTTTTTTTTTTTTTACAGGCACGCTAGTTCCTGGGTAGAGGAAAGGGTACTGGGGTCCATCCCATTCCATTGAGGTTCTTGGCAGTGGTGTAGTTTGCTGTGGAATCTGGATCACCTGGGGATGTCCCAATCCCTCTCCGGTCTCCTGGGGAGTGTCTTTCGGTATCTTTCGGGTGATGGGTGTATCTCTGGAGGCTGCCTTTCAGATTCCAGGGGTGGTGGCCAAAGGAGGTATGCTTTGTGGCAGATATCCGGCCGCCCTCTCTTTTGTCCACCAATGTAGCTCCTCGGATCAGATGTGAGTTTTGCTTTCCCAGATTTGTCTGGTTTACTGGCATGATGTTTAGGGTATGGCACTTGTTCCATGCTGCATCTGCACTACTTGTGGTGCTGAGGTTCTCTTGGGCACGGAGGGAGATTTCTGCCCTCTCACTACTCACTAGGAACTAACCCTCTCCCAGTCCCTCCCCCCCTTTTTTTATTCCTTTTTTTTAATTTTATTTTCTTTCATTTTTTTTCTTAAAAACAAATGAAAAGAAGTAACCTAACAAATGAAGCCCTAACGCATGAACCTGCTAACCTCGGGCCCCTTCTTGATACCACACCCCGTTCTGACCCCGCCTCGTCTTTGGACCACTCTTTGGACACTCCTAATGCCTCTGTACCTCTTGCCAGGGCTGTTTCCTCACCTGCTTCTGGTACTGAGGTCTCGACTGACTCCTCTGATTTATCTGACCCTCAGCTCTTTCACCCCTTTGACTTATGCTTCTTGCCTCTCCCTCTACGGTGCAGCAATTTTCGAATCGCAGGCCCGTTCCATGTCGCACCAACTCTGGTTCCACGCCTAAATGCCAACGACAATTACCTGCTGATGATACTTCTCCACCTTCTCGTTCTTCTCAGAAAAGATCGACACATCCTGCACTCCCTTTCTATGCTCAGTTTCAGAATGCACAATTGACTAAATTCTTCACTTTATGACCGACTTCCTCTATAATGCCTATCTTTCATCACAGTATTGGCAAGGCACTCCTACGCCATGTTGGTAAAGATATTTCTTTTCATGCTCTTAAGAGTGGTACACGCATCATCACTGTACAGAATGCTACTGTTCCTGTCACTATTGAAAAACATAATTCCCTCAATTCTTGTAGTGGTACCATCATTCTGCCCCATGCCATAGTTCAACAAAATTTCCAGACATGTGGCAATGACATTCTTGAACAGCTGGAACTCCAAGATCTCCCAATCCTCAAGGTAGACACTTATGTTCTTCCTGCCCGCGGGTGGAGAAGATACCTTAGCATTGCGGTTCCTTTAACTTTTGACAGCCGTGAACTCCTATCCTCAGTTTTTGTAGCAGGACGTCGGTTACAAGTTCGAAGGTGATCCCTACACCACAACAATGTAGAAATTGCTGGCGATTTGGCCTTCTTCTACGCACTGATATTCCGTACCATCAGCTATTTGTTCGTACTTTGCTGCATTACAAAGCAGCCCATACCCACTTGCATAGGTGGTATGCACTCTGTTCTTTATATCTCTCTCCTTCTTGGGCATTATCTATTCAGGATATTGCCTTTCTTGTTTCGTCATTATGGCCACCGCTTCTATTACTTAGCGATTTTAATGCCCATGATTTCCTCTGGGGGGGCTCACTGTGATTCCCGTAGCATTCAGTTAGAGGTTTTTCTTGCTACCCACCCCCTACAATGTTTTAAATACAAACAGGTACTCACTCCCATTTGATCCTCCCGATTGCACAATTCCTTGCATCGATCTCTCAGTCTGCTCTTCCCCACCACATTAGACGCAGCCTGGCTGTTCTCTCTCCGGATTTACATGACAGCAATCATTTACCAATGCAATTCTATTTACTTCCAGTTCATATACACCACCTTTTGTATCCCACTTGGCAATTTGATCAGGGCAAAATGTTGGAAACCTTTACTTCACAACTAACTGTTTTTTAAAGTGAAGTTCCTTCTTCATCCTCCATTGATTAAGCTTTTATACACCTCTTCTCACCCCTCCGTTTTAACTGCAGCTTCTCATTCTACACCCCAAACTTTGGGCAGCAGGGATTCTCAGAAATGCATGGCTTGGTGGTCTCCTGCTGTGCTCCGTGCAGGTAGTTTGAAATTGCGCTGCATAGGGTAGGTACCTGTACAATAGAACTACTGAGGGACTTCTTGATTTTAAGCAGAAGCGTGCGATTGCTCGCCGTGTCATCCATGATGCTAAATGCACTTGCTGGCGAGATTATGTCTCCACCATCACCTCTGCTTCCTCTATGAGTGCAGTCTGGAAAAAAGTATGAAAACTGAGTGGTAAATATTCTCCTGACCTGGCTCCTGTTCTGCAGGTTGCCTGTGTTGATATAGGAAACCCACTAGAATGTGCCAATGAAATAGGCAATCATCTTGTCTGTATTTCTCAGGGGCTCCATCTAAGCTACTCATTTCATTCCTCAAAGTCTGCCAGAGAGTTAGCACCCTTGGACTTTTCTCCTCTTCAAGGGGGGCTCCTTGGCGTGATGAAGAGGCTCTTGGTCTGAGGAATTAGACGGTGGTCAGCGGGTCTTCTTCCTCTGACCGAACCTACTTACCCCTTACCCCCCAATCTCCTCCCCCTCCCCCCTATCCCATCCTCCGCATCCTCCCCCTTTTCCTTTCCTCCATCCTCCTCCCCACCCCCCCTTTTTTTGCCCTTCCTCTTTCCTATTCAGCCTTTGGTATTTCTTCTCCACAGGCGCGCTAGTTCCTAGGTACGAAAGGATACCGGTCCACCCATTCCATGAGGTTCTTGGCGGTGGCGTAGTTTTTGCCGTGAATCTGGATCGCCTGGGATGTCCCGATCCACTCTCCGGTATCCCCGGAGTAGCTTTTGGGTGTCTTTTCCCACAGGCGATGTGTATCTCTGGAAGCCAACTTTCGGATTCCGGGGGTTGGTGGCCGAAGGAGTATCTTTGTGGCAGATATCCAGCTGCCCTCTCTTGATTGTCCACCGAGGTATCTCGGCAAGATGTGAGGTTGCTATCCCGGATTGTATTTACTAGCATGATGGGTAGGGTATGGCACGGTTCAATGCTGCATCTGCGCTACTTGCAGTGCTGATGGTCCTCTTGGCTCTAGAGGGATATTTCTGGGCCCCTTTCATTCCTCCTAGGAACTATCCTCCCCGTCCACCCTTTTTTTTTTATTCTTTTTTTATTTTTATTTCATTTCTTCTTTCTTTATTTTTCCTTTGAAACAAAAAGAAAGAAGTAACCTAACCATGGCAGCTCCTAGTCCATGAACCTCCTACCCCCCGGGCCCCTCTTGATACCGCACACCCGTTCTGACCCCGCCTCGTCTTTGGACCACTCATCATACACTCTCATGCCTCTGTACCTCTTGACGGGTGCCTGTTTCCTCACCCGCTTCCAGGTACTGAGGCCTCGACGACTCCTGACTCCTTCTATTTATCTGACCTTCGCTCTCCTCTGACTATGCTATCCGCCCTCCATCTACGTGCGGCTATTTTCAAATCGCCGACCCTGTTCCACATCGGGACCAACTCTGGTCCTCAACGCCTAAACGCCAACGACAATTACCTTACCTGCTGATGATACTGTCTCCACCTTCTCGTTCTTTCAGAAACGATCGACACGTCTTCACAAGAACCATTCCACGCTCAGTTTCAGACTGAACAATGGACTATATTCTTCACTTTACGACCGACTGTTCCTCTACTGCCTATCTTTCTGACCACAGTATTGGCAAGGGCCACTCCTACGCCATTTGGTAAAGATATTTCTTTTTCATGCTCTTAAGACGGTACACGCATCACCATACGAAGCTACCCAGGCCATGAGCTCTCTTGCCTTTCCCATGTGATCCCGATTCCTGTCACACTTAAAAACATCATTCCCTCAATTCTTGTAGTGGTACCGTCATTCTGCCCATACCACAGTTTTCACAAAATTTCCAGAATGTGCACTGACAATCTTTGAACAGCTGGAACTCCATGATCTCCTAACCTCAAAGGTAGACACCTTACCTTCTTCCTGCCTGCGGGCGGAGACATACCCTAGCCTGTGGCTCGTTTAACTTTTGACAGCCAAGAACTCCCATCCCTCTAGTTTATATAGCAGGACATCGGTTACAAGTCAGTTACTAACCGCAACAGTGCAGAAATTTGCTGGCGATTTGGCCATCCGCAAAATATGCAGATCTATCACCGAATTTGCCCAGTCGTGGTGCAAGATGTCCATTCTCATACGTCTTGCAATCGATCTCCCTCTTGCCTTAAAACGTCATGAGGCTCAACCTTCGTACTCTCGCCCTTTTGTCAAGGGTCTAATCAAGCGAGCGGGAAATCCGTTTACCTCAAAGAGACAGAGGGTCTCCCTTATGCCCATGGCATTTTATCATCTCCACCTCCAAGGGAGACTCCCACTGTTTCTATTCCCCTGTGTTTCAAACGTCCACACTTCTGGTATCCCCATCTTCTACAAACCCACCTCTGTGGTTACCTCTCCCCATAGTCACTCCTGTATCTAATCCTTATTGTTGCCCTCAGGCTCAGAGTCCCTACTGCAACGCCTCAAGTCTGAGCTCGGCTTCATTGTGTTCTCTCTCACAGAAGCCTCAGTAACAGATGAGATCTCCGTTGACACCTCCTCCCAATCGTCCTCTCTAGCTTCTCAAAAGTGAAAAATAAAGGTTGTCGTTGAAACACCTCTACAACGATCTTCCACCTCCACATTTTAACCCTCCCTGTTCTTCCCTGGTTCTCCCCCTCTCACTGGCTCTGTTTACAATGTAGAGGTTCACCCTCCCCTCGTACTGTAACCTTCCTCCCCTGTTCCCCCCCCAGGTTTCTCCTCTTCTGCCACCTCCCAGTTTCTTTCTGCTCTCTTCCCTATCCCCCTTCCATGCCTTCTCGGGGGCACCAGTTCCCTCCAACCCTTCCGCCCCCCGCCTACCATGGAAAATACAGTCCATACATTTCTTCAATTTTTTACTATCATCCCCCTACCATTTCCAATATTGTCTCCCAATGACGTCTCTGAATTTCCGAAACACATGAAGCAATCTCCTAAATATAATTTCAGAGACCAAACCCATCAATGGACACTGATCCACCACCACCCTCTGTTCCTTCTCTCTCCTCTCCTCCATCTCTGCGCAACTCCTTATCCTTCACAACCAGCCACCATTCCTTCGCTGCTTGAAACGTTTCCACTGCCTCCCGCATGTAAACTTTTCTAACCCCTCTAATCATATAGGAACCCTTACCTGCGGATTCCAAGTATCTTTATCATTGCCAAATCATGGCCTATTACGTGGAATATACGTGGCCTCAGGGTAATCGATGAGAGCTTCAGATGTTACTCTCCCAGTTTTGTCCCCTGTTGGTGTTTGCTTACAGAACCAAAATTAATCATTCTTGCTGTTATCTCTCCCATCTCAGGCTATAATTTATTGTATTCAGATCCTAGTTCTTTTCCACTGATGGACCTTTAAATGAAAAGAGCCCTTCTTCGTACGCACTGATATTCCGTTCCATCAGTTTATTTGGTTTCATACTTCGCTGCATACACAGCAGCCCGTATCCACTTGCATAGGTGGTATACGCTCTGTTCTTTTATATCTCTCTCCTTCTCGGCATTATCTATTCCGGATATTGCCTTTCCTTGTTTCATCATTACCGCCACCGATTCTGTACTTGGTGATTTTAATGCCCACCATTTCCTCTAGAGGGGGGTCTCATTGTGATGCCGTGAATTCGCAGTTAGAGGCTTTTCTTGCCACCCACCCCCTCCATGTTTTTAAATACAGGTACGCACACCGACTTTGATCCTCGGACTCAAACTTCTACTGCATGCAATCTCTCATCTGCTCTTCCTCCACCCGCATTAGACCTCACTTGGTCTGTTCCCCCGTACTTACATGGACAGCGATCATTTTCCCCAATCAATTCTTACTTCCCCTTCATATTCACCACCTCTTCGCACCCACCTGGCATTTGATCGGGCAACTTGGACCTTTACTCACATCTCCTTACTGTTTTTAGAGAGGTTTTCCTTGTTCGTC
>NC_069471.1:1400934-1431744 GCF_026875155.1 Cherax quadricarinatus
ATAACCCAGTGCCATACCCTAAACATCATGCCAGTAAACCAGCAATCTGGGAAAGCAACCTCACATCTGCCGAGCTACATTGGTGGACAAAAGAGAGGGCGGCCGGATATCTGCCACAAAGCATACCTCCTTTGGCCACCACCTCTGGAATCCGAAAGGCAGCCTCCAGAGATACACCCATCGCCTGAAAGATACCCAAAGCCACTCCCCAGGAGACCGGAGAGGGATTGGGACATCCCAAGGTGATCCAGATTCCACAGCAAACTACACCACTGCCAAGAACCTCAATGGAATGGGATGGACCCCAGTGCCCTTTCCCCTACCCAGGAACTAGCGTGCCTGTAAAAAAAAAAAAAAAAAAAAAAAGAGGAAGGGTAATAGGGAGGGGTGGGGAGAAGTAGGAGGAAAAGAAAAAGGGAAGATGGGATAAGGGAGGAGGGATTTGGGGGTAATTAGGTTCGGTCTGAGGAAGGAGACCAACAGGTCTAATTCCTCAGACAAAGAGCCTCTTTACCACGCCAAGGAGCCCCCCTTGAAGAGGAGTGTCCATTGATGGTTTGGTCTCTGCAATATATTCAGAGATTGCTTCAAGTGTTTTGGAGTTCAGAGACGTCATATGGGAGACAATATTGGAGATGGAAGGAGGAGGAGTTTGAGCAAAGATTGGACCTGTAATGGGCTGTACCAAGGTAGGGGGGGAAAGGGTGGAGGGAACTGGAGAAGTGTGGGAGGGGACAGAAGAGGCAGAAACCCGGGAGGTGGCAGAAGAGGAAGAAACTTGGGAGGGGACAGGGGAGGAAGGCATAATTCGAGGAGGAGGATGAACCTCCACACTTGTAACGGAGCCAGTGAAAGGGGAAGACCTAGGTACAGAGACCGGAAAGGTAAAATGTGGAGGTGAATGAAGGGAAGGAGGGGTTAAAGAAGATTTATTGGACCTCTGAGAAGTAGAGGGATGATTGGGAGGAGGTGTCGTACGAGGTCTTGTCGATACAGGGGTTTGTGAGGGAGAACAAGAAGAAGTGAGGACAGACTGAGGTGTTGAAGTAGGGATGTCTGAGCCCAGGACAGCAAAAGATATATATGCAGGAGTGACTATGGGACTTGCAACTGTAGAGGAGGCTGCAGAAGATGGGACCCCAGAAGTGGGGGGACGTTTTGAAACACGAGAATAAGAAACACGGGGTAGTCTCCCTTGGAGGCGAAGATGAGAAACTGCCATAGCATAAGGGAGACCTTCTGCCTCTTTGAGGCAATGAATTTCCCACTCATTTAAGCAGACCTGGCAATGGGGAGAGTACGAAGGGTGAGCCTCATGACAATTAAGGCAAGAGGGAGGCCGACTGCAAGATGTATTAGAATGGTCATAGGTACCACAGACTGGGCATTCAGCTATAGATCTGCAATATTTTCCAGGGTGGCCAAATCGCCAGCAATTCCTAAACTGTTGCGGTGTAGGGATCACTTTCCGAACTTTTAACCAATGTCCTGCTACATAAACAGAGGATGGGAGTTCACGGATGTCTAAAGTTAAATGAGCCACATTGCAAGGGTATTGTCTTTGCCCGCGGGCAGGAAGAACATAAGTGTCTACCTTGAGAATTGGGAGATCTTGGAGTTCCAGCTGTTCGAGAATGTCATTGCCACATGTCTGGAAATTCTGTTGGACTATGGTATGGGGCAAAATAACAGTACCACTACAAGAATTGAGGGAATGATGTTGCAAGTGTATGGTGTAGGAGGTAGGTTACTGAAAGCAGTGAAGAGTTTTTACGAGGATAGTGAGGCTCAAGTTAGAGTATGTAGAAAAGAGGGAAATTTTTTCCCAGTAAAAGCAGGCCTTAGACAAGGATGTGTGATGTCACCGTGGTTGTTTAATATATTTATAGATGGGGTTGTAAGAGAAGTAAATGCGAGGGTCTTGGCAAGAGGCGTGGAGTTAAAAGATAAAGAATCACACACAGGGTGGGAGTTGTCACAGCTGCTCTTTGCTGATGACACTGCTCTTGGGAGATTCTGAAGAGAAGCTGCAGAGATTGGTGGATGAATTTGGTAGGGTGTGCAAAAGAAGAAAATTAAAGGTGAATACAGGAAAGAGTAAGGTTATGAGGATAACAAAAAGATTAGGTGATGAAAGATTGAATATCAGATTGGAGGGAGAGAGTATGGAGGAGGTGAACGTATTCAGATATTTGGGAGTGGACGTGTCAGCGGATGGGTCTATGAAAGATGAGGTGAATCATAGAATTGATGAGGGAAAAAGAGTGAGTGGTGCACTTAGGAGTCTGTGGAGACAGAGAACTTTGTCCTTGGAGGCAAAGAGGGGAATGTATGAGAGTATAGTTTTACCAACGCTCTTATATGGGTGTGAAGCTGGGTGATGAATGTTGCAGCGAGGAGAAGGCTGGAGGCAGTGGAGTGTCATGTCTGAGGGCAATGTGTGGTGTGAATATAATGCAGAGAATTCGTAGTTGGAAGTTAGGAGGAGGTGCGGGATTACCAAAACTGTTGTCCAGAGGGCTGAGGAAGGGTTGTTGAGGTGGTTCGGACATGTAGAGAGAATGGAGCGAAACAGAATAACTTCAAGAGTGTATCAGTCTGTAGTGGAAGGAAGGCGGGGTAGGGGTCGGCCTAGGAAGGGTTGGAGGGAGGGGGTAAAAGGAGGTTTTGTGTGCGAGGGGCTTGGACTTCCAGCAGGCATGCGTGAGCGTGTTTGATAGGAGTGAATGGAGACAAATGGATTTTAATACTTGACGTGCTGTTGGAGTGTGAGCAAAGTAACATTTATGAAGGGATTCAGGGAAACCGGCAGGCCGGACTTGAGTCCTGGAGATGGGAAGTACAGTGCCTGCACTCTGAAGGAGGGTGTTAATGTTGCAGTTTAAAAACTGTAGTGTAAAGCACCCTTCTGGCAAGACAGTGATGGAGTGAATGATGGTGAAAGTTTTTCTTTTTCGGGCCACCCTGCCTTGGGGGGAATCGGCCAGTGTGATAATAAAAAAAAAAAACATGTTTTTCGATAGTGATAGGGAATAGTTATCGATATGTGAAAGAAGAGAAAGATCATGATATTGGGTTTAGAGGTTGAATTCTGGACTTTGTGATGATGCACGTACCACTCTTAAGAGAATGAAAGGAAATATCTCTACCAACGTGGGCCTGGAGCGCTTTGCAATACTATGGTCAGGTCAAAGAATAGGCAGTAGACGAAGTCGGTCGTAAAGAAAGAATTTAGTCTATGGTGTGGTCCAAAAATGAGTGTGGGAGGAGGGAGTGATGACACGTGCGGTCTGGTCTTTCCAAAGTAGAATGGGGAAGGTATGAAGTAACATCGTCAAGAGATTTGTCTTTGGCATTTAGATGGTGGGACCAGAGTCGGGAAACGTTGAGAAGGGCTGGACGATTCGAAATTCGTTCGCACCATTAGGGATGAGGTCGGAAAAGCATAGTCAAAGGAGCGACGAGTGGTCAGACAAATCGAAGGAGTCAGTGGAAGCCCTGGTATTGAAGTGGTGAGGAAACAGCACCACAGTAGAGGTAAGGGGCCTTAGGAATGTGTCCAAAAATATGAGGCAAGTCAGAACAGGGTGCGGCAAACAATAAGGGCCGGGAGTAGCAGGGTCATGGATTTGGGACTCCTATGGTAGGTTTACTTCTTCTTTTTTGTTTTTATGAAAAAAAAAGAAAGAAGTAAAGAAAATTAAAATAAAATAAAAGAATTAAAAAAAGGGGGGGTAGGGGGGTAAAGGGGAGGGATAGTTCCTAGAGGAATGAAGAGCCAGAAATCTCCTCTGTGCCCAAAGAGGACCTCAGCACCACAAATTAGTGTGGTTTTTGCAGCATGGACGCATGCCATACCCCTTACCCTTCGTGCAGATTTAAACCAGCAATCCGGGTGATAGCAAACCTCACATCTGCCTAGCTACCTCGGTGGACAAAAGAGTGAGTGAGTGGCCGGATATCTGCCACAAAGCATACCTCCTTCAGCCACACACTGATCCGGAGGTGGCTCAGAGATACACCCGTCGCCCGAAGACACCCAAAGCACACCCTCCGGGATACTGGGAGGGGATCGGGAATCCTCAGTGCAATCCAGATCCCATTGGCTAACTATACCAACCCCAAGAACCTCACGGAATGGGGATGACCCAGTACCCTTCCCCCTACTATGAACTAGTGTGCCTGTGGGAAAATCCCAAAGGCCAACAAAAAGAGGACGGGCATAAAGGGAGGGGGGGGGAGGAAGGAGGAGGAGGAAAGGAAAAAAAGGTTTGGGATGGGAGAGGATGGGATAGGTACGGGGGGAAATTGTTGGGGTAATTAGAGTTCGGTCTGAGGAAGGGAGACAGACATGTCTAATTCCTCAGACCAGCTCTCACCACGCCAAGGAGCCCCCCTTGAGAGGGACATGAGGGTAATTGTTTTATAGCTGTCAACAGACTTCACTTCAGATTAAACTCAAGCTGGTTCAAAGAGTTTCTACAACAAATTCTTTATCCAAGTGAGAATAAGGTTGACAGTCTAGAGGGGTTGCTAAGTCATGCACACTGAGTCAGCGAGAGTCGAACTGAACTAACACAGGTTAATCCCTACATGACATCAATCCCAAAGGGAAGTGCAGACTAAACTACCACAAGGACATACCTTATTTCAACTCTTAGCCAGTATTACCTACCTAATCTATACATTACTCAAAAATACACAAATATAATATACACGTAATACCGGGAATATTCCTAACCAGATAATATTATAAAACTAGTGGAATCTTTACTAATTTTAAAGAAACCCCAAGTATAATATTAAGTTGGACCAAAACAAAATTAATTCATTGATGACCTTGGTCATAACAATGACTACAATCGCATGTAAAAATACTAGCTAAAAGTCTACATATAGTCCAAACATCATCTTCAGGGACACTGCCATGGAACCAAATGCCGATCAGAGATTTAAAACCAGATGTATAAATGCAAACGGCACAAGCATGGAGCTAGAAGTGATCAAGAAAAAGAGGAGCAAGAAAACAGTTGTAGGTATGAGCACCTTTAGCACCAAAGAGTAGAGGAGGGAAACAGACACAACTGTTGGGAACTTACAAAGCAGGAGGGGAAAGTAGTTGCTACATGAATATACAAGGGAGGGTATTGGAGGAAGACCTGAGCAAGTGGAAGATTAGAGAAAACAGACAGAATAGCAGAGGCTATGATCAAATATTGGACCACTACTAAACCTGGAGACCAACCTATCGTAGAAGGTAACGAAGTTCATATGCACTGAAAAAATAAATGACAGCAATATAAGCTCCTCATAATCAGCTAAGGAAGGAACAATCGCCTCAGCATAGTGGCTTTCAACAAGAGGATGAAGGACCAAGGACAGAAACTAAACATTGGTGATGAAGGGGATTCTGCTTAGAGTTGCGTATAAGCAACAGAATTGCATACCAGGCAATGGGCTGGTAGCTTCTATACTGGAAATGAAATCTCTTGTTTAGTTACTAGAATATTTTTTTGTGAAAACGTTCTTTTACAGTGATTGGTTTTTCTTAGTGAATGAAATATCAACGTTATAGTTATGTGATTTTTGTGGAAAAATATTTGAAACAGAGTGAACATTGATATGATTTATTTTGTGAATGGACTCTCAGTGTCTTATTTAGATCTGATTTAGAGAGAAAGTCTTTTTCAAACACTCTGAACATGATATGGTTTTTTCTTAGTGAATGAACCCTCATGTGTTTCAATAATGTGGGAATTAACATTGAAGTTTTTCAAAACACTAAACACTGTTATGGTTTTTCTTGTGATTGAACTCTCCATGTGTTGTATTAGATGTGATTTAATGAAAAGTTTTTCATACACTCTTGAACACTGATATGGTTGTTCTTGTGTATGAACACTCATGTGTTTTATTAAATGTGTTTTTTGTGAAAAGTCTTTCAAACACTCTGAAACACTGATAATGGTTTTTCTTGTGAATGAAACTCTCTTTGTGTATTATTAGATATGACTTAACAATTCTGAAAAGTTTTCAAACACTCTGAACACTGATTTGGTTTTTCTTGAGATTGAACATCTTGTAGTGTCTTTTAGATGTGATTTACGATCGAAAAGTTTTTCAAACACTCCTGAACACTGATATGGTTTTCTTGTGAATGAACACCTCGTGTGTACTTTTTAGATGTGATTTACATGAAAAGTCTTTCAAAACACTCTGAACACTGATTTGGTTTTTTGTGAATGTAAACTCATGTGTTTTTTTAATTGTGTTTTTTTGTTGAAATGTCTTTCAAACATTCTGACACTGATATAAATAACGGTTTTTCTTGTGAATGAACTCTCATGTTTTTATTAAATTTGATTTTGTGGAAAGTCTTTTCAAACATTCTGAACACATGATATGTCGTTTTTCTTGCGAATGAACACTCATGTGTTTTATTTAATTGTGATTTTTGTGAATAAGTCTTTTCTAACTTCTGAACCACTGATATGGTTTTTCTTGTGAATGAACTTCATGTGTTGTATAGATTGTGATTTTCCTGAAAAGTTTTCAAACACTCTGAACACTGATAGGGTTTTTTTTCTTGTGAATGAACTCTCATGTGTTTTTATTAAAATTGTTTTTGTGAATAGTTTTCAAACACTCTGAAACCACTGATAATGGTTTTTCTTGTGAATGGAACTCTGATGTGTTTTACTAAATGTGATTGTAGTTTTGAAAGTTTGTCAATCACTCTGTACACTGATATGTTTTTCTTGTGAAATGAACTATCATGTGGTTTTATAAATTTGTTTTTTGTGAAAAGGTCTTTCAATAAACACTCTGATCACTGATTATGGTTTTTTTTGAATGAAACATAATTGTTCTATTAAATGAGTTTTTGTTTCTAAAGTCTTTTCAAAACACTCTGAACACTGTTATGGTTTTTCTTGTGAATGAACTCTCTATGTTTTATTTAAATGTTGATTTTGTGAAATGGTCTTTAAACACTACTCTGAACCACTTGTATGGTTTTTCTTGTGAATGAACTCTCAGTGTATTATTAAATGTGATTTTTGTGAAAAGTCTTTAAAACATTTCTGACACTGCATTCGTTTTTTTTCTAGGTGATTGAACACTCATGTGTTTTATTAATGTGATTTTTGTGAAAAGTCTTTCAAACATTCTGAACACTGATATGGTTTTTCTTGTGAAATGACTTTCATGGTCTTATTTGATGTGATTTACATGAAAAAATCTTTCAAAACACTCTGAACACTGATATGGATTTTATTTGTGAATGAAATGTGTTATTTTTAAATGTGATTTTTGTGAAAAGTCTTTCAAACATTCTGAACACTGATATGGTTTTTCTTGTGAATGAACTCTCATGTGTTTTATTAAATTTGGTTTTTGTGAAAAGTCTTTCAAAACATCTGAAACACTGATATGGTTTTTCTTGTGGAAATGAACTCTCATGTGTCTTATTAGATGTGATTTTACGTGGAAAAGTTTTTCAAAACATTCTGAACACTGGATTTGGTTTTTCTTGTGAGTGAACTCTCATGTGTTGTATTAGATGTGATTTACTTGAAAAGTCTTTCATACACTCTGAAACTGATAAGTGTTATTACTTGAAGGAAACTTTCATACACATGCATTTGTTACTTACCTGTGAAATCACTTTAATAATGAATACAGCTATTATATATTTTGCTTATCAAACTCTTGCATATTACATGTTATTTAAAAGTTCTCCTAAAATAAATATTGTGAAAAGGTCATTTATACTATATTGTTTTCTTTACATGATTAATGTCTCTTGATTATTGTTCAAATACTAATGTGTAGGAATTTTTTTAAGAACATAATTTGATTTATACTTAAATTAAACATTAGTTACCAATCTATATTGTTAATTATGAGCCTGATATCTTCTTTTTTTAACAATTAATATCCAAAAACTTAATATGAACTCTAAATAAATAGAATAATAATCAATGTAATGGTACAAGTCTAAATAATTCATTGAATATATTATAAGTGTTTTATTACTTTATATAAACTGTAAATAATCAAGTAATCAATATATTCTTTCTTAGTAATACTGTTATCTCTTTTTATCTGTATGAGTAAACTACATCAACATGAGTAGATTCATCAACTATCACACACATCATGAGATAATACATTAACCCTTTGACTGTCGCGGCCGTATATATACGTTTGTGAGGTACCGTGTTTGACGTATATATACTCATAAATTCTAGCGGCTTCAAATCAGGCAGGAGAAAGCTGGTAGGCCACTTGTGAGAGAATGGAGTCTGTGTGGTCAGTGTGCACCACATAAAAAAAACTGGAGACGCAGTGCAATAATGAGAAAAAAATAAATAAATAAACTAGCCGACCGTTTTTTATATTAAAATGCCGAACTTTGTGGTCTAATTTTCGTATATATAGTATGTGTGTTGTTATTCTCGTTTTCATGGTCTCAATTGAGAGAATGCGAAATATATTATAGAAATGGAGGTGATTTTGATTAATTTACTATAAAAAGACCTGGAAATGGTGCATCAAAGTACAGGAAAATGTTTGATTTTTTGCCGGATGTTCAAAAGTAAACAAAATGATGTCATTGTCCAATAAATGTCCAAATAGCCATTCTAATACGCAGTTCATGATATGAGTTGATGTAATTTTTAACAATTATTACAGTATTGCAGTTGTCTGCATAACTGTAAATCTTCTATTTTTTGTTTGAATAAATTTCAAAATAAAAAAGAAGGAGTAATTTCACAGGGACCTGGGACATGGACTGATGAATCAAGAAAATCTTATTTTAGAGCAGGTATGTCTGCATTGTTCATTATGGACCCCTTAAATTTTGAAATTGTCGTATTTTTTAATTTTCGTGAATTGGCCAAATTGCAAATTTCTGTCATGTTCATTGGGTAGTTGATATCGGAAAATGGGAGTTTCTTGTGCTCAATCGATAGAAATATAAATAGAGTTCTGAAGAAAATAGGATTAGTTATGAGTTTGGTGATGTAAATAACGGAATTAGCCGAAAAAAATTTTAGGGATCAAAGTGGGCGGAACGAAATTGCCGATTTTTAAATATCGCGAAGTCGCAAACTTTGCGGACCGAGCGTATTTCCGTCAGTTTTCCATCTAATTTCGTTTTTTTTGGTGTCTTTACAATCGGGGATATGGATTCTCTTCATTCATAAGAAAAATAATTTTTTTTTTTTTTTCGAATATTTTGTCGACACCTGGAAGCAAACTTCAGGATTGGGCCCTTCGACGTAAAGGGTTAATACAGCATACAACATCAACATGAGGGTATTTCATCTATATCACACACATATTGAGATTATACATTATAAACAGCCTACAACATCAACATGAGAGTATGCAATACCAACTGGACACATCATTGATAAATATATAAATACAGCACATATCAAAAATGTATACATTAAACAATAGCACACACTCTTTAATTATCTGCCATTGTTACATCATACAGTGTTCAATACTACCTTTTTTAATTCACAGATGCCTTAATTTTGGCCCGAGCAAAAGTTTTTGTCTAGACATAAGAAAAATGTGTTTGTGTGTGAGTGCTGCCACTGTATAAAAAATAATCCTCGCCAAAAAGGAATGATGGTAACAGCTAACCTTTATCTCTGTGTTTCAATTAAAATAAAAAATTTTAGGCCATTTTTGGTTTGTTTTAGATTTTTTTAGCACCAATAGGGAAAACTAGATATTACTGAATCAGGAAGAAAAAAATGGGAGAAATAGACTTTAAAAAATGCAGAAATTATTATTTTAGGCAATTATGATCCAAGAAAAATAAAGCACTGAATTTTTTGTGTGTAATGAAGGATTATAATAAAATGTCAAGTGTTGTATATGAGAAGCCTCGGAGGTATTATTATTGATAAAGTGGAATGGTTTACTTTAGTGGCAAGAACTCTTGCAGTGCTTTTAAACCAAAATTTGTTTTAAATTGGTAAAATTTGGCAAAATTCCATATTCAGAGTCCTTAAGAGGGCTATCTTTTAACAGTCAAGTTGAACAATTTTTGAATAAATTTATAGAATGAGGAGATATACTAGCCATATATCTGCAGCACTGAAACTGCCCTAATACAAGCAACAACATTAATGAAATTACTGTTATTTTGCCAACTTCTAGCCTGGTATAACTTGAATTTTCTGAATTATTTTTACTTATGATTAGATTCTTAAGCCTTTCAGATGACAAAATAATTGTAATAATTTGAAATTGTATGACACTGTAGGCGTTTTCAATATGTGGTTTGTAGACTGTTTACGTGTTATACGTACAAATCTCTTCTGAGAAGGTAAACTTAAATGATAATATAAAAAACACTACGGAATTATATGAAGGTAAAATATAATAAAAAAATATTTCCTTTGTTGTCAGTAAACTTTCAATATAGTCATCCTTCCAATAATGTGGAAGATGGAAGGATTATGGAAGATAAAATACTGAAGTTGAGAGGACAATATAGATGATTATTAATATCTTACCCACAGTCATTAATGGTAGAAATTATACAGTTGATATATTACAATATTTTTCCAGCAGTCAATAAATATAATTCCTAAAACTTATAGTTCTGTGTATATATTTACAAAAACTGTTATCATAACTTACTAGTTGCCTTTGTTTTACTTCATAATGGTTGATTAAATTACTGACTTTTAGACTATAAAAAATATATTACAAAATAATTTACAAACTTTATAATAAAAACTCAATACATAGGTTTTATAAAGACAATAAAACAAATATTTATGTAAGATTTAAGCTGTTAGAGGTAATAAATTTTAGTGTTAAAACATGTTGTTAATAAATGTAAAGTGTGATATTTATCATCAGTACAGTATTTTAGTAAGTTACTTATGTTCACTGGTTGTTGGTGTAGTTTGGTACCCAGGATCATGTGTAATTGTCTAAATAATGAGGTCACACTTAAAGTTCTTGACATAGAGGACAAATTCACAACAATGTAGTCACCATTACCACATTCTTGACGCAGTTTCTCCAGTATATCTGACACTTATAACATTTCATTGTTCTGGATGATGACACTAAGATATTTCTTGTGTTTTAGATGAACTGACAAAAGAAAAGATAACAAATTAATTACAACTGTAAATTTAACAAATATGATCATTATTATAAATGATGTAATGTTTCTCAGCTGGTTTTCAACCAAATGTAAAGATTGTGTAACAGTAAGTGCAACAGTGTTTATGTAGTTTTTTATAAACAGATGTATTCTAACCAACTGCTGGTGACCTTAAAATGAAAAACAAAAGTTTTTCTTTTTAAACCCTTTGACTTTTTCCGTCATATATATATGTCTTACGAGCCACATGTTTGACGATTATTTTATATTCAAAAGTTTCTAGCGCTTTCAAATCAAGCCAGAAGAATGTGTTAGGCCCACATGTGAGAGAATGGGTCTGTTTGTGGTCAGTGTGCCACCATATAAAAAAATCCTGCAGCACGCAGTACATAATAGAAAAAAAAAACTACGACCGTGTTTCTGGATTATAAAACGCCGACTTTGAGGCATATTTTGTATAGGTTTATGGGTTGTATCTCATTTACTTGGTCTCATTGATAGAATGGAAACACATTATAGAAATTGAGGTGATTTTGATTGGTGTTATATGAAGAACCTTGAAATGGATTCAATGTATGGGGGGGTGAAATGTTGATTTTTGCCAATGTTCAAAAGTAAACATTGATGTCATCATCAAAAAAATGTCCCATAATTGAATTCTAATATGCAGTCATGAATTGGGTTGACATATTTTTATACAATTATTACAATATTGCCTGTAGTCCTGCATAACTAGTATATTATTATTATAATCAAAAAGAAGCGCTCTAAGGCCACAAGGGCTATACAGCGCTGCAGAGGTAGGGAAGGAAGCAAGGGAAGAATTGCCAGCCTTGGACCCCAGCTCCGCGCGAGGGGGGGAATGATCAGCAGGTTACAGAAACAGCGGGCAGGGATAGTACGGGGCTAGAGGTAGCAAGAGATACAAGTAAGAAGGGCTTCTGAAGTATCAGAATTTGTGAAGTAAGTCAGTCGTTGTCAAAAAAGTCAATGAGAGAGTACGGTTGCAAAAGGTGGGTCCTTCAGCGAGAAGGATAGGTAAAGAGAGAGCAGCGGGGACGAAGACGACGACAGAGGTAAATTTCTGCGTGCTCGTTGATAAAGTGGGCAGTCCAACAGGAAAGTGGCTGACTGATAATGGAGCTTGGCATTTCACAGAGAGGAGGAAGACGGCCTTCCATGAGATATCCATGGTAACGACGGAGTTATGGCCTATGCTGAAGACGGGAGAGAGTAGTCTCCCAACCTCGACAACTGGTGATAAGAAGACGGCCAGTAGTAAAACCTTTACTCGGTTTAATAGACTGAAGTTTGTTGCCGGCATAGTAGACCAACGTGTTGCCAACGGGTGTGGAAGGGTGGGAAGATATTTTAAGCTAAAAATAGTCGTACTGGAATACTCTATATGAAAACTGGTAGGTCATGTACTGCTGTACGCGCAGCAGTGTCTGCCTGTTCAGCCCTGTTACGTCAACATGACAGGGACCAACAAAAAACAATATCTTTATGCTTAGTAGATGCGGCGTAGCCCAAAGTTGGTTCGGTGGATAAGGGGTGAGGTGTATCAAATTGTGTTATAGACCGTTAAAGCACTAAGGGGGGGGGAGTCTGGAGACAACCACAAATGATGACATAGGCATAGATGCATACGGAATAAGTGGAGTAAGGATGGCAATATATTCAGCAGTAAAAATTACTAGCTGAAGATAGTAAATGCCCTTGTACGACGCTGTCGGAAACACTGCTTGCGAATCATACCCGTCAGAGACTTAGAGCCATCAGTGTAACAGCAATGGCATGAGAATGAGGAGTGAAGTGGTCAAGAAAAGAGAGCGGGAAGTGACCGTAGACAGTTGTGCTTTGAGCAAGGCGGGAGAAAGAAAGAACAGACGCGAACAGCTGGAACTTCCCAGGGGGTCGGGAAAAAAAGTGAGTTGCTCCATGTACTTAGAAAGGTGGTAGTTGAAGAGAAGACAAGAGCGAATGAAGGCGAACGAGAGAAGGGACTGGAGATAAGCAGGGGCGGCGAACAAATATAGATTGGGTCTATAAATATCAGTGTACCATTCTATAAATGGTAGGATTGCGGAGGATCATAGAGAGCGTACATTAGGTAGCGAAGGCAATGGGCATCACTGGCGATCGGATAGGATTGGAACGTTCGCTTCTGCATTGAGGCTTTTTCGACAGGGGAAGAAAGTCGAAAAAAAAGCACCAAGGCCATAAACGTAATCTTGTTATTGTATGGGGGTTAAGGCTAGAGGAGGTCGCAGGAGATGCTGCTGAATAGATTCTGGTCACCATAATCAAGTTTCGATAAAATTAAGGGTGGATGTAGGTGGAAGGAGGGTTCGACTACGATCTGCTCCCCACGAAAGATGGCAAGGGTTTTAAGAAGGTTTAGCGGCTGTGACAAGTTGCCTTCAGAGGGTATGTGAGGTTTCCAGGATAACCTTGATCAAGAGGAGGCCCAGATAACTTGGACTGTTTCTGTTCAGGGATACGTTGAGCCATAGAGGTACAAAGGATGATCAGAGATGACAGGCGTCTATGAAGTGATTTTGGTGGGTTTTAGTGCTGTAAAATTTAAACCCATGTGTGGTGGCCCAATTGGAAACACGGTCGACTGCATGCTGGAGAGAAACTGTAAGGAGGCGACAGTCAGCGCCTGCACAGGCAATAGCGAAGTCATCATCATAGAGTGATGACCAAATATTTGATGGATGACTAGAGGCCAAAATCATTTAATAGCATGGAGGAAAAAGTGTTGTTGCTCAGAACACATCCCTGTGGGGACACCTTCAGCTTGGGACAAAGTAAGGGGAGACACATTATTAACCCGAACACGGAGGAAATGAATGTTCAGTTTAAAAAGTTCTTTAGGAAGGATGGTAGATTGCCTCGAAGGCCATAAGGAGTGGGCTTTGGCTAAAACTATTATCCTCCAATATGTGTCATATGCCTTCTCAGGTCAAAAAATATGGCAATTACGAGTGGTTTATTCGCAATAGGAGGGGGCCGGGGAGACATTACGAACATTACGTATCCAAGCGCAGTAGGGGTCTATGGTAGAAGTCCCTTACGAAAGCCATATTGACGAGTGGAGAGAATGTTGTGTGTCTCTAAATACCACACTAAACGTTAATTTACTAGACGTTCCATTACTTTGCAATCTGCATGGTATGAGCAAATGGTGTCGATAGTGGGAGGTTCATGCCTCGTTAGTGCCTGGTTAGCGGAAAGGGAGAACAATGGCGGATTTCCACAAGCTCGTGGAAGAACTCCTTGTGACCAAATAAGATTGTAAAGGGTAATAGGACTGCAAGGGCTTGACTGATGTAAATGTTGTAGCATACGAATATGAATGTCGTCGGGCCCAGCTGCCGTTGGTCGAACAAGCTGAGAGTGTTGCCTCCAGTTCTTGAAAGTGTTAAAGGGCACATTATTATGTTCTCTTGAGAGAAGAAAAAGTCCAAGGGTTGCTAACTCTCTGGCAGACTTGAGGGAAAGAAATGAGGGAGGCATAGATGGAAGTTCCCTGAGAAATACGGACCAATGATTGCCAATTTCATTGGGCAACATCTAGTGGGTTTGCTCTATATCAACACCGGCACCGCAGAAACGGACGGGTCAGGAGAATATTTACCACATTCAGTTTTTTCGTACTCTTTTTCCAGGACTGCACTCATAGAGGATGCAGAGGTGATGGAGGAGTCATAATCTCGCCAGCAGTGCGTGTAGACGTCACGGTTGACACGGCTTGAGCGATCGCAACGATTCTGTTAAAATCAGAGTCGCTCTGTGGTTCTATTGTACCGGTACCGGCCCCCATGCAGCGCGTTTCCAAAACGTACTGCACGAGCACAAGCGGAGAACACCAAGGCACGCATTTCTGAGAATGCCTGCCCGAAGTTTGGGGTATTGAATGAGAAGCTGCGGCCTGTGAAAACGCGAGGGGGGATCGGGGACGAGAAGAGGTGTAAAAGCTATCGATGAGAGGACGAAGAAGGAACCTCTTCTAAAAACAGTTCAGGCTTTGAGTAAAGGTTCCAATTTGCCCGATTAAATTGCCAGCGTGAGGGTGCGATGAGGTGCGCGAATTGAAGGGGAAAGTAAGAATGATTGGGAAATGATCACTGTCATGTAAGTCCGGGAGATCAGACCAAGTAAGTCTAATGCGGCGAGGAAGAGCAAACTGAGAGTTCGACGCGAAGAGAGAGTATGAGTCCGAGGACAAATGTGTGGGGTGTGAGTACTGTAATTAAAACATGGAGGGGGTGATTGGGTGGCAAGAAAAGCCTCTTAATCGAATTCCAGGGAATCACAGTGAGACCCTCCCCAGAGGATATGGTGGGCATTAAAATCACCAAGTAACAGGGAATTGGTGGCGGTTTAATGACGAACAAGGAAGGCAAATCCTTCCCTGGAATAGGAAATTTTTTAAAATCAATGCCCGAGAAGGAGGAGAGATATTAAAGGAACAAGAGGTATACCACCTGTATGAAGTGGCGGATACGGGCTGCAGTTGTTGTAATGCAGCGAAGTATGTAATACAATAGCCGATGGTACGGATTATCAGTGCGGAAGAAGAAGGGCACTTTCAATAAAGGTCCCATCTAGGAAAAGGAGAAAAAGGATCTGAAGTATACAATAAATTTATAGCCTGAGATGTGGAGAAATAACAGCAGAAGAGTGCTATTTGGTTCCTGTAAAGCAAACACCAACAGGGGCAAACTGGGAGAGTAACATCTGAAGCTCACCCCGATTACCCTTGAGGCCGCGTATATTCCACTGTAAAAAGGCAATGATTGGCATATGATAATGTATTGATAATCCGCAGGTAAGGCGTTCCTACGGATCTAGAAGGGTTAGAAAAGTCCACATGCGGAGCCCACGGCAGTGGTAATGTTCAAGCAGCGAAGGACGGTTGCTGCGCTGTTGAAGAAAGGAGTTGCGCAGATGGAGCAGAGGTGAGAGAAAGAGCAGAAGGATGGATCAGTGTCATGCTGGTTTGGTCTCTGCAATATATTCAGAGATTGCTTCAAGTGTTCGGAATTCAGAGATGTTATGGAGACAATATTGGGAATGGTAGGGGGTAGGGGGAGGATCATGAGTAAAGATTGAACTGTATTGGACTGTACCTAGGTTAGGGGGGGGCGACGAAACGGGTGAGGGAACTGGAGAAGAGTGGCAGGGGACAGAAGAGACAGGAACCGGGAGAGTGGCAGAAGAGGAAGAAACTTGGGAACGGGAACAGGGGAGGAAGGACATTACGAGGAGGAGGGTGAACCTCTGCACTTGTAACTGAGCCAGTGAGAGGGAAGAACTAGGGACAGGAGACAGGGAGGGTAAAATGAGGAGTGGTAGTTGTGTAGGAGGTGGTACCGGACCTTTTTTTGACTTTTGAGAAGTAGAGGGACGATTGGGAAGAGGTGTGTACGAGGTCTTGTCGGATATGAGGCTTGTAAGAGAGAATCGAAGAAGCGAAGCTGCGATCGACTGAGGCGTTTGTGAAGTAGGGACGTCTGAGACGAGGACGCAAAAAGGATTAGAATCAGGAGTGATTATGGGAGAGGTAACCACAGAGGTGTGTGTAGAGAAGATGGATACCAGAAGTGGGGGGACGTTTTGAAAACACGGGAATAAGTAACAACGTGGAGTCTCCCTTGGAGGCGGAAAGATGAGAAACTGCCATGGCATAAGGGGACCTTTCTGTCTCTTTGAGGTAACGATTTCCCGCTCGTTTAATTTAGACTGCAACGGCGACGAGTAGAAGGGTGAGCCTCATGAACAGTTAAGGCAAGAGGGAGATCGATTGCAAGATGTACTAGAATGGTCAGCGGCACCACAGACTGGGCATACGGCGATAGATCTGCATTATTTCGCTGGGATGGCCAATCGCCAGCAATTTCTACTCTGATGTGGTGTAGGGATCACCCTTCGACTTTGTAACCGATGTCCTGCTATATAAACGGGGAATGGGATGTTCTCGGCTGTCACAGGTTAAACGAGCCACATTTGCTAGGGTATCGTCTCCGCCCACGGGCAGGATGAACGTAGTTATCTACCTGAGGATTGGGAGTCCTTGGAGTTCTGCCTGTTCTAGATGTCGGTGCACATGTCTGGGAAATTTGTTGTGAACTATGGTATGGGGCCAGCAGCAATAACGTTTACCACTCAGAATTGAGGGAACATGATGTTTTCAAGGGTGACAGGAAAACAGTATCTATTTGGGAAAGGAAGATGAGAAGCTACGAGCCTGGGTTAGCATTTATGTCGGTAATGATGCGCGCTACAGCTCTTTTGAGCATGAAAAGAAATATCTTTACCACTTGGGTAGGAGTACCTTGTCAATACTGAATGGTCAGAAAGATAGGCAAGTAGATGGAAAGTTGGTCGTAAAGTGAAGGAATTTAGGTCCCACTTGCTTCAGTCTGAAATCTGAGCGTGGAGGACAGGTTAGTGAAGGGACGTTTCGATCGTTTTGAGAAAAGAACTAAGAAGGTGAAGTGGAGAAGTATCATCTGCAGGTTATTGTCCGTTGACGTTTAGGCGTGGGACCAGAGTTGGTACCGACGTGGAAACGGAGTCGGCGATTTGAAAAATTGCCCGCCGCACCGTAGAGGGAGAGCCGGAAGCATAGTCAGGGAAGAGCGAAGGTCTGATAAAATCGAAGGATGTCGTCGCGGCCTCAGTACCTAAATGCGGGTGAGGGAAACAGCACGGCAATAGGAACAGAGGCATGAGGAAGTCTGAAGAGTGGGACAAGACGGACGGCGGGGTCAGAAACGGGGTGCGGTATCAAGAAGGGGCCCGGGTGAGGGTTACCAGGTAACATGGACTAGGGCTGCCAATGGTTAGGTTACTGCTTCTTTTTAATTTTTAAGAAAAAAAAGAAAAGAAGGGGGAAAAAGAAAATAAAAAATAAAAAAGAAAAAATAAAGGGGGGACCTGAGGGAGGGTTAGTTCCTAGCGAGAATTGAAAGGGCCCAGAAATCTCACCTCCGCGCCCAAGAGGACTCGACACCGCTAGTAGCGCAGATGCAGCATGGAACCCGTGCCATTACCCTTCCCTATTGCCCAGTTAAACCAGCAATCTGGGATTAGCAACCTCACATCTGCGAGTCAACCTCGCGTGGACAAAAGAGAGGGCGGCGCGGATATCGCCACAAAAGCATACCTCCTTCAGCCACCACCCCCGGAATCCGAAAGAATGGTGGGTGACTTTCCAGAGATACTCCCGTCGCCCAAAAGACACCCAAAGTACTCCGGGATACCGGAGAGGGTCGGGACATCCCTAGGCAATCCAGATTCCACGGCAAACTACGCCACCGCCAAGAAACCTCAACGGAATGGGATGGACCCCGGTGTCCTTTCCCCTACCTAGGAACTAGCGCGCCTGTGGGAGAAATCACGAAGGCTAAAAAGAGGAAGGGCAAAAGGGAGGGGTGAGGAGGAGGAGGAGGAATGGAAAAAGGGGAGGATGGGGAGGATGGGATAGGGGAGGGGAGAATGGGGGGTAATTAGGTTCGGTCTGAGGAAGAAGACCGACAGGGCTAATTCCTCAGACCAAGAGCCTCTTCACCACGCCAAGGAGCCCCCCTTGAAGAGGTGCATAACAGTAAATCTTCCAATTTTTGATTGAATAAAAAATAAAAATAGAAAGCAAGAGCAATATCAGAGGGGTCTGGAGATGTGACTGTTGAACAAAGAAAATGCATTGTTTATTCTGGACCCTATTTTGAAATTGGCATAAGATCGCTAACTTCGTGAGAGCATTATTCTGTAAGTTTTCCATCAAATTTCGTTCTTTTGGTGTCTACCATCGGTAAAAAGAGTGTCTATCATTTCCTAAGAAAAAATAATTAGTTTTTTCAAAAAATTTTCAACACCAGGAGACACCTCAGGATTTGGGGTTTCAACAGTCGAAGGATTAAATTTAATAATTTTACGGAAGGGATTACCAGCTCAGTATGTAGTTATATTTGAGAAATGAAACATGAAATTAAATAATCAAAAGAGGTGCTAAACTCAAAATATTATGCAATACTGTGGGTAAGGATGTACAAAAGAGAGAAATGTGCAAAGGTTAATAATAGAGAGTGAAAGGAAGGAGTGTGAGGATAGGGGTTAATGGAGGATAGGAGAGGGCAAGAGGGTAATAAAAACTGCAGATGGTAAAATAAAAATTGCAGGTGTTGTAATAAGTTAGTTTCTGTTAAGCAAGTCAAGGATAAAGTCAAAATTGAGAATGAAACTTTCAACAAGGAGAAACTTTCAACAATAAGGTCAGTTAGAGTATGTTTATTGGGCAGTGAAAACACAGGAAGTGAATTCTGTATGTACACTGACAGGACAATCTATTAGGATATGGTGCACTGATGCAACCTGACAATCATTGCCAAACAGTGCTGGGCATTTTTCCTCGAGGTGACTGTGAGTAAATTATTATAATTATTATAATCAAAAAGAAGCGCTAAGCCACAAGGGCTATACAGCGCTGCAGGGTAGGGAAGGAAGCGAGGGTATTGGATGGCAGAAGGGAGGGGGGATGATCAGCAGGTTACAGAAAACAGCGGGGCAGGGGATAGTACAGGGGTAGAGAGTAGCAAGAGATTGAAGTAGAAAGAGCTGAAGGTATTAGAATTTGTGAAGTAAGTCAGTTGTTGCCAAAAAGTCAATGAGAGAGTCCGGATGAAAGGTGGGTCCATCAGCGAGAAGGGAAGGTAAAGAGAGAGCAGCGGAGCGAAGACGACGACAGAGGTAAATTCTGCGTGCTCGTTGATAAAGTGGGCAGTCCAACAGAATGTGGCTGATGATAATGGAGCTTGGCAATTCTCACAGAGAGGAGCAAGACGCCTCTCAATGAGATATCCATGAGTAAGACGAGTATGGCCAATGCGAAGACGGGAGAGAGTAGTCTCCCAACCTCGACACTGGTGATAAGAAGACGGCCAGTAACCTATACTCAGTTTAATATGATTGAAGTTTGTTGCCGAGCATAGTAGACCAACGTTGTTGCCACGGGTGTGAAGGTGGGAAGATATTGCAGCAAAATAGTCCGTAAATGGAATACCTCTATAAGAAACTAGTAGGTCATGTACTGCTGACCGCGCAGCAGTGTCTGCTGTTCATTGCCCTGTACGTCAACATGACCAGGGACCCAACAAAAAACAATATCTTTATGCTTGGTAAAGATGCGGCGTAGCCAAAGTTGGATACGGAGGACTAAGGGGTGAGGTGTATCAAATTTTTGTATAGCCTGTAAAGCACTAAGGGAGTCTGAGACAACCACAAATGATGACACAGGCATAGATGCAATACGGATAAGTGCTGTAAGGATGGCATATAATTCAGCAGTAAAAAATACTAGCCGAAGATAGTAAATGCCCTTGTACGACACTGTCCGGAAACACTGCTGCGAATCCTACGCCGTCAGAAGACTTAGAGCCATCTGTGTACACAGCAATGGCATGAGAATGAGAGTGAAAAGTGGTCAGGAAAAAGAGAGCGGGAAGCGACCGTAGACAGTTGGGCTTTCGAGCAAGGGAGGGAGAAAGAACAGACTCGAACAGCTGGAACTTCCCAGGGGGTAGGGAAAAGTGAGATGCTACATGTACATTGAAAGGTGGTAGTTGAAGAGAAGACAAGAGCGAATGAAGGCAAAGAGAGAAGGGACGGAGTTAAAACAGGGGTGGCGAACAAATAAAGAATGTTACTAATATCAGTGACCATTCTATAAATGGAAGGACTGCGGAGATCATGAGAGCGTACATAGTAGCGCAGGCAATGGGCATCACGGCGATCGGATAAGGATGGAACGTTCGCTTCTGCTATAGAGGCTCTCGACAGGGGAAGAGCGAAAAGCACCAAGGCATAAACGTAATCCTTGGTGATGAATGGGGTTAAGGCTAGAGAGAGTAGCAGGAGAAGCGCTGAATAGATCTGGTCACCATAATCAAGTTTCGATAAAATAAGGGTGGAAGTAGGCGAAGGAGGGTTCGACGATCGCTCCCATGAAAGATGAGCAAGGGTTTTAAGAAGGTTCTGCCGGCTGTGACAAGTTGCTTTCAGAGAGGTAATGTGAGGTTTCCAGGATAACCTATGATCAAAGAGGAGGCCCAGAAACTTGACTGTATCACGTTCAGGGATACGGGAGCCATAGAAGTATAAAGGATGTCGGAGATGACAGAGCGTCTAGTGAAAGTAATTTGGTGGGTTTTAGTGTGGAAAATTTAAACCCACGTGTGGTGGCCCAATTGAAAACCGGTCGACTGCATGTTGGAGAGAAACTGTAATGAGGGGGACGTCAGCGCCTGCACAGGCAATAGCGAAGCATCAACATAAGAGTGATGACCAAATTTTTGATGGAAGAATAGAGCCAAATCATTAATAGCAAGGAGGAAAAAGTGTTGTGCTCAGAACACACCCCTGGGGGACACCTTCGCTTGGAAAAAGTCCGGGGAGAGGCACATTATTAACCCGAAAACGGAAATGCCTGTCAGTTAAAAAGTTCTTAAGGAAGGATGGTAGATTGCCTCGAAGGCCTAAGGACTGGGCTTGGGGCTAAAATTATTTTACCCCCAAGTTGTGTCATATGCCTTCTCAAGGTCAAAAAATATGGCAATAAATGAGTGGTTATTCGCCAAAGGCATTAAAAACGTATCCAAGCTAGTAAGGGGTCTATGGTAGAACGTCCCATACGAATAGCCATATTGAAGAGTGGAGAGGACTGTTGTGGTCTCTAAATACCACACTAAAGTCTATTTACTAGGCGTTCCATATTGCAAACTGCCCCCGGGAAGAGCAATGGGACGTAGTGGGAGGTTTTGTCCCGTAGTGCCTGTTTGTGAAGGGAGAACAATAGCGGATTTCACAGCTGTGGAAGAACTCCTTGTGCCAAATAAGATTGTAAGGGTAATAGGACTGCAAGGGTGACTGATGTAATGTTGTAGCATAGAATATGAATGGGCGTCGGGCCCAGCTGCCGATGATCGACAAGCTGAGAGTTTTGCCTCAGTCTTGAAGTGTAAAAGGCACTTTATACTGTTTTCTCTGAGGAGAAGAAAAGTCCAAGGGTGCTAACTCTCTGGCCAGACTTTGAGGAAAGAAATGAGGGGCATAGATTGAGTCCCTGAGAAATACAGGGCCGATGATGACAATTTCATTGGCAACATCTAGTGGGTTTGCTATTTTCAACACCGGCAACCCGCAGAACAGGAGCCAGGTCAGGAGAATATTTACCCTCAGTTTTCGTACTTTTTTCCAGACTGCACTCATAGAGGAAGCAGAGGTGATGGGGAGACATAATCTCACCAGCAAGTGCATTTAGCGTCACGGATGACAGGGCGAGCGATCGCACGCTTCTGCTTAAAATAAAGGAGTCTCTCTGTGGTTCTATTGTACCGGTACCTGCCCCATGCAGGCGAGTTTCAAACGTACTGCACGAGCACAAGCAGGAGACCACAAGGCACGCATTTCTGAGAATGCCTGCCCCAAGTTTGGGGTTATAGAATGAGAAGCTGCGGTGAAAACGGAGGACGAGAAGAGGTGTAAAAAGCTCATCGATGGAGGACGAAGAAGGAACCTGTTTAAAAACAGTTAGGTGTGAGAAAATGGTTCCAATTTGCCCGATCAAATTGCCAGCGTGGGGCGCGAAGAGGTGGCGAATATGAAGGGGAAGTAAGAATGATTGGGAAATGATCACTGTCATGTAAGTCCGGGAGAACAGACCAAGTGAAGTCTAATGCGGCGGAGGAAGAGCAGACTGAGAGATCGATGCAAGAGAGAGTATGAGTCCGAGGATCAAAATGGATGTGAGTACCTGTATTTAAAACATGGAGGGGGTGGGTGGCAAGAAAAGCCTCTAACTGAATTCCACGGGAATCACAGTGAGACCCCCCCCCCAGAGGAAATGGTGGGCATTAAAATCACCAAGTAACAGAATCGGTGGCGGTAATGATGAAACAAGAAAGGCAATATCCGGAATAGATAATGCCCGAGAAGGAGAGAGATATAAAGAACAGAGCGTATACCACCTATGTAAGTGGATACGGGCTGCTGTGTAATGCAGCGAAGTATGAACAAATAGCTGATGGTACGGAATATCAGTGCGTAGAAGAAGGGCACTTTCATTAAAGGTCCCATCAGGAAAAGGATCTGAAGAATACAATAAATTATAGCCTGAGATGGGAGAGATAACAGCAGAGTGTAATTTTGGTTCCTGTAAGCAAACACCAACAGGGGCAAACTGGGAGAGTAACATCTGAAGCTCACCCCAATTATCCCTGAGGCCGCATATATTCCACTGTAAATAGGCCATGATTGGCAATGATAAAGATACTTGAAATCAGCAGGTAATGGTTCCTACGGACTAGAGGGGTTAGAAAAGTCCACATGCGGAGGCAGTGGAAAACGTTCAAGCAGCGAAGGAACGGTGCGCTGTGAAGAAAGGAGTTGCGCAGATGGAGCAGAGGAGAGAGAAAGAGCAGAAGGTGGATCAGTGTCCATTGATGGTTTGGTGTCTGCAATATATTCAGAGATTGCTTCAAGTGTTTCGGAATTCAGAGACGTCGTATGGGAGACAATATTGGAAATGGTAGGGGGAGGATGAGTAAAGATTGGAACTGTATTGGACTGTACCAAGGTAGGGGGGGGGGGGGGGAAAGGGTGGAGGGAACTGGAGAAGCATGGCAGGGGACACAAGAGGCAGGAACCTGGGAGGTGGCAGAAGAGGAAGAAACTTGGGAGGGAACAGGGAGGAAGGTACCAGTACAAGGAGGAGGGTGAACCTCTACACTTGTAACTGAGCAGTGAGAGGGGGAAACCAGGGACAGAGACAGGGGAGGGTAAATAAGGAGGTGGAAGATGGGTAGGAGGTGTTAACGGACCTTTTTTTGACTTTTGAGAAGTAGAGGGACGATTGGGGGAGGAGGTGTCATACAAGGTCTCGTCGATACTGAGGCTTGTGAGAGAGAACACGAAGAAGCGAGATCGGGCTGAGGCGTTGAAGTAGGCCCGTCTGACCCGAGGACAGCAAAAGGATTGATACAGGAGTGACTATGGGACAGGTAACCACAGAGGGGGGGTGTAGAAGATGGGATACCAAAAAGTAGGGGGGACGTTTTGAAACACGGGAATAGAAACACGTGGGAAAGTCTCCCTTGGAGGCGGAGATGAGAAACTGCCATGGCATAAGGGAGACCTTCTGTCTCTTTGAGGTAACGGATTTCCCGCTCGTTTATAAATAGATTGACAATGGCGAGGTACGAAGGGTGAGCCTCATGACAGTTAAAGGCAAGAGGGAGATCGATTGCAAGACGTATTAGAATGGTCATCGGCACCACAGACTGGGCATTCAGGGGACAGATCTGCAATATTTCACGGGATGGCCAAATCGCCAGCAATTTCTACACTGTTGTGGTTTTGGGATCACCTTTCGAACTTGTAACCGATTCCTGCTATATAAACAGAGGATGGGAGTTCTCGGCTGTCAAAAGTTAAAAGAGCCACATTGCTAGGGTTCGGTCTCCGCCCGCGGGAGGAAAAAACGTAAGTGTCTACCTGAGGATTGGAAGATCTTGGAGTTCCAGCTGTTCAAGAATGTCAGTGCCACATGTCGGGGAAATTTTGTTGAAACTATGGTATGGGGAGAATGACGGTACCATACAAGAATTGGGGGAATGATTTTTTTCAAGAGTGACAGGAACAGTATCGATATAGGAAAGACGAGAGAACTCATGAGCCTGGGTAGCATCCTGTACGGTAATGATGCGCGTACCTCTCTTAAGAGCATGAAAAAAATATCTTTACCAACATGGCGTAGGAGTGCCTTGCCAATACTGTGGTCAGAAAGATAGGCAGTAGAGGAAGTCGGTCGTAAAGTGAAGAATTTAGTCATTGTTCAGTCTGAAACTGAGCGTGGAAAGGTAGTGAAGGACGTGTCGATCGTTTCTGAGAAGAAAGAGAAGGTGGAGAAGGATCATCAGCAGGTAATTGTCATTGGCGTTTAGGCATGGACCAGAGTGGTCCGACGGGGAAAGGGGTGGGGCGATTTGAAAATTGCCGCACCGTAGAGGGAGAGGGGCCCGAAGCATAGTCAGAGGAGAGCGAAGGTCCGATAAATCGAAGGAGTCAGTCGAGGCCTCAGTACCTGAAGCGGGTGAGGAAACAGCACCGGCAAGAGGTACAGAGGCATGAGGAGTGTCTGAAGAGTGGTCCAAAGACGAGGCGGGGGCAGAACAGGGTGCGGTATCAAGAAGGGGCCCGTGGGTAGTAGGTTATGGAATAGGGCTGCCCTGGTTAGGTTACTTCTTTTTCTTTTTGTTTTTAAGAAAAAAAAGAAAGAAAAGAAAATAAAAATAAAAAAAAGAATAAAAAAAGGGGGGACCGGGGAGGGATAGTTCCTGGAGGAATGAAAGGGCCAGAAATCTCCCTCCGTGCCAAGAGGACCTCAGCACCGCAAGTAGCGCAGATGCAAACATGGAACCCGTGCCATACCCTACCCATCATGCTAGTAAACTAACAATCCGGGATAGCAACCTCACATCTGCCGAGCTACCTCGGTGGACAAAAAGAAGGGCGGGCCGCATATCCGCCACAAAGCATACCCCCTTCGGCCCCCACCCCCGGGAAACCGAAAGGTGGCTTCAGAGATACACCCGTCGCCCGAAAGACACCCAAAGCTTACTCCGGATACCGGAGAGGGATCGGGACATCCCCAGGCGATCCAGATTCCACGGCAAACTACGCCCCGCCAAGAACCTCAACGGAATGGGATGGACCCCGGTATCCTTTCCCCTACCTAGGAACTAGCGTGCCTGTGGGAGAAATCCCAAAGGACAAAAAGAGGAAGGGCAAAAGGGAGGGGTGGGGAGGAGGAGGAGGAAAGGAAAAAGGGGAGGATGGGGAGGATGGGGTAGGGGAGGGGAGATTGGGGGGTAATTAGGTTCGGTCTGAGGAAGAAGACCGACAGGTCTAATTCCTCAGACCAAGAGCCTCTTCACCACGCCAAGGAGCCCCCCTTGAAGAGGACTGTGAGTAAAACGTGTGGCTAATAAGCAAGTGGGAAAATAGAGGTTCTCAAACATGGTAGTGTAGGTAAAAAGATGGCCAGAAACCAAAACATAATTTAATATAAAGTAATTTAATAAGACTAACTTTGACCCCATTTTTACAATCAGCAAAAAAAGAACTGAAAACTAGTCCAACAAATACCTCTCTATTAAGTTGAAAGGTTATAAACAGCAGACTTTCTATTTGTTATGCTGAACACTAATATGCCCAGGGAACATGCAAAAATCATCTCTGTGATTACTAGAAATGTGGCATAATGAAGAACAGTAAATGAAAGACAATCAGATACTGGGATATACCTGGAAGGTATATCCCAGGTATATCCTGGTGAATCAGAGCCTGATCAACCAGCTTGTTATTGCTGGCCCCACATAAACTAACATACAAATCACAGACCAACTGTTCAGATACTAACTTCAGGTGCATCTCCAGCTCTCCCTCTCTTGAAGACAGCCTGGGATCATTTGATAATCCTCCTTCTGAATGTGGGAGGTAGTTGAATACTTAGACCCCCTTTTCACTTACTGTGTTGTCCCTTATCATCTGTTTTTTCACTGGGGGGTTTATTTAACCACCTGTCAAGTCTTTGCTTTCATAGGGAGTGATTGCCATGCAGATTTTGGACTAAACCCTCTAGGATTTTATAAATTTACATTATCATATATCTTTGTTGGCTGCATTACAAGGAGTAGATTTCAAGAGACTTCAGCCATTTCCAGTAATTTAGGTTCTTTATTGCATTCATAAGTGCACTTATAAGTTCTCTGTATATTTCCAGGTCTGCATTTTGCCTGCCTTGAAAGGCAAACCATTAGTATACATGTATGCCCTAGGCTGACATTTATATTTCACATCACCATTATAATTCATGTCATGATGGTGCCAACACCTAGCGACATAGACCTACAAAGCTCAGCCTGCACCATACTTACTATGCCTCACCCACACACCTAACACCCTAGAGACAATAAGCCTACTCACTCTCATGGGCATGATCCTTTAGGTCTGAGTTGCCATGACATGCTGCCTGTGTACAAAAACCCAATAAAGTAACATGCCTCTGAAGCCTTATCATTTACCACTACCAGAGATATAACCACTGATTATAAATGGAGGCATAGCAGTGGTTGCAGCATGCATTTGCCAGAGAGAAACAGGAAGAAGATGAAGATCTTGTCTCCATTGCCCCACCAGCTGAGAGCTATATCAGCTTGGGGAAATAGATGGCAAGTAACATTTGCACCTGAGAAAACGCAAATGATGATCGTCTCTAGGCACCATGATGGCAATGCTGGTGCAGTAGTAAGGATGAATGGGAGGATGTTGGCACCTGGAGAAGAAGTTGATATCCTTGGGGTGAAGTTTAACTCCAAACTAACCATGAAGAACCATGTTGTAAATCTTGCAAACAAGGCAGCCAGGAAGCTTACAGCACTTCGCCGTATCTCCCATCTGCTTGACAGTAGGGGTTGCAAGATCCTGTACGAGGCACAAGTACGCTCGCACCTTGAGTATGCTCCACTTTCTTGGTTTGCCTGCCCCCCCTCTCATCTGCAACTGCTTGACAGAGTAGAGAACAGAGCAAGACATCTCATCTCTCGCCTGGACCCATCCTGGATAGATCTGTCATTTCAGCAGAGCCTTCAACATAGGAGGGATGTGGGTGGCCTTACTGTTATGTACAAGGCCAATATTGTCAAAGTACCACACTTGGATCCACTTCGAGGACAGCGTGAAACAAGCTTTTATGCCACAAGACGGGCAGAAAGCAGCAACTTCACTCTGGCTTACCCTTCTCCAGAACATCACTCCATCTGAGATCATACATACCCAGGATGACTCGAGTATGGAACACTTTCAAACAGGATAATGATGTCAACGAGATAAAGTCAGATGATCAAATGAAAATGCTGGCCCACAGATGGCTCCAACTTCATCCTGTTTCCTACTTGTATGTCTCATAACAATAAAAATGCTTTCAAATGAGCTGATGTAGGTAACAGCTCTTAGCTTGCCAATAAAGATAGGAATCCTTAACCTGTAAATAGCTGTCAATAAGGCTAGGGTTCCTTAACCTTGTCAAAAACTGTGTAAAAAAAAAAAAAAAAAGCAGCCCACTCTCTATGAGTTGTCCTGATGTCATGCCTGCAAGTCTCATCATTCAAACAATTACCGCAGGATCCAGGCTGAAATTTCCCCAATTTCTTCGAGAAATCTTAGTGACCTTCCCTGTGACTCCATAGTATCCCAAGCTGTTCGTCAGTCACATGTTCAGCAATATCTGAATGTTGCTGTTTCATCAGCTCATTATTATTATAATCAAAAAGAAGCGCTAAGCCACAAGGGCTATACAGCGCTGCAGGGTAGGGAAGGAAGCGAGGGTATTGGATGGCAGAAGGGAGGAGGGATGATCAGCAGGTTACAGAAAACAGCAAGGCAGGGGATAGTACGGGGGTAGAGGGTAGCAAGAGATTGAAGTAGAAAGGGCTGAAGGTAACAGAATTTGTGAAGTAAGTCAGTTGTTGTCAAAAAGTCAATGAGAGAGTCCGGATGAAAGGTGGGTCCATCAGCGAGAAGGGAAGGTAAAGAGAGAGCAGCGGAGCGAAGACGACGACAGAGGTAAATTCTGCGTGCTCGTTGATAAAGTGGGCAGTCCAACAGAATGTGGCTGACTGATAATGGAGCTTGGCAATTCTCACAGAGAGGAGCAAGACGCCTCTCCATGAGATATCCATGAGTAAGACGAGTATGGCCAATGCGAAGACGGGAGAGAGTAGTCTCCCAGCCTCGACACTGGTGATAAGAAGACGGCCAGTAACCTATACTCGGTTTAATAGATTGAAGTTTGTTGCCGAGCATAATAGACCAACGTTGTTGCCAACGGATGTGAAGGTGGGAAGATATTGCAGCAAAATAGTCCATAAATGGAATACCTCTATAAGAAACTGGTAGGTCATGTACTGCTGACCGTGCAGCAGTGTCTGCCTGTTCATTGCCCTGTACGTCAACATGACCAGGGACCCAACAAAAAACAATATCTTTATGCTTGGTAAAGATGCGGCGTAGCCAAAGTTGGATACGGAGGACTAAGGGGTGAGGTGTATCAAATTTTTGTATAGCCTGTAAAGCACTAAGGGAGTCTGAGACAACCACAAATGATGACACAGGCATAGATGCAATACGGATAAGTGCTGTAAGGATGGCATATAATTCAGCAGTAAAAATACTAGCCGAAGATAGTAAATGCCCTTGTACGACGCTGTCTGGAAACACTGCTGCGAATCCTATGCCGTCAGAAGACTTAGAGCCATCTGTGTACACAGCAATGGCATGAGAATGAGAGTGAAAGTGGTCAAGAAAAAGAGAGCGGGAAGCGACCATAGACAGTTGCGCTTTCGAGCAAGGGAGGGAGAAAGAACAGACTCGAACAGCTGGAACTTCCCAGGGGGGTAGGGAAAAGTAAGATGCTACATGTACATAGAAAGGTGGTAGTTGAAGAGAAGACAAGAGCGAATGAAGGCAAAGAGATAAGGGACGGAGTAAACAGGGGCGGCGAACAAATAAAGAATGTCTACTAATATCAGTGACCATTCTATAAATGGAAGGATTGCGGAGATCATGAGAGCGTACATAGTAGCGCAGGCAATGGGCATCACGGCGATCGGATAAGGATGGAATGTTCGCTTCTGCATAGAGGCTCTCGATAGGGGAAGAGCGAAAAGCACCAAGGCATAAACGTAATCCTTCGTGATGAATGGGGTTAAGGAAAGAGAGAGTAGCAGGAGATGCTGCTGAATAGATCTGGTCACCATAATCAAGTTTCGATAAAATAAGGGTGGAATGTAGGTGAAGGAGGGATCGACGATCAGCTCCCCATGAAAGATGAGCAAGGGTTTTAAGAAGGTTCAGCCGGCTGTGACAAGTTGCCTTCAGAGAGGTAATGTGAGGTTTCCAGGATAACCTACAATCAAAGAGGAGGCCCAGAAACTTGACTGTATCACGTTCAGGGATACGGGAGCCATAGAGGTACAAAGGATGATCGGAGATGACAGAGCGTCTAGTGAAAGTGATTTGGTGGGTATTAGTGTTGGAAAATTTAAACCCACGTGTGGTGGCCCAATTGGAAACACGGTCGACTGCATGTTGGAGAGAAACTGTAATGAGGTGACAGTCAGCACCTGCACAGGCAATAGCGAAGTCATCAACATAGAGTGATGACCAAATATTTGAAGGAAGACTAGAGGCCAAATCATTAATAGCAAGGAGAAAAAGTGTTGTGCTCAGAACACATCCCTGGGGGACACCTTCAGCTTGGATAAAGTCCGGGGAGAGCACATTATTAACCAGAACACGGAAATGCCTGTCAGTTAAAAAGTTCGTAAGGAAGGATGGTAGATTGCCTCGAAGGCCTAAGGAGTGGGCTTGGGTTAAAATATTATACCTCCAAGTTGTGTCATATGCCTTCTCAAAGTCAAAAAATATGGCAATAACTGAGTGGTTATTCGCAAAGGCATTATGAAAAATACGTATCCAAGCGTAGTAAGGGGTCTATGGTAGAACGCCCTTTCGAAAGCCAGGGCGAGTGT
>NC_069471.1:1432244-1542014 GCF_026875155.1 Cherax quadricarinatus
CTTTCCGGAAATTTTTTCTTAAGGTGTTGATTGAAAAAGCTTAGGTTCCCCTTGACTTCTATGGGGGTTAGTCAACTTTCCCACAAATTTTTAATACTTTATATGGACCTTTCCATGCTACTAATAATTTATTTGACTTGATAGGTAAAAGTACAAGAACTTCATCACCTACTTTAAAACTTCTCTGACTTTTGGAATAAAAATAGGTTTGTACTGGTCCATTGACAAACTTAAGTTTTTAAAAACTATGTCAGAGGTCTCCTCAAGTTTGGATCTAAGGTCAAGGAGAAACTGGTAAGAAAAATGAACCTCAGATTTACCTCATTAGTCCATAAGTCATGAAGGATGGACAATGGGCCTCTGGCCTGTCTACCATAGAGAAGTTCAAAAGGTAAAAAACCCCAAAGAGTCACTGGGAACTTCCCTCATTGGCAAACAAGCACAGGGTAGGTAACGATGCCACTCCTTAGGTTTAAGGGAGCAAAGTTTCCTTAAAATGGACTTGAGAATCGAATGCTGGCACTAAATTTCCCCCCATTACAGCTGGGTGATAGGGTGTGGTGAAGAGAGGTTTCCCACTCCCAGAAGTTGGTATAGATGTTGCATTAAGTCAGATGTGAATTGTGTCCCACGGTCAGAAAAAATTTTTCTTAGGGATCCCCACTCTGGAGAAGATGGACAAAAGGGCTTCAGCCACCTCTGTAGTAGTTATGGTCTTCAAGGGAACGGCTTCAGGGAAACTCGAGCAAAATCAACTAATGTTAATATATATCTATGTCCCAGATGAAAGTGGAGATAAAGGACCAAACGATGAAATAGCTACTCTTTCTAAAAGGTATGTAAGACTGGCATTTGACCTAGGTACTAGCCTGGTACCTCGGGAGGATGACATTTGGCAAACTTTACACTATCCACAAAAGGTAGGACATTGAGGACATTTTTGGCCAAAAATAGGTTTCTCTAATTTTTATTTAAGGTTTTTTCGATGGAGAAATGTCCGGCCACTGGCAGGTCATGAGCCATTTTAAGAAAAAGTCTCTCTGCATTTACTTGGAACAACTAAGATAGAATAGTCTATCTCATCTGAATTTAATTTGAATACTGACTTGTACAAGATATCTTTTATATATTCAAATTTATATGAAAAGTTTTTCCTTTGGATAACTTGATTTTGTTTAGCGGCATTATGGCAATTCTGAAGAGAAGGGCAATTACGTTGTAAATTGACAAAGGAGTCCTTCGATATGTCTAAAGGCTTAAAGTCAGGGAAAATCAAAGGATGGACATTAGGGGAAGCATGGGCTTTGGTCTGAGCCCTAGTCAAGACATTTATGGTATTGGAGGTGATATCTTCACTTTCATCTAACAAGTGAACCGGTGATCCTACTACCTCGCTTTCGAGAGTAGCATCACTGGTTTTTAATCCCACATGAATCTCACGAGACATTGTCTCATCTGAACTTTCGAGAGACTTCTCCGACTCTACAGGAAGAGGATCTGAAACACTTATATCCATCTTTGGTGATGAAAGGTCAACCTCAGAAGGAAGAATGGCACCTTTTACATTACCTATTAGAACGGAGCAAGAAGTGATGGGAGCTAGTACAGCTTCAGACCAAACTGTGAACCATTTAGACCTAATGTAACAACAGATGGTAGGAAAAGTGTCTGTACGGCCCAAGTAGTCTGAAAGTATAGCAGAGGAATGAGTTTCTTCAAGATTAGGGAACAGCTTATCAGAAATTACTATACATGTGCATCCAGTGTCTCGTAAAATGGTAGATACATTAAGTCCATTAACTGTTCCTGAACAGAAGGGTGCTTGGTCATTACAGTCTTTAAAACATCTTCCAACTTTTTGGACCTTCTTAGAAGGACAATCTGGACGTTTATGTCCCTTAACACCACACAAATAACAAACAGGAATAAAAGAAGTCATTTTACTTTCCACTAGAGGCTTTGATTTCTTAAGGTCTGATGAACCCTTGCCCTTAGGGTTCGATCCCTTTAGGTCTTTATAGGAATTGTGAGCCTCAGCATGCAGGTCAGCAGCCTCAGCAACTTCCTCAGCTTTAATCAGGTTACGTTCTCTAATGAATGTTCGTATCTGGTGAGGAAGAGCTGTCAGGAACTGGTCAGCAACCATGAAGTCTCGAAGAGATCAATTCCTGAACTCCAAAAGTCGAACAAACGAAAGAGTGTTACCTGTAACTGTTGAGAGTTTTGGCCAGGCTGTAAGGTGGCATACCTGAAATCTTTCCTGTAAGAATTAGTGGTTTTTTGATATGCTTTAAGGATTGCCTTCTTTAGTAGGTTATAATTACATATGATATCCTGTGACAAAGTTGCATAGATATTCAAAGCAGTACCAGAAAATAACATTCCTAACCTGGTAGCCCAGGTGTCAGCAGGCCATTCACAGAGGGTAGCGGTATTTTCAAACCTGATAATGTATGAAGTTATGTCTTCCCCCTCTGTGAAAGGAGGTAAATTAGGTGTTGGAATATGTGCACTGACTGCACGTTGTTCCATTACTCCTTCCTCTAATTGTTGTTGTGTAAAAATTAACTTTTTTTCTCTAATTTCAAGGCGAGATTTTTCGAGCTCGCGATCCTTTTCTCTTTCCTCAAGTTCTCTTAATTTAACTTGTTCTTCACGTACTCTAGCTCTTTCCTCATGATCAAGTCTATCACGCTCTTTTTGGTCTTCTCGCTCTCTTTCTAACTGCCTTTCTCAGATTTCTCTCTCAATTCTCTCACTCTCCTTTTTCTCTTGTCTTTCAAGGTTCTCTTTCTCCTTTTTCTCTTCTCTTTCAATTCTCTCTCTCTCCTTATTCTCTTCTCTTTCAATTCCTCTCTCCTTTTCTCTTCTCTTTCCTTTCTAACTGTCTTTCTTCTCTTCAATTCTCTCTCTTTCAAGTCTTTCCTGGTTTCTTCACTAATGAAAGATTCTAAATTTTTTCCCTGTTATTCCTAACTTACTTCCAGCGTTCATCCAAAACTGGTATTCAACCATACTTGCGAGAATAACTTAAACTATCAGGGGAAATGAAACGGGTATTAAAGAAAACGGGGGTTCTATTCCTGCTCCGCTCAAACTATAAATAAACCAAGGGCTCGATCCCTGGGTTCAATTAAACAATATGTATTAACGAAAACGAAGGGTTCTATTCCTGCTCCTCTCAAATATAAAAAAACCAGAGGGCTCGATCCCTGATTCAATTAAACAATATGTATTAACGAAAACAAGGTTCTATGCCGGCTCCGAGCAAACAGTAAGTAGAATGGGGTCCTTGCCATCCAATCTTCTCACCAACAAATCAAGAGTGTCCTATGAACAGTTCCCTTGATATAAGAAGATCTCATGAAACAAGTTGTCACTGGAAAATCTCGGGTCCCTAGAGCTAATCCTCCATAGTGTTTCAAGCTCCCATACAATTAGGTGGGCGATTGAATTAAATATTATATCCTGCCTGACTTGACTATACAATAAATTGAGACTATAACAATACACCAAATCTTTTTAAATACCTGTACTGTCGTCCTACCATAGAGAATGATTACTCATGGCTGGTGGTAACCGTTCCTGTGGTATGCGGCTTTGAAGTTCCAATGGTAGATTCAAGATGGAGTTGAATCTTGATTCATTAGAGTTAATCCTGGCAAGTCGCCACTTGTGAAGGCTTCCTCAGCCCTGTAACAACTTCAGACAGTATTTACCCAGGCCTAGCTCCTCCTCAGGAAATTATGAATAGAAAAAGAAATAATAACAAACATAAACCACTTTATTATGTAAAAAATATAAAATATAAAAACACTTAAATATGAAATAATTAATCCTACTTAAAGAATGAAAAAAGGAAAAATATAAATGATAACTGAATTCAATTGCTATTTAACACTTTGGGTGTCTGGTGTTGTGGACACTGCTTGTTGAAATCCGTAGCGGTGCTGATGTGGGGGGGGGGGGGTAGCAGTGTTGTGACCACCACTGGCTAGTTTATTTCTTCACATAGAATCGCTGTGATGATTAGTCCCGATGACAGGAAAGCAGGTTCTTTACCGCTGGCAATGATTGTGGTACGTCCCTGCAATTTTCATACAGGTGCACAGGTAATGAGAATCCAAAATGGAGAAAGTCTCTGGACGTTAGTCCTTCTCCTGTTTCTGCTCGTTTGATTGACAGGTGACCCTCACTTCATCCAAAGAGTAGTGTTGGGGAGCTGTGAGTCGAGTGATATACTGTATGACCATAGCCCATACGTCACCTTTCAAAGGGGGGGTGGAAGAGGGAGGGGAAAGGGATAGCGGAGCTAAGACTGACTCTACGTCAACAAGCAGCATCAATCAAACTTCACTTTAGGGGTGGGGGAGAAAAGGCGGGAAAAAACGGGAGCGTGACTTACCCTACCTTAGACTATAGCCGGCAATGAAAACATCACTTTTCGGGGAGGGGGAAGAAAAGGCGGAGCGTGACTTACCCTACCTTAACTAGTAGCCCGGTAATGAAACTATTGTTACTATATTGCTACTCCTATCTATTGAACTTTTCCCTCACAATGCCCAAAGAACAGATCCCTTGTGGTCTGGTGTGATTCGATTCCTGCTCCAGGAAGATCTTATTCTGAATGTGAAGCCACCAGCACCCATTAGTGACTTTGTAATGAGCCAGGAATTACTGTATCGAACAGCCGAGTTGGGTACTCCAAGTAGAAGTGTGTACCAGTTAGTAATTCCACAGTCACTAGTGAATGTAGCTCTACAGCTAGTTCATGATGCACCAGGTGTTGCACACCCTGGTATGGATCGTTCTGTGAAACAAGCCAGAATGAAATACTTTTGGCCACGTATGGCAACTAACATTTCAGAGTATGTTAAGAAATGTGTTTGTATGCAACATAAAGGAAATGTCAATTGTCGTAATCCAATCCAAGTGTACCCAACCACTAGTGAACCGTGGGAAAGAGTTGCCCTTTACTTGTTAACCAATTTTAAATGTTCACTCCAAGGCAACAAACATCTGTGTGTTATGGTAGACCATTTCACTAAATATTGTGAGTCAGTTCCTATTGCAGATAAGACTGAAGAGACAGTAGCTAAGGTGTTTAAAGAACGCATTATCTGCAGGCATACCAGAGCCTGATCAACCAGGCTGTTACTGCTGGCGGCACGCAAACCAACGTACGAGCCTCAGCCCGGCTGGTCAGGTACCAACTTTAGGTGCTTGTCCAGTGCCAGCTTGAAGACTGCCTGGGGTCTGTTGGTAATCCCCCTTAAGTATCCTGGGAGGCAGTTGAACAGTCTCGGGCCCCTGACACTTATTGTATGGTCTCTTAACGTGCTAGTGACACCCCTGCTTTTCATTGGGAGGATGTTGCATCGTCTGCCAAGTCTTTTGCTTTTATTGTGAGTGATTTTAATGTGAAAGTTCGGTACTAGTCCCTCTAGGATTTTCCAGGTGTATATAATCATGTACAAGGCACAGTACTCGCTCCCATCTTGTTCCTCATCCTCATATCCGACATAGACAAGGATGTCAGCCACAGCACCGTGTCTTCCTTTGCAGATGACACCCGAATCTGCATGACAGTGTCTTCCATTGCAGACACTGCAAGGCTCCAGGCAGACATCAACCAAATCTTTCAGTGGGCTGCAGAAAACAATATGAAGTTCAACGATGAGAAATTTCAATTACTCAGATATGGTAAACACGAGGAAATTAAATCTTCATCAGAGTACAAAACAAATTCTGGCCACAAAATAGAGCGAAACACCAACGTCAAAGACCTGGGAGTGATAGAAAAATGACAGGATGGATAATGAGAACCTTCAAAACGAGGGATGCCAAGCCCATGATGAACTCTTCAGGTCAACTTGTTTATCTAGGCTGGAATATTGCTGCACACTAACAGCACCTTTCAAGGCAGGTGAAATTGCTGACCTAGAAAATGTACAGAGAACCTTCACGGCACGCATAACGGAGATAAAACACCTCAATTACTGGGAGAGCTTGAGGTTCCTGAACCTGTATTCCCTGGAATTGGAGGCGGGAGAGATAATGATTATATACCACCTGGAAAATCCTAGAGGGATGTACCGAACTTGCACACGAAAATCACTCACTACGAAAGCAAAAGACTTGGGGACGAAGCAAACCCCCCCATGAAAAGCAGGGGTTGTCATAGCACGTTAAGAGACCATATACAATAAGTGCCAGGGGCCCAAGACAGTTCCTGCCTCCCAGCCATACATAAGGGGGATTACCAACAGACCCCTGGCAGTCTTCAAGCTGGCCACTGGACAAGCCACCTAAAGTCGTTTCTGATATCTGGGTGTGGGCTCGTACGTTGGTTTGCGTTGCAGCAGCAGTATCAGCCTGGTTTGATCAGGCTCTGGTCCACCAAAAAGCAGGCCCTGGTCCACAGACCGGGCCACGGGGGGTTTGACCCCCGGAACCTCTCTCAGGTAAACTCCAGTATCTCTTCCCGCTGCATTCCAGGGAATACAGGTTCAGGTACCTCAGCGCTCCAGTAATTGAGGTTGGTTTTATCTCCGTTATGCGCACCATGAAGGTTCTCTGTACATTTCTGGTCAGCAATTTCACCTGCCTTGAAAGGTGTGCTGTTAGTGAGCAGCAATATTCCAGCCTAGATAGAACAAGTGACTGAAGAGTGGTCATCTTGAGCTTGGCACCCCCAGTTTTGAAGTTAGCTGATTATCATCCTGTCATTTTTCTAGCAGATGCGATTGATACAATGTTATGTCCTTGAAGGTGGATCCTCCGACATGATCACTCCCAGGTCTTTGACGTTGGTGTTTCACTCTATTTGTGGCCAGAATTTGTTTTGTACTCTGATGAAGATTTAATTTCCTCGTGTTTACCATATCTGGAGTAATTGAAAATTTCTCATCGGTTGAATTCATATTGTGTTTTCTCGGCCCACTCGAAAGATTTTGGTTTGATGTCTGCCTGGAGCCTTACAGTGTCTGCAGTGGAAGCAACTGCCATGCAGATTCGGGGTGTCGTTCTGCCTGGCCTCCCCGTGCTGTGGCTGACATCCTGTCTATGTCAGATATGGGATGAGTGAACAAGATGGGAAGCGAGTTTACTGTGCTTGTGGAACAGCAGCTTTTCACCGTAGCTGCCTCAGAACTTTACTCTGTTGACTACTACTCTCTCTGTTCTGATTAGTGAAGGAAATTGTAGATCCATCGACCAAATTTTTCCCTCTTATTCCTTTAGCACGCCATTTTGTGCGCTATTTCGCCATGGTACACTTGTCGAAGGCTTTTGCAAAGTTGTATATATTACATCTGCATTCTTTTTGTCTTCTAGTGCATCAGAACCTTGTCGTAGTGATCCAAAGTTGAGACAGCACAGGAGGATTGTTCTAAACCCATGTTGCCCTGGGTGTGTAATTGATGGGTTTCTAGATGGGTGGCGATCTTGCTTCTTAGGACTCTTTCAAAGATTTTTTATGATATGGGATGTAGTGCTATCGATCCTGTAGTTCTTTGCTATTGCTTGACTGCCCCCTTTGTTGGAAGTGGGGCTATGTCAGTTGTTTTTAGTACAGTGGCGACCCACGTGTCCATGTACTCCCCTCTCCATAGGTGGTTAAAAGCTCGTGATGGAGGGCTTCCTTTGCAGTTCTTGATGAAAACACAGAGTTCCTGAGTCTGGCCTGGGCAGAGTGCATGGGCATGCCATTTATGCCTGTTCGAAGTAAGGGGGTCATCTGGCATCAGGATAACATCAGATTAGGCTTGTGTTAACCAAATTTCGTGGCTCTCTCATAAAAATTCATTCTGATCTCTTCGGACTCTCAGTTAGCAGCTTGCTAAAAAACTGAGTCATATTGGGACTTGAGTAGCTCACTCATTTCCTTGCTGTCATCTGTGTTAGAACCCATTTGTTTAAGTAGGGGCCCAATACTGGACGTTCTCGACTTTGATTTGGCATAGAAGAAATACTTGTTTTTTTTGATTTCAATTATGGCTTTTAGTTCTTCCCACGATTCCTGACTCCTATAGATTCCTTTTAGCTTAGTTTCGATGCTTGCTATTTCTCTGCCATTGATCCCTACGCCATTTCACGATAATATTGACCTCTTTTAGCTGCTTGTTATTTTTTTCCGTCGCCTGTAAAGGATGCGCCTGTTCTCTTTCCATTTTAATTACCCTCCTTTTCTTAGAGGATTAAGCCTGTGCATACATCGGTGCCACTAGTTGATTGTTCTAGCATAAGTTGGAGTCTGTGTTGCTAGTCTATCTTTCCCAGGTATTCTTTGTCCCCATTTCTCGCTTACCTCTGTGGGTCTTACCTGTAAGTCTGTTGCTTGCTCGAGATAGAAGGGGAAGGGTGAGTGAAGATCAGGCTACATTGGAAGTTACCAAAGTGGGAGGGTGGGGGGTGAAAGGTTTAAAGTAATCTTGGAAGCGCTTGGGAAGGGACTGAAGAGAAAATGCTGTGTGAAGTGGAAGGAGAACTGACCACACTTGTAACAGACGTATTACAACCAAGAAGTCCCAATGGCCTGTTATCCGGGGTTTAAAGGGGAGGCAAATAAACAAGGAAAAACGTTTGACTTTGTATTATCCTTCACCTATTTCGACAGAAGTATGTACACTAATATACACTATTGTACAGCAACAGGTTATTAGTTACACTCCACGAATAAGCAAGGCAGAATAGAAGCCACTAGAGAGTAGACCGTGCTTCAACCAGTCTGAATGAGAATGTACAAGGGCAGACAGGTGAGTGGTACCCCCCCACATACCTCTTGCAATTGTCAAACATCTTTTTTATTGGCTGGAACCTGGGTACTGATTGAACGACGGGACCCATCGTCAACCCATAGTCCCCTGGTTCACTGGTTGGGGGAGATAGCTTGTCCAATGAGGGTGTGTACATGCACTGAATAAAAGGTTACATGCTCTTTGCATGTCCACCACAGAGGTAAAACACAAGGTTATAGTGACTGAAAGAAAGTCGTCCTGTAGGACAGAGAAGGGAGGTTTAAGAAGAAGATTTACACATTGGGGATTTTTTGACTTTGAGGGGATTATAATCAAATACATTTAAAGCACTAAACCGACAAGAGTATGAAATGTGCAGGGAATAAACTAGTTCTGGGTCTAAAAAAGTAGTAGCAAAGGGGATCAGAGGTGAGGTAAGAAAGGGCTGGAAGGGATTGCTACAGGCAATCCATCAAAGTTCATGTAGTAAAGCAGATGATGACAAGAAATTCAAAAAGTGATGTAAGTCAGAGCACAGCCATCAGCAAGGAGGGAAGATAAAGTAAAGTGTGGTAGAGCAGTGGTGTGGAAATGAAGAAGGTAAATTCTGCAAGCTCATGGTAAACCTAGACAATCCACAAAAAAAGTTGATGAATTGAAACAGGGACCTGACAAACCACATGGAGAGGAACAGGGTGTGGTGATGCTTCCATGAGATTACCCATGGGTAAGTGAGTAAGCTGGTGCGGAGATGGGAAGGTGCGGTCTCTTTGAATATGGCAAATAGTAGGAAGAAAATGGTACAAACCCAAATGTGGTTTAATTTAATGCAATTTATTATGGTGCATATCCAAAACCAACATTGGTCAAAACAGTTCAAGATGGGTAGAGTGACACTAAAAATAGCCCGCAAATGGAATGTCTCTACAGGATACTGGGAACGATAACCATACCGTGATCATAGCGCAGTGTCCGCCTATTCATTGCCATGCCCATCAATGTGTCCAGGGATTTTTGCTAGCTACACAACCAAAGATCGAATTCAAATGAAGTACGTGGATGATGGAATCAAATGTTTCAATAGTTGTAATCACTGAGGGAATCCAAAATGATCCAAATGTTGAAGTGAGTATATATGCAATATGAAGTGCTATGAGAATGACTGCTATGGTTTGAATCTTTATCTTTAGCCAGGTTAGTGCACTCCATAACTACACTTAATAGAATGCAGAGATACTTCCAAAACTTAAAAATGTAAGGCACAAATAATAGTTACTCAGTCTTTTCTAGTTTTTTTATTTTAAAAGCTATTAAATACTTCTTAAGATATTCTTAAATCTATTAAATATCACTTCATCAGAACTTTCATTTCACCATAAGAAAACACTTAAATAGAATGGACAATCATAGACCCTTCAGAGACTATGTCGATATGGTCACTTTACACTTGTTAACGATCAGAGGAATAGGACGGCTTCTCAACATGACATGACTTGTATGTGAGTATATACATTGAGAAGGAACACTTCACTAAGTAACTCCCTGGCATAGAGGAAAATATCACTTAAAGTTCTAAACTTGACACAGGTTGTCCATCATGACCTGAGGGGTAACAGTATATAGCTGTTTCTGTTAGACCTTAACTTTCAGAATAAACCTCAAGCTGGTTCAGAAGTTTCTACAACAAAATTCTTTGTCAAGTGAGAATAAGAAGGAGTACAGAGAGGTAGCTCAATCAATGCACACTGAATCAGCAGAGAGAGCGAAACTGAAACTAACACAGTTAATCCCTACATAACATCAACTCGCAACTGGGGAGAGCAATATTTAACACTACCCTCCAATGGACATACGTTTGTTTTCAACTCTATAGCCAGCTATTACCTACTATTAACACATTACTCAAAAAATACTAAATATATATAAACATCATACCGAGGTATATTCCTAAACCAGATAATATTATAAACTACGGAAATCTTTAATTTAAGCCTAAATATAAAGATACCCCGAGTATTAATATTAAGTGGACAAAATATAAATTAATCTCATTAGACCTTTGTCTTAGCACCCTCCCCCCTTTCAACGACTAAACTTTTTCACCGTAAAGAGGACTTCAAAATAGAATATAAACCAGAATACATGTCATTCCTCTGACATAGACCCTGATGGACAAAATGATGCCTTCTTCAACAAGAAAAATTGAAAGTCTTGGTCACTTTTTTTTTTAGGTCACCAAACCACACATGTGATAGGACCCGAGTATCCAGAGTTCTGGTAAGAGGTGGGTGTTTCCAAAAAAGAGGCCCTTAAGTGACCCTTAGTACAGGAGAAGTCAGGGTAAGTACAACAGGAGACAGCCACTGCAGAAATTAATAGTTCTGGATACTATATGGTGGCTTACGTGACAGGTCTCCTCATTGGTTACAAGAATCAGATAACAGTAAGTAACAAAATAGCATTTAGAAACAATGCCTTAAACAAATACATCATCTATAAAATGTACATAATCCCCTCTTTTGTAAACTCAAATTAAATAACATTGTCTTAAGGACAGGACAGAGTGTCAGCAATCATATAATCAGCTCATCTATATGGTTAATACTTATATTATAATTATTATAATCAAAAAAGAAGCGCTAAGCCACAAGGGCTATACAGCGCTGCAGGGGTAGGGAAGGAAGCAAGGAATTGGATGGCAGAAGGGAGGGGGGATGATCAGCAGGTTACAGAAAACAGCGGGCAGGGGGTAGTACTGGGGTTAGGAGGGTAGCAGGAGATTGAAGTTAGAAAGGCTGAAAGGTATCAGAATTTGTGATAGTAAGTCAGTTGTGTCAAAAAGTCAATGAGAGAGTCGGATGAAAGGTGGGTTTCTCCATCAGCGGAGAAGGGAAGGTAAAGAGAGAGCAGCGGAGCGTAGACGACGACAAGGTAAATCTGCGTGCTTCGTTGATAAAGTGGGCAGTCCAAACAGAATGTGGTGACTGATAATGTAGCTTGGCCAATTCTCACAGAGAGGAAGCAAGATGCTCTCCTGAGATATCATGAGTTAAGACGAGTATGGCAATGCAAAGACGGGAGAGGAGTAGTCTCCAATCTCGACACTGGTGATAAGAAGACGGCCAGTAACCTATACTCGGTTTAATAGATTGAAGTTTGTTGCCGAGCATAGTAGACTCCAACGTTGTTGCAAGGGTGTGAAGGTGGGAAGATATTGCCAGTAAAATAGTCCGAAATGGAAATACCTCTATAAGAAACTGAGTAGGGCATGTACTGCTGACCGAGAGCAGTGTTGCCTGTTCATTGCCTGTACGTCAACATGACCAGGGACCCAACAAAAACAATATCTTTATGTTGGTTAAGATGCGGCGTAGCGAAGTTGGATACGGAAGGACTAAGGGGGTGAGGTGTATTCAATTTTTGTCTAGCCTGTAAAGCCTAAGGGAGTCTGAGACACCACAAATGATGACAACAGGATAGATGCAATACGGATAAGTGCTGTAAGGATGGCATATAATTCAGCAGGTAAAAAACTATAGCCGAAGATAGTAAATGCCCTTGTACGACGCTGTCCGGAAACATGCTGCGAATCCTACGCCGTCAGAGACTTAAGAGCCATCTGTGTACACAGAATGGCATGAGAATGAGATGTGTGAAGTGAGTCAAAGAAAAATGAGAGTGGGGGAGCGACCGTAGCCAGTTGGGCTTTCGAGCAAGGGATGGGAGGAAAAGAACAGACTCCGTACAGCTGGAACTTCCCAGGGGGGGGGGTAGGGAAAAGTGGATGCTACATGTAGCATAGAAAGGTGGTAGTGAAGAGGAAGTGACAAGAGCGAATGAAGGGAAGAGAGAAGGGACGGAAGTAAACAGCGGGTGTGCGAAAACAAATAAAGAATGTCTACTAATATCAGTGACATTCTATAAATGAAAGGATTGCGGGAGATCATGGAGTGGGACATAGTAGCTGGAGTGGCAATGGGCATCACGGCGAACGGATATAAGGATGGAATGTTTCGGCTTTTTTTCTGCATTAGGGCTCTCGACAGGAGAAGAAGGCGAAAAGCACCAGGCATAAAATAATCCTTGGTGATGAATGGGGGTTAAGGCTAGGCGAGAGTAGCAGGGAATGCGCTGAATGATCTGGTCACCATAATTAGTTTCGATAAGATAAGGGTGGAATGTAGGAGAAGAGGGTTCGACGATCAGCTTCCCATGAAAGATGAGCAGGGTTTTAAAAAGGTTCAGCCGGCTGTTGTGACAAGTTGCCTTCAGAAGGTAATGTTAGGTTTCAGGATAACCTACGATCAAAGAGGAGGCCCAGAAACATGACTGCATCACTTTCAGGGATACGGTGAGCCATAGAAGGTACAAGGATGATCGGAGATGACAGAGCGTCTAGTGAAAGTAATTTGGTGGGTTTTAGTGCTGGGAAATTTAAACCCATGTGTTGGTGGCCCAATTTGGAAAACACGGTTCGACTGAATTGCTGGAGAGAAGAAATGTAATGAAGGTGACAGTCAGCGAATGCACAGGGAATAGCGAAGTATCAACATAGAGTGAATGACCAAATATTTGGTGGATAGGCTAGGGGCCAGATCATAAAACAGCAAAGGAGAAAAGTGTTGTGCTCAGAACACATCCCTGGGGGACACCTTCAGCTTGGATTAATGTCGGGGAGAGCACATTATTAACCCCAAACGCGGAAATGCCTGTCAATTAAAAAGTTCTTAAAGCCTCCTGATGGTAGATTGCCAACGAAGGCAAGGGAGTGGGCTTGGGCTAAAAATTATACCTCCAAAGTTGTGTTCTATGCCTTCTCATGGTCAAAAAATATGGCAATAAACTGAGTGGTTATTCGCACAAAAGGCATTACGAACAAACGTATCCAAGCTAGTAAGGGTCTATGTGTAGAACGTCCCTTACGAAAGCCATATCGACGAGTGGAGAGACTGTGTGTGTCTTAAATTCCACACTAAACGTTATTTACTAGGTGTTCCATCACTTTGCAAACTGCACTGGTAAGGAGCAATGGGATGATAGTGGGAGGGGATTTTTTTTTTCATGTCCCATAAGTGCACCTGGGTTTGCGGAAAGGAGGATAATGGCGGATTTCCACAGCTGTGGAAGAAAACTACCTTGTGACCAAATAAGATTGTAAAAGGCGTATAGGGCTGCAAGGGCTGACTGATGTAAATGTTGTAGCATACGAATAAGAATGTCGTCAGGCCAGCTGCTGATGATCGGCAAGCTGAGAGTGTTGCCTCCAGTTCTTGAAGTGTAAAAGGCACATTATGCTGTTATTCTCTGAGAGAAGAAAAGTCCAAGGGTGCTAACTCTCTGGCAGACTTTGAGGAAAGAAATGAGGGGCATAGATGGAGTCCCTGAGAAATACGGACCAGATGATTGCCAATTTCATTGGCAACATCTAGTGGGTTTGCTATATCAACACCGGCAACCCGCAGAACAGGAGCCAGGTCAGTAGAATATTTACCACTCAGTTTTCGTGCTTTTTTCCAGACTGCACTCATAGAGGAAGCAGAAGTGATGGTGGAGACATAATCTCGCCAGCAAGTGCGTTTAGCGTCACGGATGACACGGCGAGGGATCACACGCTTCTTCTAAAAATCAAGAAGTCTCTCTGTGGTTCTATTGTACCGGTACCTGCCCCATGCAGCGCGTTTCAAACGTACTGCATGAGCCCAAGCAGGAGACCACCAAGGCACGCATTTCTGAGAATGCCTGCCCGAAGTTTGGGGTATAGAATGAGAAGCTGCAGTTAAAACGGAGGACGAGAAGAGGTGTAAAAGCTCATCGATGGAGGATGAAGAAGGAACCTCTCTAAAAACAGTTAGGTGTGAGTAAAGGTTCCAATTTGCCTGATCAAATTGCCAGCGTGGGATGCGAAGAGGTGGTGAATATGAAGGGCAAGGAAGAATGATTGGGAAATGATCACTGTCATGTAAGTCCGGAAGAACAGACCAAGTGAAGTCTAATGCGGCGGAGGAAGAGCAGACTGAGAGATCGATGAAAGAGAGAGTGTGAGTCCGAGGATCAAAATGGGTGTGAGTACCTGTATTTAAAACATGGAGGGGGTGGGTGGCAAGAAAAGCCTCTAACTGAATGCCACGGGAATCACAGTGAGACCCCCCCCAGAGGAAATGGTGAGCATTAAAATCACCAAGTAACAGAATCAGTGGTGGTAATAACGAAACAAGAAAGGCAATATCCGGAATAGATAATGCCCGAGAAGGAGAGAGATATAAAGAACAGAGCGTATACCACCTATGCAAGTGGATACGGGCTGCTGTGTAATGCAGCGAAGTACGAACAAATACCTGATGGTACGGAATATCAGTGCGTAGAAGAAGGGCACTTTCATTAAAGGTCCCATCAGGAAAAGGATCTGAAGAATACAATAAATTATAGCCTGAGATGGGAGAGATAACAGCAGAGTATAATTTTGGTTCTGTAAGCAAACACCAACAGGGGAAAAACTGGGAGAGTAAATACTGAAGCTCACCCCGATTACCCCTGAGGCTGCATATATTCCATTGTAAATAGGCCATGATTGGCAATGATAAAGATACTTGAAATCCGCAGGTAAGGGTTCCTACAGACTAGAGGGGTTAGAAAAGTCCACATGCGGAGGCAGTGGAAAACTGTTCAAGCAGCGAAGGAACGGTGCACTGTGAAGAAAGGAGTTGCGCAGATGGAGTAGAGGAGAGAGAAGGAGCGGAGGGTGGATCAGTGTCCATTGATGGTTTGGTCTCTGCAATATATTCAGAGATTGCGTCAAGTGTTTCAGAATTCAGAGACGTCGTATGGGAGACAATATTGGAAATGGTAGGGGGAGGATGAGTAAAGATTGGAACTGTAATGGACTGTACCAAGGTAGGGGGGGGGGCAAAAGGGTGGAGGGAACTGGAGAAGCGTGGAAGGGGACAGAAGAGGCAGAAACCTGGGAGGTGGCAGAAGAGGAAGAAAACTTGGGAGGGAACGGGGGAGGAAGGTACAGTATGAGGTGGAGGGTGAACCTCTACACTTGTAACAGAGCCAGTGAGAGGGGGAGAACCAGGTACAGAGACAGGGAAGGGAAAATGAGGAGGTGGAAGATGGGTAGGAGGTGTTAACGGACCTTTTTTTGACTTTTGAGAAGTAGAGGGACGATTGGGAGGAGGTGTCATACGAGATCTCGTCACTACTGAGGCTTGTGAGAACACGAAGAAGCAAGATCAGACTGAGACGTTGAAGTAGGGATGTCTGAGCCGAGGACAGCAAAAGAATTAGCTACAGGAGTGACTATGGGAGAGGTAACCACAGAGGTGGGGGCAGAAGATGGGATACCAGAAGTGGGAGGACGTTTTGAAACACGGGAATAAGAAACACGAGGTAGTCTCCCTTGGAGGCGGAGATGAGAAACTGCCATGGCATAAGGGAGACCTTCTGCCTCTTTGAGGTAACGGATTTCCCGCTCGTTTAAGTAGACTTGACAACGGAAAGAGTATGAAGGGTGAGCCTCATGACAATTAAGGCAAGAGGGAGGTCGATTGCACGACGTATTAGAATGGTCATCGGCACCACAGACTGGGCATTCGGCGATAGATCTGCAATATTTCGCTGGATGGCCAAATCGCCAGCAATTTCTACACTGTTGCGGTGTAGGGATCACCTTTCGAACTTGTAACCGATGTCCTGCTATATAAACTGAGGATGGGAGTTCACGGCTCTCAAAAGTTAAACGAGCCACATTGCTAGGGTATCGTCTCCGCCCGCGGGCAGGAAGAACGTGTCTACCTTGAGGATTGGGAGATCTTGGAGTTCCAGCTGTTCAAGAATGTCAGTGCCACATGTCCGGAATTTTGTTGAAACTAGGGTATATGGGGCAGAATGACGGTACCACTACAAGAATTGAGGGAATGATGTTTTTCAAGAGTGACAGGAACAGTATCGAGAGAGCTCATGAGCCTGGGTAGCATTCTGTATGGTGATGATGCACGTACCGCTCTTAACCCTTTGAGGGTTGACAGGCCCTCTCCGAAACTCGTTCTCAGGGTCGGCCAAATTTAAAAAAAAAAAAAACAATTTTTTTCTCTTGTGAAATGGTAGAGAATCTTTTCCCGATAATAAGGACACCAAAAGTTTGAAATTTGATGGAAAACTTACGGAATTATGCTCTCGCGAAGTTAGCGGTCTCCGGGATGTTCACGCATCGGCATTTTGCGCACTTGGAGCCCCATTTTCGGCCAATTCACTCTTACGTCAACTAGTCCGACAAAAAAAATAAATATTTCGCTAGAACTCCATTTTTTTTCTATCGAAATGGATGCAAGAAACCAACCATTTATGAAATTCAACTATCTCCAAGTACAGTGGTCAGACTTTAGCAATTTTGCCAATTTCATACAAATTTCAAATAGATGCCAATTTCGAATAGGGTCAGAATAATCAAGAAAGACATTCCTGGCACAAAAATGAATTTCCTCTAGTCATTAGTCCCGTCTTCAAGGCCCTCTTATATTCTTTTGCTTTCCACTTTGAATTTTTATTTCACAAAAAATATAAGATTTATGTATGCAGGACTACTGCATTAGTGTTAAAAAATGGTTATAAATATTATTGGCGCCTTGTGAGAGGAATATTAGATCTCACCAGTTGACGTGTATTGGACCATTTGGCACGATTTGTTTACCTTTGAAATTTGGTAAAAATCGAACATTTCTGCTAATTTGAGCTCAATTTCAAGGTATCTTTCATTGTAAACCAGTCAAAATCATCTCATTTCTGTAACCATGTCTTCCATTCTATAAAATCGAGACCAAGAAAACTAGAAATACAACAATAAATACATACGAAATACAGTGCAAAGTCGTGTTTGATTCCAAAAAAACACGGTCAAGTTTTTTTTTTTTTCATTATTGCACTGTGTGCTGCAGGATTTTTTTTAGACTGTGACACTGACCACCATTAGACACATTCTTTCTATGAAGGCCTACCAACTTTCTCCCACTAGATTTGAGGGCGCTAGAATTTAGGTGTACTAGTACGTCAAAAACCTGGGTCATAAGCCATACAGTAACGTACGAAACCCTCAAAGGGTTAAGAAGCATTGAAAAGAAAATATCTTTTACAACATGGCATAGGAGTGCCTTGCCAATACTGTGGTCAGAAAGATGGCAGTAGAGGAAGTCGGTCGTAAATGAAAAAATTTTAGCCCATTGTTCAGTTGAAATTATTTGGGGAAAGGTATGAAGGACTGTCGATCGTTTCTGAGAAGAACGGAAGGTGGAGAAGATCATACAGGAAAATTGTCATTGGGTTTAGGCGTGGGGCCCAGAGTTGGTCCGAGGGGAATGGGTCGGCGATTCAAAAAATTCCGCACCGTAGAGGGAGGGGCGGAAGCATAGTCAAAGGAGACGAAGGTCACATAAATTGAAGGAGTCAGTTGGGGCCCTCAGACCTGAAGCGGGTGAGGAAACAGCACCGGCAAGAGTACAGAGACATGGGAGTGTCTGAAGAGTGGCCAAAGATGGGGGGGTTTAAAACGGGGTGCGGTATCAAGGGGGGCCCGGGGTAGTAGGTTCTGGACTAGGGCCCTGGTTAGGTTATTTTTTTTGTTTTTAAGAAAAAAAAGAAAGAAAAAAAAAAAAAAAAAAAAAAAAAAAAAAAAAGGGGGGGACCGGGGGAGGATATTCCTGGAGGAAGAAAGGGGCCAGAAATCTCCCTCCGCCCCCAAAGAGCCCCTCAGCATTCAAGAGGCAGATGCGCAGGAAACCCTGTGCCATCCCCTACCCATCATGCCATAAACTAACAACCGGATAAAAACTCACATCTCCCCGGCTACCTGGGTGGACAAAAAGAGGGGGCGGGGGAAATTGCCACAAAGATACCTCCTTGGGGCCACCCCCGGGAATCCAAAAAAGTGGCTTCAAGATACACCCGCGCCCAAAAGACACCCAAAAACCACCCTCCCGGGGACCCGAGAGGGTCCCTATCCCCAGGCAAAACCACATTCCACAGCAAACTAGCCACCGCCAAGAACCCAAGGAATGGGGTGGACCCCGGTAACCCTTCCCCTCCAGGAAATAGTGTGCCTGTGGGAGAAAAAAAAAAAAAAAAAAAAAAGGGCCAAAAAGGAAGGGCAAAAGGGAGGGGGTAGGGGGGGAGGAGGAAAGGAAAAAGGGGAGGGTGGGGGGATGGATAGGGAGGGGAGATTGGGGGTAATTTTGGTTCGGGCTAAGGAAGAAGACGAAGGGAATTCCTCGACCAAGGCCTCTTCACCAAACCAAAGGGGCCCACTTTGAAGAGGAAAATTTAGCAGTAAAAAACTAGCCGAAAATAGTAAATCCCTCGGACAATGTGTTTTAAAAAAATGTCAATCCTATGCCGTCAGAAAACTTAGACCCTCGTGCACTGCGATGCATGAGAATGAAGTGGATGTGGTCAAGAAAAAGAGGCGAGAGGTACCCTAGGAGTTAGGCTTTCGGCAAAGGAGTGAGAAAGAACAACTCGAACAGCTGGAAATTCCCCTGGGTAGGTTTAAAAGTGAGATGCTACGTGAACATAGAAAGGGTAATGCAGCGAAGAATGAACAAATAGCTGATGGTACAGAATATCAGTGCGGTAGAAGGGCAACTTTCATTAAAGTCCCCATCAGGAAAAGAACTGAAGAATACAATAAAGGTATAGCCTGAGATGGGGATAAGATAACAGCAGAGTGTAATTTTGTTCCTGTAAGCAAACACCAACATGGGAAAAACTGGAGAGTAACATCTGAAACTCACCCCGATTTACCCTGAGGCCACGTGTAAATTCCACTGTTAATAGCCATGATTGCAACGATAAAGATACCTGAAAATCACAGTAAGGTTTTCCTACGTACTAGTAGGGTTAGAAAAGTCCACATGTGGAGGCAGCTGAAACGTTCAAGCAGCCGAAAGAACGTGTGCTGCGAAGGAGTTTGCGCGATTGAGAAAGGAGAAAGAAGGAAACAGAGGGTGGATCATGGTCCATTTATGGATTGGTCCTATGCAATAGATTCAGAGATTGCTTCAAGTGTTGCGGAATTCAGAGACGTTGTTGAAGACATATTGGAGATGGAATGGGGAGGATGTGTAAAGATTGGAACTGTAATGGACTGTACCAAGGTAGGGGGGGGGGCAAAAGGGTGGAGGGAACTGGAGAAGTGTCGAAGGGGACAGAAGAGGCCGAAACCTGGGAGGTGGCAGAAGAGGAAAAAACTTGGGAGGGAACAGGGGAGGAAGGTACAGTACGAGGAGGAGGGTGAACCTCTACACTTGTAACAGAGCCAGTGAGAGGGGAAGAACCAGGTAGAGACAGGGAAGGCAAAATGAGGAGGTGGAAGAAGGGAAGGAGGGGTTAAAGGACCTTTTTTTTGACTTCTGAGAAGTAGAGGGACGATTGAGAGGAGGTGTCATACGAGATCTCGTCGATACCGAGGCTTGTGAGGGAAAACATGAAGCGAGAACAGACTGAGGCATTGAAGTAGGGACGTCTGAGCCCAGGACAGCAAAAGAATTAGATACAGGAGTGACTATGGGACTTGCAACTGTAGAGGAGGCTGCAGAAGATGGGACCCCAGAAGTGGGGGGACATTTTGAAACACGGGAATAAGAAACACGAGGTAGTCTCCCTTGGAGGCGGAGATGAGAAACGGCTATGGCATAAGGAAGACCTTCTGCCTCTTTGAGGTAACAGATTTCCCACTCATTTAAGTAGACTTGGCAATGGCGAGAGTATGAAGGGTGAGCCTCATGACAATTAAGGCAAGAGGGAGGTAGGTTGCAAGACGTATTAGAATGGTCATCGGCACCACAGACTGGGCATTCGGCGATAGATTCGCAATATTTTGCTGGATGGCCAAATCGCCAGCAATTTCTACACTGTTGCGATGTAGGGATCACCTTTAGAACTTGTAACTGATGTCCTGCTACATAAACAGAGGATGGGAGTTCATGGCTGTCAAAAGTTAAATGAGCCACATTGCTAGGGTATCGTCTCCGGCCGAGGGCAGGAAGAACATGAGTGTCTACCTTGAGGATTGGGAGATCTTGGAGTTCCAGCTGTTCAAGAATGTCATTGCCACATGTCTGGAAATTTTGTTGAACTATGGTATGAGGAAAATGACGGTACCACTACAAGAATTGAGGGAATGATGTTTTTCAACAGTGACAGGAACAGTATCTATATGGGAAAGAAGAGAAAGATCATGAGCTTGGGTAGCATTCTGTACAGTGATGATGTGCGTACCACTCTTAAGAGCATGAAAAGAAATATTTTTTACCAAAAAGGCGTAGGAGTGCCCTTCCCTTTGCTAGGGTTTGAAGCGGGGGAAAATTAGGGGAAGTCGGTCGTAAATTAAGGGGAATTTTAGTCCACTGTGCTTTCGGGAAACTGAGCTGGAAAAGGGAAGTGGCAGGAGTGTTGATTTTTTTTCTAAAAAAACAGCACCAGCATGAGGTAAGAGGCATTAGGAGTGTGGGGGAAGGGGTGGTCCAAAGACGAGGCAGGTTCAAAAACAGGGGCGGTACCCAAGAAGGTGGGGGGGGAAAGCATGTTCAGGGAATTAGGGTTTCCATGGTTAGGTTTTCTTCTTTTTTTTTGGGTTTTTTAAAAAAAAAAAAAAGGGGGAAAAAAAAAAATAAAAAAAAAAAGGGGGGGACTGGGGAGGGAAAATTCCGGGGAGGAAGGAAGGCCAAAAATTTTCCCCCCTCCGCCCCAAGAGGACCTCAGCACCGCAAGTAGTGCACACGCAGGAAAACCCTGCCATACCCTACCCATCTGCAGAAAACCCCAGGAATCTAAAAATGCGACCTCAAACGCCGAGTTTACCTCGGGGGAAAAAAGGAGAGGGTACCGGGATATCCCCCAACAAAGCAACCTCCTTTGGGCCCCCCACCCCCGCCGAAAAAGGCCCCCAAGTTTCCCCTTGTTGCCCAAAAGATAAAGAAAGCCACTCCCCCGGACGCGGAGAGGGATTGGGACTCCCCAGGGGGGACCCAAAATTCCATGGAAAATTTACACCACCCCCAAGGAACCCCAAAATGGAAGGGATGGCCCCCAGAACCATTTCCCCTACCCGGACTAGCGTCCCTGGGAAAAAAAAAAAAAGGGGAAGGGTTTAATGGGGAGGGGTCCGGAGGAGGGAGGAAAAAAAAAAAGGGGAGATCGGATAAGAGAGGGGGGGGTTTTGGGGGGTTTTTAGGTTGGGTTTTGAGGAAGGAAACCAACGGGTTAAAATTTCCTCAAAAAAAAGGGAGCCTCTCACCACCCCAAGGAGCCCCCCCCCCAAGGGGGTATAAATGTAATCCTTGGTGATGGATGGGGTTAAAAACTAGAGGAGTAGCAGGAGAGGTGCCGAATAGCTGGTCACCATAATCAAATTTTTATGAAATGAGGGGGGAATGTAGATGAAGGGGAGTTCAATGCCGCTCCCCTGAAAGATGACAAGGGGGTTTTTAAAAAGGTTCAGTCAGCTTGACAAGGGGGCCTTCAGGGGTTTAAAGTTAGGTTTCCAGAAAAAACCCAAAAATCAATGAGAAGGCCCGAAACCTGACTATCCGTTCAGGGTACAGGGAGCCACAGAGGGCAAAAGGGTGGGTCGGGGATTTAAGGGGGGTTTAAATGGGAAAATAATTTGGTGATTTTTGGTTTCTGGAAAATTTAAAGGGGGTTGTGGGGGCCCAATTGAAAACACAGTCGACCATGTATGGAGAGAAAAATGTGTTTAGGGGACAGTCAGGCCTGCACAAGCAATAATGAAGTCATCAACATAGAGTGAAGACCAAATATTGGATGGAAGACTAGAGACCAATCATTTATAGCAACGAGAAAAAGTGTTGTGCTCAGAACACATACCTGGGGGACACCTTCAGCTTGGATAAAGTCCAGGGAGAGCACATTATTAACCCGAACACGGAAATGTCTGTCAGTTAAAAAGTTCTTAAGGAAGTATTGTAGATTGCCTCGGAGGCCTAAAGTATGGGCTTGGGCCAAAATATTATACTTCCAAATTGTGTCATATGCCTTTTCAAGGACAAAAAATATGGCAATAACTGAGTGGTTATTCACAAAGTCATTACAAACCCATGTATCCAAGAGTAGTAAGATGTCTATGGTAGAACTGCCCATAGGAGGGGAGGGGACAGAAGAGGCAGAAACATAGGAGGTGGCAGAAGAGAAATTGTTATTATTATAATTAAAAAGAAGTGCTAAGCCTCAAGGGCTATACAGCGCTGGAGGGTAAGGAAGCGAGGGTATCGGGTGGCAGAAGGGGGGAGGGATGATAAGTAGGTTACAGAAAACAGTGGGGCAGGGGATAGTGCGGGGATAGAGGGTAGCAAGAGATTGAGGTAGAAAGGGCTGAAGGTATCAGAGTTTGTGAAGTCAAGTCAGTTGTTGTCAAAAAGTCAATGAGAGAGTCCGGATGAAAGGTGGGTCCATCAGCGAGAATTATTATTATAATAAAAAAGAAGCACTAAGCCACAAGGGCTATACAGCACTGCAGGGTAGGGAAGGAAGTGAGGGAATTGGGCGGCAGAAGGGGGAAGGGATGATCAGTAGGTTACAGAAAACAGCGAGGCAGGGGATAGTGCGGGGTAGAGGGTAGCAAGAGATTGAGGTAGAAAGGGCTGAAGGCATCAGAGTTTGTGAAGTAAGTCAGTTGTTTGTCAAAAAGTCAATGAGAGAGCCCGGATGAAAGGTGGGTCTATCAGCGAGAAGGGAAGGTAAAGAGAGAGCAGCAGAGCAAAGACAACGATGGAGGTAAATTCTGCGTGCTCGTTGATAAAGTGGGCAGTCCAACAGAATGTGGCTGACTGATAATGGAGCTGACAATTCTCACAGAGAGGAGCAGGGCACCTCTCCATGAGATATCCATGAGTAAGACGAGTATGGCCAATGTGAAGACGGGAGAGAGTAGTCTCCAAATCTTGACACTGGTGACAAGAAGACGGCCAGAAACCTATACTCAGTTTAATAGATTGAAGTTTGTTACCTAGCAGAGTAGACCAACGTTTTATCCAATGGGTGTGAAGGTGGATAGGTATTGCAGCAAAATAGTCCGTAAATGGAATACCTCTACATGAAACTGGTAGGTCATGTACTGCTGACCCCGCAGCAGTGCTCCCTTTCATTCCCCGTACATAAACTGACCAGGGCCCCAACAAAAAAAAACTTTTATGCTTGGTAAAGATGCGAATACCCAAAGTTGGATCGGAGGACTAAGGGAGAGGTTGTATCAAATTTCTGTATGCCTGAAAAGCCCCTAAGGGAGTTGGACAATCACAAATGTGACACAGGCATGTACAATCGTAAGTGCGCAAGAATGGCTACAATTCAGCAGAAAAAAATGTACCCGAAGACAGAAATGCCCCTGCACGACCTGCCGGAAACATGCGTGATCCTCAAACCCTATCCGTAAAAGGGATTTTAGAAAATCTGTGTACACTGCAAGGCATGAGAATGTGATGAAAGTGGTCAAGGGAAAAAGGAGTGGGAAGCGACTTTGACATTTGGGCTTTCGAGAAAGGGGAGAGAGAAAAACAGATCAAACAGCTGGAACTTTCCAGTGGGGTGGGGAAAAAAATGAGATGCACGTGAACATAAAAGCTGGTAATTGAAGAGAAGAAAGAGCGAATGTAGGTGAAGAGAGAATTATTATTATAAAAAAAAAAGAAGCGAACCCCACAAGGGCTTACGTGCTGCAGGTAGGGAAGGGAAACGAGGGTTTAAATTGGAGGGCAAAAGGGGGAAGGAGGGATGATCAGCGGTTACAGAAAACAGGGGGCGGGGGATAGTACAGGGGAGAGGGTACAAGAGATTGAAGTAGAAAAAGTAAAGGGATCAAAAATTTGTAAAGTAAGTCAGTTGTTGCAAAAGTCAATGAGAGAGTCCGGATGAAAGGTGGGCCCCATCACGAAAGGGGGGTAAAGAGAAGCAGCGGAGAAAAGACGACGACAAGGTAAATTTCTGCGTGCTGTTAAAAAGGGGGGGCAGCCCAAAAGAATTGGGCTTTTGGATAAGGGGGACTTGCAATTCTCAAAAGGAGGACAAACCCCTTTCCCCATGAGATATCCATGGTAAGACGGTATGGCCAAGCGAAGACGGGCGAGAGAAGTCTCCCAACCTCGACACTGGTGATAAAAAGGGCCAGTAAACCTATACTTGGGTTTTTTAATAAAATGAAGTTTGTTGCCGAACATAGTAGAAAAACGTTGTTGCCAACGGGGGGAAAGGGTGGGAAGATATTGCAGCAAATATCCTAAATAAAATACCTCTATAAGAAACTGGTAGGTATGTACTGCTGACCGCGCAGAGTGTTGCCTGTTCTTTTCCCTGCGTAACATGACCAGGGACCCAAAAAAAAACAATATCTTTATGCTTGGTAAAGATGCGGCGTACCCAAAATTTTGGATACGGAGGATAAGGGGTGAGGTGTATAAATTTTTGTATAGCCCCTGTAAAGCACAAAGGGGTCTGAGAAAACCACAAATGATGACCAGGCATAGATGAAATAGGATAAGTGCTGTAAGGATGGAATAATTCACGAAAAAAAACTAGGAAGATAGTAATGCCTTGTACGACGCTTCCGGAAAACTGCTGCGAATCCTACGCAGTCAGAAGACAGAGCCATCTGTGTACACAAAATAGCATGAGAATGAGAGTGAAAGTGGGCAAGAAAAAGGAGCGGGAAGCGCCGTGACGTTGGCTTTCGAGAAAGGGAGGGAGAAAAAAAACAGACTCGAACAGCTGGAACTTCCCGGGGGGGGTAGGGAAAAGTGAGATCTACTGTACATAAAAAAGGGGGATTTTGAAGAGAAGAAAAAAGAGCGAATAAAGGCGAATAGAGAAGGGACAGAGTAAATAGGGGGGCGAACAACTAAAAAGTTACTAATACCCGTGACCATTCTAAAAAATGGAAGGATTGGGGGAATCTGGAGCTAATAGTAGCGCAGGCAATGGGATCACGGCGATCGTATAAGGATGGAACGTTCGCTTCGCATAGAGGCCTCGACAGGGGAAGAGCGAAAAAAGCACCCAAAGGGAAAAAAAGTAATCCTTTGGGGATAAAGGGGTTAAGGCTAGAGAGAGTAGCAGGAGTGCCGTGAATAGATCTGGTCACCCTAATCAAGTTTTTGATAAAATGGGTGGAATGTAGGCTAAGGAATGTTCGACGATCAGCTCCCCAGGAAGGGTTTTAAGAAAGGGTTTAGCCGGGGTGACAAGTTGCCTTCCGTGGTAATGTGAGGTTTCCAGGATAACCTCGATCAAAGAGGAGGCCCAGAAACTTGACTGTATCACGTTCAGGGTAGGGAGCCATAGAGGTTCAAAGGATGCGGAAAATGACAGAGCGTCTAGTGAAAGAATTTGGTGGGTTTTAGTGTGGAAAATTTTAAACCCCCCCGTTTTTGGGGGCCCCAATTGGAAACAAGGTCGACTCATTTTGGGAGAAACTGTAAGAGGTGACAGTCAGCGCCTGCACAGGCAATAGCGAAGTCCCTAAAAAAGATGTTTACCAAATATTTTTATGGGAAAACTAGGGCCAAATCATTAAAAGCAAGGAGAAAAAGTTTGGTCGAAAAACATCCCTGGGGGGGCACCCCTTTAGCTTGGATAAAGTCCGGGAGAGAAAAATTATTAACCCGAACACGGAAAGCCTGTCAGTTAAAAAGTTTTAAGGAAGGATGGGTTTAAATTTCCCCGAAGGCCCAAGGGTGGGTTGGGCTAAAAAATTTTACCTCCAAGTTGTGTCATTGCCCTTTTCAAAGGGCAAAAAATAGGGGAATAACTGAGTGGTTATTCGCAAAGGCATTTCAAAATACGTATCCCAAACGAGTAAGGGGCATGGGAGAACTTTATTTACGAAAGCCATATTTACGGTGGAGAGACTGTTGTGTGCCTAAATACCACATAAACGTCTATTTACAAGGCTTCCTTACTTTGCAAACTCACTGTTTAAAAGGCAATGGTGTATGGGAGGTTTCTGTCCCGTAGTGCCTGGTTTGCGGAAAGGGAAACAAAGGCGGATTTCCACGCTGTGGGAAGAATCCTTGTGACCAAAATAAGATTGTAAAGGCGTAATAGGACTGCAAGGGCTGATGATGAAATGTTGTAGTACGATATAAAAGTCTGGGGCCCCCTGCCGATGATCCCCAAGTGAGAGGTTTCCTCCAGTTTTGAAGGTAAAAGGCAATTATACTGTTCTTCTCTGAGAGAAGAAAAGTCAAAGGGGGCTAACTCTCTGGCAGACTTTGAGGAAAGAAATGAGGGCATAGATAGAGTCCCTGAGAAATACGGACCAGATGATTGCCAATTTCATTGGCAACATCTAGTGGGTTTGCTATATCAACACCGGCAACCCGCAGAACAGGAGCCGGGTCAGGAGAATATTTACCACTCAGTTTTCGTACTTTTTTCCAGACTGCACTCATAGAGGAAGCAGAGGTGATGGTGGAGACATAATCAAGCCAGCAAGTGCGTTTAGCGTCACGGATGACACGGCGAGCGATCGCACGCTTCTGTTTAAAATCAAGGAGACTCTCTGTGGTTCTATTGTACCAGTACCTGCCCTATGCAGTGCATTTCAAATGTACTGCACGAGCACAAGCAGGAGACCACCAAGGCACGCATTTCTGAGAATGCCTGCCCGAAGTTTGGGGTATAGAATGAGAAGCTGCGGTGAAAACAGAGGACGAGAAGAGGTGTAAAAGCTCATCGATGGAGGACGAAGAAGGAACCTCTTTAAAAACAGTTAGGTGTGAGTAAAGGTTCCAATTTGCACGATTAAATTGCCAGCGTGGGGTGCGAAGAGGTGGCGAATATGAAGGGGAAGTAAGAATGATTGGGAAATGATCACTGTCATGTAAGTCCGGGAAAACAGACCAAGTGAAGTCTAATGCGGCAGAGGAAGAGCAGACTGAGAGATCGATGCAAGAGAGAGTATGAGTCCGAGGATCAAAATGGGTGTGAGTACCTGTATTTAAAACATGGAGGGGGTGGGTGGCAAGAAAAGCCTCTAACTGAATTCCACGGCAATCACAGTGAGACACCCATGCAGAGGAAATGGTGGGCATTAAAATCACCAAGTAACAGAATCGGTGGCGGTAATGACGAAACAAGGAAGGCAATATCCGGAATAGATAATGCCCGAGAAGGAGAGAGATATAAAGAACAGAGCATATACCACCTATGTAAGTGGATACGGGCTGCTGTGTAATGCAGCGAAGTATGAACAAATAGCTGATGGTACGGAATATCAGTGCGTAGGAGAAGGGCACTTTCATTAAAGGTCCCATCAGGAAAAGGATCTGAAGAATACAATAAATTATAGCCTGAGATGGGAGAAATAACAGCAGAGTGTAATTTTAATTCCTGTAAGCAAACACCAACAGGGGCAAACTGGGAGAGTAACATCTGAAGTTCACCCCGATTACCCCTGAGGCCGCGTATATTCCACTGTAAATAGGCCATGATTGGCAATGATAAAGATACTTGAAATCCGCAGGTAAGGGTTCCTACGGACTAGAGGGGTTAGAAAAGTCCACATGCGGAGGCAGTGGAAAACGTTCAAGCAGAGAAGGAACGGTGCGCTGTGAAGAAAGGAGTTGCGCAAATGGAGCAGAGGAGAGAGAAAGAGCGGAAGGTGGATCAGTGTCCATTGATGGTTCGGTCTCTGCAATATATTCAGAGATTGCTTCAAGTGTTTCTGAATTCAGAGACGTCGTATGGGAGACAATATTGGAAATGGTAGGGGGAGGATGAGTAAAGATTGGAACTGTAATGGACTGTACCAAGGTAGGGGGGGGGCGAAAGGGTGGAGGGAACTGGAGAAGCATGGCAGGGGACAGAAGAGGCAGGAACCTGGGAGGTGGCAGAAGAGGAAGAAACTTGGGAGGGAACAGGGGAGGAAGGTACAGTACGAGGAGGAGGGTGAACCTCTACACTTGTAACTGAGCCAGTGAAAGGGGGAGAACCAGGGACAGAGACAGGGAGGGTAAAATGAGGAGGTGGAAGATGGGTAGGAGGTGTTAACGGACCTTTTTTTGACTTTTGAGAAATAGAGGGACAATTGGGAGGAGGTGTCGTACGAGGTCTCGTCGATACTGAGGCTTGTGAGAGAGAACTCGAAGAAGCGAGATCAGACTAAGGCGTTGAAGTAGGGACGTCTGAGCCGAGGACAGCAAAAGGATTAGATACAGGAGTGACTATGGGAGAGGTAACCACATAGGTGGGTGTAGAAGATGGGATACCAGAAGTGGGGGAACGTTTTGAAACATGGGAATAAGAAACACGTGGGAGTCTCCCTTGTAGGCGGAGATGAGAAACTGTCATGGCATAAGGGAGACCTTCTGTCTCTTTGAGGTAACGAATTTCCCGCTCGTTTAAATAGACTTCACAACGGCGAGAGTACGAAGGGTGAGCCTCATGACAGTTAAGGCAAGAGGGAGATCGATTGCAAGACGTATTAGAATGGTCATCGGTACCACAGACTGGGCATTCGGCGATAGATCTGCAATATTTCGCTGGATGGCCAAATCGCCAGCAATTTCTACACTGTTGTGGTGTAGGGATCACCTTTCGAACTTGTAACCGATGTCCTGCTATATAAACTGAGGATGGGAGTTCTCGGCTGTCAAAAGTTAAACGAGCCACATTGCTAGGGTATCGTCTCCGCCCGCGGGCAGGAAGAACGTAAGTGTCTACCTTGAGGACTGGGAGATCTTGGAGTTCCAGCTGTTCAAGAATGTCAGTGCCACATGTCCGGAAATTTTGTTGAACTATGGTATGGGGCAGAATGACGGTACCACTACAAGAATTGAGGGAATGATGTTTTTCAAGATTGACAGGAACAGTATCGATATGGGAAAGACGAGAGAGCTCATGAGCCTGGGTAGCATTCTGTTTGGTAATGATGCGCGTACCGCTTTTAAGAGCATGAAAAGAAATATCTTTACCAACATGGCGTAGGAGTGCCTTGCCAATACTGTGGTCAGAAAGATAGGCAGTAGAGGAAGTCGGTCGTAAAGTGAAGAATTTAGTCCATTGTTCAGTCTGAAACTGAGTGTGGAAAGGTAGTGAAGGACGTGTCGATCGTTTCTGAGAAGAACGAGAAGGTGGAGAAGTATCATCAGCAGATAATTGTTGTTGGCGTTTAGGCGTGGGACCAGAGTTGGTCCGACGTGGAACAGGTCGGCGATTTGAAAATTACCGCACCGTAGAGGGAGAGGCCGGAAGCATAGTCAGAGGAGAGCGAAGGTCCGATAAATCAAAGGAGTCAGTCGAGGCCTCAGTACCTGAAGCGGGTGAGGAAACAGCACCGGCAATAGGAACAGAGGCATGAGGAGTGTCTGAAGAGTGGTCCAAAGACGAGGCGGGGTCAGAACGGGGTGCGGTATCAAGAAGGGGACCGGGGGTAGTAGGTTCATGGAGTAGGGCCGCCATGGTTAGGTTACTTCTTTCTTTTTGATTTTAAGAAAAAAAAGAAAGAAGAAAAGAAAATAAAAATAAAAAAAAGAATAAAAAAAGGGGGGACCGGGGAGGTATAGTTCCTAGGAGGAATGAAAGGGCCAGAAATCTCCCTCCGCGCCCAAGAGGACCTCAGCACCGCAAGTAGCGCAGATGCAGCATGGAACCCGTGCCATACCCTACCCATCATGCTAGTAAACTAACAATCCGGGATAGCAACCTCACATCTGCTGAGCTACCTCGGTGGACAAAAGAGAGGGCGGCCGGATATCGGCCACAAAGCATACCTCCTTTGGCCACCACCCCAGGAATCCGAAAGGTGGCTTCCAGAGATACACCCGTCGCCTGAAAGACACCCAAAGCTACTCCGGGATACCGGAGAGGGATCGGGACATCCCCAGGCGATCCAGATTCCAAGGCAAACTACGCCACCTCCAAGAACCTCAACGGAATGGGATAGACCCCGGTATCCTTTCCCCTACCTAGGAACTAGCGTGCCTGTGGGAGCAATCCCAAAGGCCAAAAAGAGGAAGGGCAAAAGGGAGGGGTGGGGAGGATGGGGAGGATGGGATAGGGGAGGGGAGATTGAGGGGTAATTAGGTTCGGTCTGAGGAAGAAGACCGACAGGTCTAATTCCTCAGACCAAGAGCCTCTTCACCACGCCAAGGAGCCCCCGTTGAAGAGGGGTGAAGAGAGAAGGGATGGAATAAACAGGGGCGGCGAACAAATAAAGAATGTCTACTAATATCAGAGACCATTCTATAAATGGAAGGATTGCCGAGATCATGAGAGCGTACATAGTAGCGAAGACAATGGGCATCACAGCGATCAGATAAGGATGGAACGTTCGCTTCTGCATAGAGGCTCTCAACAGGGGAAGAGCAAAAAGCACCAAGGCATAAACCTAATCCTTGGTGATGAATTGGGTTAAGGCTAGAGAGAGTAGCAGGAGAGGCTGCTGAATAGATCTGGTCACCATAATCAAGTTTTAATAAAATGATAAAATGAGGGTGGAATGTAGACGAAGGAGAGTTCGATGATCAGCTCCCCATGAAAGATGAGCAAGGGTTTTAAGAAGGTTCAGCCGGCTGTGACAAGTTGCCTTCAGAGATGTAATGTGAGGTTTACAGGATAACCTACAGTCAAAGAGGAGGCCCAGAAACCTGACTGCATCACGTTCAGGGGCACGACAGCCATAGAGGTACAAAGGATGATCGGAGATGACAGAGCGTCTAGTGAAAGTAATTTGGTGAGTTTTGGTACTGGAAAATTTAAACCCACATGTGGTGGCCCTTATTGGAAACACGGTCAACTGCATGCTGGAGAGAAACTGTAATGAGGTGACAGTCAGCACCTGCACAGGCAATAGCGAAGTCATCAACATAGAGTGATGACCAAATATTTGATGGAAGACTAGAGGCAAAATCATTTATAGCAAGGAGAAAAAGTGTTGTGCTCAGAACACATCCCTGGGGGACACCTTCAGCTTGGATAAAGTCCAGGGAGAGCACATTATTAACCTGAACATGGAAATGTCTGTCAGTTAAAAAGTTCTTAAGGGAGGATGGTAGATTGCCTCGGAGGCCTAACGAGTGGGCTTGGGCTAAAATATTGTACCTCCAAGTTGTGTCATATGCCTTCTCAAGGTCAAAAAATATGGCAATAACTGAGTGGTTATTCACAAAGGCATTACGAACATAAGTATCCAAGCGTAGTAAGGGGGTCTACGGTAGAACGTCCCTTACGAAAGCCATATTGATAAGTGGAGAGACTGTTGTGTATCTCTAAATACCACATTAAACATCTATTTACTAGGCATTCCATCACTTTGCAAACTGCACTGGTAAGAGCAATGGGACGATAGTGGGAGGCTTCATGTCCCGTAGTGCCTGGTTTGCGGAAAGGGAGAACAAAGGCAGATTTCCACGGCTGTGGAAGAATTCCTTGTGACCAAATAAGATTGAAAAGGCGTAATAGGACTGCAAGGGCTGATTGATGTAAATGTTGTAGCAAACGAATATGAATGTCCTCGGGCCCAGCTGCCGATGATCGGCAAGCTGAGAGTGTTGCCTCCAGTTCTTGAAGTGTAAAAGGCACATTATACTGTTCTTCTCTGAGAGAAGAAAAGTCGTAGGGTGCTAACTCTCTGGCAGACTTTGAGGAAAGAAATGAGGGGCATAAATGGAGCCCCTGAGAAATACAGACAAGATGATTGCCAATTTCATTGGCAACATCTAGTGGGTTTCCTATATCAACACAGGCAACCCGCAGAACAGGAGCCGGGTCAGGAGAATATTTACCACTCAGTTTTCATACTTTTTTCCAGACTGCACTCATAGAGGAAGCATAGGTGATGGTGGAGACATAATCTCACCAGAAAGTGCATTTAGTGTCATGGATGACAGGGCGAGCGATCGCACGCTTCTGCTTAAAACCAAGAAGTGTCTCTGTGGTTCTATTGTACAGGTACCTGCCCTATGCAGCGCATTTCAAACATACTGCATGAGCACAAGCAGGAGACCACCAAGGCATGCATTTCTAAGAATGCCTGCCCAAAGTTTGGGGTATAGAAGCTGCAGTTAAAACGGAGGGTGAGAAGAGGTGTAAAAGCTCATCAATGGAGGACGAAGAAGGAACTTCACTAAAAACAGTTAGTTGTGAGTGAAGGTTCCAATTTGCCTGATCAAATTGCCAGCGTGGGATACGAAGAGGTGGTGAATATGAAGGGGAAGTAAGAATGATTGGAAAATGATTGATGTCATGTAAATCCGGGAGAACAGACCAGGTGAAGTCTAATGCGGTGGAGGAAGAGCAGACTGACAGATCGATGCAAGAATGTGAATCGGAGGATCAAAATGGGTGTGAGTACCTGTATTTAAAACATGGAGGGGGTGGGTAGCAAGAAAATCCTCTAACTGAATGCCACAGGAATCACAGTGAGACCCCCCAGAGGAAGTGATGGGCATTAAAATCGCCAAGTAATAGAAGCAGTGGCCGTAATGACAAAACAAGAAAGGCAATATCTGGAATAGATAATGCCCGAGGAGAGAGATATAAAGAACAGTGTGTATACCACCTATGCAAGTGGGTATGGGCTGCTGTGTAAGGCAGCAAAGTACGAACAAGTAGCTGATGGTACGGAATATCAGTGCGTAGAAGAAGGCCAAATCGCCAGCAACTTCTACACTGTTTTGGTGTAGGGATCACCTTTCGAACTTGTAACCGATGTCCTGTAACATAAACTGAGGATAGGAGTTCACGGCTGTCAAAAGTTAAAGAAACCGCAATGCTAGAGGATTGGGAGATCTTGGAGTTCCAGCTGTTCAAGAATGTCATTGCCACATGTCTGGAAATTTTGTTGAACTATGGTATGGGGCAGAATGACGGTACCACTACAAGAATTGAGGGAATGATGTTTTTCAATAGTGACAAGAACAGTATCAATATGGGAAAGAAGAGAAAGATCATGAGCTTTGGTAGCATTCTGTACAATGATGAAGCATGTACCACTCTTAAGAGCATGAAAAGAAATATCTTTACCAACATGGTGTAGTAGTGCCTTGCCAATACTATGGTCGGAAAGATAGGCAATAGAGGAAGTCAGTCGTAAAGTGAAGAATTTAGTCCATTGTGCATTCTGAAACTGAGCGTGGAAAGGGAGTGCAGGATGTGTCGATCTTTTCTGAGAATGAGGTGGAGAAGTATCATCAGCAGGTAATTGTCCTTGGCATTTAGGAGTGGGACCAGAGTTGGTCCGACATGGAATGGGCCTGCGATTCGAAAATTGCCGCACCGTAGAGGGAGAGGCAAGAAGCATAGTCAAAGGAGAGCGGAGGTCAGATAAATCGAAGGAGTCAGTCGAGACCTGAGTACCAGAAGCAGGTGAGGAAACAACACTGGCAAGAGGTACAGAGGCATTAGGAGTGTCCGAAGAGTGGTCCAAAGACGAGGCGGGGTCAGAACGGGGTGTGGTATCAAGAAGGGGCCCCGAGGTTAGCAGGTTCATGGATTAGGGCTTCCATTGTTAGGTTACTTCTTTCTTTTTGTTTTTAAGAAAAAAAAAAAAGAATAAAAAAAGGGGAGACTGGGGAGGGATAGTTCCTAGGAGGAATGAGAGGGCCAGAAATCTCCCTCCACACCCAAGAGAACCTCAGCACCACAAGTAGTGCAGATGCAGCATGGAACCAGTGCCATACCCTACCCATCATGCCAGTAAAGCAGCAATCTGGGATAGCAACCTCACATCTGCCGAGGTACCTTGGTGGACAAAAGAGAGGGCGGCCGGATATCTGCCACAAAGCATACCTCCTTTGGCCACCACCCCTGGAATCCGAAAGGCAGCCTCCAGAGATACACCCATCGCCCGAAAGATACCCAAAGCCACTCCCCAGGAGACCGGAGAGGGATTGGGACATCCCAAGGTGATCCAGATTCCACAGCAAACTACACCACTGCCAAGAACCTCAATGGAATGGGATGGACCCCAGTGCCCTTTCCCCTACCCAGGAACTAGCGTGCCTGTAAAAAAAAAAAAAAAAAAAAAAAGAGGAAGGGTAATAGGGAGGGGTGGGGAGAAGTAGGAGGAAAAGAAAAAGGGAAGATAGGATAAGGGAGGAGGGATTTGGGGGTAATTAGGTTCGGTCTGAGGAAGGAGACCAACAGGTCTAATTCCTCAGACAAAGAGCCTCTTTACCACGCCAAGGAGCCCCCCTTGAAGAGGAGTGTCCATTGATGGTTTGGTCTCTGCAATATATTCAGAGATTGCTTCAAGTGTTTTGGAGTTCAGAGACGTCGTATGGGAGACAATATTGGAGATGGAAGGAGGAGGAGTTTGAGCAAAGATTGGACCTGTAATGGGCTGTACCAAGGTAGGGGGGAAAGGGTGGAGGGAACTGGAGAAGTGTGGGAGGGGACAGAAGAGGCAGAAACCCAGGAGGTGGCAGAAGAGGAAGAAACTTGGGAGGGGACAGGGGAGGAAGGCATAATTCGAGGAGGAGGATGAACCTCCACACTTGTAACGGAGCCAGTGAAAGGGGAAGACCTAGGTACAGAGACCGGAAAGGTAAAATGTGGAGGTGAATGAAGGGAAGGAGGGGTTAAAGAAGATTTATTGGACCTCTGAGAAGTAGAGGGATGATTGGGAGGAGGTGTCGTACGAGGTCTTGTCGATACCGGGGTTTGTGAGGGAGAACAAGAAGAAGTGAGGACAGACTGAGGTGTTGAAGTAGGGATGTCTGAGCCCAGGACAGCAAAAGATATATATGCAGGAGTGACTATGGGACTTGCAACTGTAGAGGAGGCTGCAGAAGATGGGACCCCAGAAGTGGGGGGACGTTTTGAAACACGAGAATAAGAAACACGGGGTAGTCTCCCTTGGAGGCGAAGATGAGAAACTGCCATACCATAAAGGAGACCTTCTGCCTCTTTGATTATTATTATTATAATCAAAAAGAAGCGCTAAGCCACAAGGGCTATACAGCGCTGCAGGGTAGGGAAGGAAGCAAGGGAATTGGATGGCAGAAGGGAGGGGGGATGATCAGCAGGTTACAGAAAACAGCGGGGCAGGGGATAGTACGGGGGTAGAAGGTAGCAAGAGATTGAAGTAGAAAGGGCTGAAGGTATCAGAATTTGTGAAGTAAGTCAGTCGTTGTCAAAAAGTCAATGAGAGAGTCCGGATGAAAGGTGGGTCCATCAGCGAGAAGGGAAGGTAAAGAGAGAGCTGACTGATAATGGAGCTTGGCAATTCTCACAGAGAGGAGCAAGACGCCTCTCCATGAGATATCCATGAGTAAGACGAGTATGGCCAATGCGAAGACGGGAGAGAGTAGTCTCCCAACCTCGACATTGGTGATAAGACGACGGCCAGTGACCTATACTCGGTTTAATAGACTGAAGTTTGTTGTCGAGCATAGTAGACCAACGTTGTTGCCAACGGGTGTGAAGGTGGGAAGATATTGCAGCAAAATAGTCCGTAAATGGAATACCTCTATAAGAAACTGGTAGGTCATGTACTGCAGACCGCGCAGCAGTGTCTGCCTGTTCATTGCCCTGTACGTCAACATGACCAGGGACCCAACAAAAAACAATATCTTTATGCTTGGTAAAGATGCGGCGTAGCCAAAGTTGGATACGGAGGACTAAGGGTTGAGGTGTATCAAATTTTTGTATAGCCTGTAAAGCACTAAGGGAGTCTGAGACAACCACAAAAGATGACACAGGCATAGATGCAATACGGGTAAGTGCTGTAAGGATGGCATATAATTCAGCAGTAAAAATACTAGCCGAAGATAGTAAATGCCCTTGTACGACGCTGTCCGGAAACACTGCTGCGAATCCTACGCCGTCAGAAGACTTAGAGCCATCTGTGTACACAGCAATGGCATGAGAATGAGAGTGAAAGTGGTCAAGAAAAAGAGAGCAGGAAGCGACCGTAGACAGTTGGGCTTTCGAGCAAGGGAGGGAGAAAGAACAGACTCGAACAGCTGGAACTTCCCAGGGGGGTAGGGAAAAGTGAGATGCTACATGTACATAGAAAGGTGGTAGTTGAAGAGAAGACAAGAGCGAATGAAGGCGAAGAGAGAAGGGACGGAGTAAAAAAGGGGCGTCGAACAAATAAAGAATGTCTACTAATATCAGTGACCATTCTATAAATGGAAGGATTGCGGAGATCATGAGAGCGTACATAGTAGCGCAGGCAATGGGCATCACGGCGATCGGATAAGGATGGAACATTCGCTTCTGCATAGAGGCTCTCGACAGGGGAAGAGCGGAAAGCACCAAGGCATAAAACGAAATCCTTGGTGATGAATGGGGTTAAGGCTAGAGAGAGTAGCAGGAGAGGCCCCCTGAATGAATCTGGTCACCATAATCAAGTTTCGATAAAATAAGGGTGGAATGTAGGCGAAGGAGGGTTCGACGATCAGCTCCCCACGAAAGATGAGCAAGGGTTTTAAGAAGGTTCAGCCGGCTGTGACAAGTTGCCTTCAGAGAGGTAATGTGAGGTTTCCAGGATAACCTACGATCAAAGAGAAGGCCCAGAAACTTGACTGTATCACGTTCAGGGATACGGGAGCCATAGAGGTACAAAGGATGATCGGAGATGACAGAACGTCTAGTGAAAGTGATTTGGTGGGTTTTAGTGCTGGAAAATTTAAACCCACGTGTGGTGGCCCAATTGGAAACACGGTCGACTGCATGTTGGAGAGAAACTGTAAGGAGGTGACAGTCAGCGCCTGCACAGGCAATCTGCCTCTTTGAGGCAACGAATTTCCCACTCATTTAAGCAGACCTGGCAATGGGGAGAGTATGAAGGGTGAGCCTCATGACAATTAAGGCAAGAGGGAGGCCGACTGCAAGATGTATTAGAATGGTCATAGGTACCACAGACTGGGCATTCAGCTATAGATCTGCAATATTTTCCTGGGTGGCCAAATCGCCAGCAATTCCTAAACTGTTGCGGTGTAGGGATCACCTTCCGAACTTTTAACCAATGTCCTGCTACATAAACAGAGGATGGGAGTTCACGGATGTCTAAAGTTAAATGAGCCACATTGCAAGGGCAGGAAGAACATAAGTGTCTACCTTGAGAATTGGGAGATCTTGGAGTTCCAGCTGTTCGAGAATGTCATTGCCACATGTCTGGAAATTCTGTTGGACTATGGTATGGGGCAAAATAACAGTACCACTACAAGAATTGAGGGAATGATGTTTTTCGATAGTGATAGGAATAGTATCAATATGTGAAAGAAGAGAAAGATCATGAGATTGGGTAGAATTCTGGACTGTGATGATGCACGTACCACTCTTAAGAGCATGAAAGGAAATATCTCTACCAACGTGCCATAGGAGCGCTTTGCCAATACTTTGGTCAGAAAGATAGGCAGTAGACGAAGTCGGTCGTAAAGTAAAGAATTTAGCCTATTGTGTGGTCCAAAACTGAGTGTGGAGAGGGAGTGCATGACGTGTCGGTCTTTTCCAAGTAGAATGGGAAGGTAATGAAGTAACATCGTCAAGAGATTGTCTTTGGCATTTAGAAGTGGGACCAGAGTCGGTCCAATGTGAGACGGGCTGGCGATTCGAAAATCGTCGCACCATATAGGGAGAGGTCGGAAGCATAGTCAAAGGAGAGACGAGGTCAGACAAATCGAAGGAGTCAGTGGAAGCCCTGGTACTTGAAGTGCGTGAGGAAACAGCACCAGCAAGAGGTAAAGGGGCCTTAGGAGTGTCCAAAATATGAGGCAAGGTCAGAACAGGGTGCGGCAACAATAAGGGGCCCGGGAGTAGCAGGGTCATGGATTTGGGACTCCATGGTTAGGTTACTTCTTTTTTTTTGTTTTTAAGAAAAAAAAGAAAGAAGAAAAGAAAATAAAAATAAAAAAAAGAATAAAAAAAGGGGGTACCGGGGAGGGATAGTTCCTAGGAGGAATGAAAGAGCCAGAAATCTCCCTCTGTGCCCAAGAGGACCTCAGCACCACAAGTAGTGCAGGTGCAGCATGGAATGCATGCCATACCCTACCCTTCGTGCCAGTAAACCAGCAATCCGGGATAGCAACCTCACATCTGCCTAGCTACCTCGGTGGACAAAAGAGAGGGTGGCCGGATATCTGCCACAAAGCATACCTCCTTCAGCCACCACCCCTGGAATCCGAGAGGTGGCTTCCAGAGATACACCCGTCGCCCGAAAGACACCCAAAGCCACCCTCCGGGATACTGGAGAGAGATCGGGACATCCTCAGGCAATCCAGATCCCATGGCAAACTATACCACCGCCAAGAACCTCAACGGAATGGGACGGACCCCAGTACCCTTCCCCCTACCTATGAACTAGTGTGCCTGTGGGAAAAATCCCAAAGGCCAAAAAGAGGACGGGCAAAAGGGAGGGGTGGGGAGGAGGAGGAGGAAAGGAAAAAGGTGAGGATGGGGAGGATGGGATAGGGAAGGGGGGATTGTTGGGTAATTAGGTTCGGTCTGAGGAAGGAGACCGACATGTCTAATTCCTCAGACCAAGAGCCTCTTCACCACGCCAAGGAGCCCCCCTTGAAGAGGACTGAGGGTAATAGTATATAGCTGTCCACAGACTTCACTTCAGAATAAACCCTCAAGCTGGTTAAAGATTTTTTCTACAACAAAATTTTTTATCCAAGTGAGAATAAGGTGAAGTACTAGAGGGGTAGCTAAGTCAATGCACACTGAGTCAGCAGAGAGAGCGAACTGAACTAACACAGTTAATCCCAACATGACCAAACTCCCAAAGGGAGAACAGACTAAACCCTACCCCCAAGGACATACCTTATTTCAACTCTTAGCCAGCTATTCCCTTACCTATCTAACACATTACTCCAAAATACAAAAAATATATATACCGTAATACCCGGGTATATTCCTAAACCAGTAATATTATAAACTAGTGGAATCTTTAACTAATATTAAAAAAAACCCCAAGTATAATATTAAGTGGACAAAACATAAATTAATCTCATTATGACCTTGGTCATAACAATGACATAAAACTCCCCTGTAAAAATACTAGCTAAGTCTAACATATGCCCCCAAAACATCATCATCAGGACACTGCCATGAACCCAATGCCATCAGAAGATTTAAAACCAGATGTATAAATGCCAACGGCACAAGCATGAGACTAGAAGTGATCAAGGAAAAGAGAGCAAGAAACAGTTGTAGGTATGAGCCCTTTGCACACAGCAGTAGAGGAGACAGACACAACTGTTGGAACTTCCCAAGAGGGAAGGGGAAAGGTAGATGCTACATGAATATACAAGGGAGGGAACTGGAGAGAAGACCTGAGCAAGTGAAGATTAAGAGAAAACAGACAGAATAAGCAGAGGCACTGATCAAATAATGGACCACACTAACCCTGGAGACCAAACCCTATACGTAGAAGGAAAACGAAGTTCATATGCACTGAAAAAATAATGACAGCAATAAGGCATCTTCATAATCAGCTAAGGAAGGAACATTCGCCTCAGCATAGAAGCTTTCAACAGAGGATGAAAGGACCAAGGCATGAACATAAACATTGGTGATGAAGCTTAGAGTTAGCATACCAGGCCATGGGCCTGGTAGGCTTCTATACTGAATGAACTCTCATGTACAGTACTAGAATTATTTTTTTGTGAGAAGTCTTTTAAACAGTGATATGGTTTTTCTTGTGAATGAAATATCATACGTTATAGTACATGTGATTTTTGTGAAAAATATTAGAAACAGAGTGAACATTGATATGATTTATTTTGTGAATGGACTCTCATGTGTCTTATTAGATCTGATTTAGAGAGAAAGTCTTTCAAACATTCTGAACACTGATATGGTTTTTCTTGTGAATGAACTCTCATGTGTTTCATTAAATGTGATTTACATGAAAAGTTTTTCAAACACTCTTAACACTGATATGGTTTTTCTTGTGAATGAACACTCATGTGTTTTATTAAATGTGTTTTTTGTGAAAAGTTTTTCAAACATTCTGAACACTGATATGGTTTTTCTTGTGAATGAACTCTCATGTGTCTTATTAGATATGACTTACATGAAAAGTTTTTCAAACATTCTGAACACTGATATGGTTTTTCTTGTGAATGAACACTCATGTGTTTTATTAAATGTGATTTTTGTGAAAAGTCTTTCAAACATTCTGAACACTGATACGGTTTTTCTTGTGAATGAACTCTGATGTGTTTTACTAAATTTGATTTTCGTGAAAAGTTTTTCAAACATTCTGAACACTGATATGGTTTTTCTTGTGAATGAACACTCATGTGTTTTATTAAATGTGATTTTTGTGAAAAGTCTTTCAAACATTCTGAACACTGATATGGTTTTTCTTGCAAATGAACACTCATGTGTTTTATTAAATGTGATTTTTGTGAAAAGTTTTTCAAACATTCTGAACACTGATACGGTTTTTCTTGTGAATGAACTCTGATGTGTTTTACTAAATTTGATTTTCGTGAAAAGTTTTTCAAACACTCTGAACACTGATATGGTTTTTCTTGTGAATGAACCCTCATGTGTTTTATTAAATTTGTTTTTTGTGAAAAGTCTTTCAAACACTCTGAACACTGATATGGTTTTTCTTGTGAATGAACTCTCATGTGTTCTATTAAATGTGATTTTTGTTTAAAGTCTTTCAAACACTCTGAACACTGATATGGTTTTTCTAGTGAATGAACACTCATGTGTTTTATTAAATGTGATTTTTGAGAAAAGTTTTTCCCAAACATTTAAACACTGATTGGTTTTTTTGGGTGAATGAACATCATGTGTTTTATTAAATGTGATTTTTGTGAAAAGTCTTTCAAACATTCTGAACACTGATACGGTTTTTCTAGTGAATGAACACTCATGTGTTTTATTAAATGTGATTTTTGAGAAAAGTCTTTCAAACATTCTGAACACTGATATGGTTTTTCTTGTGAATGAACTCTCATGTGTCTTATTAGATGTGATTTTCGTGAAAAGTTTTTCAAACATTCTGAACACTGATATGGTTTTTCTTGTGAATGAACTCTCATGTGTATTATTAAATGTGATTTTTGTGAAAAGTCTTTCAAACATTCTGAACACTGATATGGTTTTTCTAGTGAATGAACACTCATGTGTTTTATTAAATGTGATTTTTGTGAAAAGTTTTTCAAACATTCTGAACACTGATATGGTTTTTCTTGTGAATGAACTCTGATGTGTTTTACTAAATTTGATTTTCGTGAAAAGTTTTTCAAACACTCTGAACACTGATATGGTTTTTCTAGTGAATGAACACTCATGTGTTTTATTAAATGTGATTTTTGAGAAAAGTCTTTCAAACACTCTGAACACTGATATGGTTTTTCTTGTGAATGAACACTCATGTGTTTTATTAAATGTGTTTTTTGTGAAAAGTTTTTTCAAACACTCTGAAACACTGATATGGTTTTTCTTGTGAATGAACTCTCATGTGTTGTATTAAATGTGATTTACTTGAAAAGTCTTTCAAACACTCTGAACACTGATAAGTGTTATTACTTGAAGGAACTTTCATACACTGCATTTTGTTACTTACCTTTTGAAGTCACTTTAATAATGAATACAGCTATTATATATTTTGCTTATCAAACTCTTGCATATTACAATTTATTTAAAAGTTTTCCTAAAATAATATTGTAGAAAAGGTCATTTATACATATTGTTTTCTTATACATGATTAATGTCTCTTGATTATTGTTCAAATTACCTAATGTGTAGAATTTTTTTTAAAGAACATTATTTAATTATACTTAAATTAAACATTATTTACCAACTTATATTGTAAATATGAGCCTGATATCTTTTTTTTTTAACAATTAATATCCAAAAACTTAATATGAACTCTAAATAAATGGAATAATAATCAATGTATTGGTACAAGTCTAAATAATTCATTGAATATAAGTGTTTTATTACTTTATATAAACTGTAAATAATCAAGTAATCAATATATTCTTTCTTAGTAATACTGTTATCTCTTTTTATCTGTATGAGTAAACTACATCAACATGAGTAGATTCATCAACTATCACACACATCATGAGATAATACATTAAAACAACATACAACATCAACATGAGAGTATGCAATACCAGCTGGACACATCATTGATAAATATATAAATAACAGCACATATCAAAAATGTATACATTAACATTAGCACACACCTTTAATATCTGCATATTATACATCACATCAGTGTTCACTACTACCATTTTTAATTCACAGATGCCTTAAATATGCCGAGCAACAAGTTTTGTCTAGACATAAGAAAATGTGTTTGTGTGGTGAGTGTGCACAGTATAAAAATAATCCTGCCACACAGGGCATTATGGTAACAGCTAACCTTTATCTCTGTGTTTCAATTAAAATCAAAATTTTAGGCCATTTTTGGTTTGTTTTAGACTTTTATAGCACCAATAGAAAAAAATAGAAAAATTACTTAAATCAGGAAGAAAAAAATGGGAGAAATAGACCTTAAAAATGACAGAAATTATTATTTTAGGCAATTATGATCCAAGAAAAATAAAGCACAGAATTTTTGTGTGTAATGAAGGATTATAATGAAAGTAAGTGTTGTATAGAAGCCTGGAGGTATTATTATTGATAAAGTGGAAAGGTACTTTAGAGGCAAGAACTCTTGCAGTGCTTTTAAACCAAAATTTGTTTTAAATTTAGTAAAATTGGCAAAATTCCAAATTCAGAGTCCTTAAGAGGCTAACTTTTAACAGTCAAATGAACAAATTTTTGCAATAAATTTATAGTGAGGAAGATATAAATAGCAAAATATTTTGAGCACTGAAACTGGCCTAAACAAGCAACAAATTAATGAAAATTCCTGTTATTTTGCCCAACTTCTAGCCTGTTTTAACTGATTTTTCTGGCATCATTATTACCTTATGATAAGATTCTTTATCCTTTCAGATGACAAAATAATTGTAATAATTTGAAAAATGTATTGACACTGAAGGTGTTTCAATATGAGGGATGTAGACAGTTTACGTGTTAACTACAAAAACTTCTGAGGAAAGGGAAACTTAAAAATAAAATAAAAACACTACTGAAATATATGTAGGAAAATATAATAAAAAATATTTTCTGTGTTGTCAGTAAGTTAATCAAGACATCTACCAATAATGAGGAAGATGGAAGGAAAATGTGAAGATAAAATACTTGAAGTAGAGAGGGAAAAATAATGATATAATTCTTACCCACAGTCATTAATGGAAGATAAAATACCTGAAGTAGAGAGGACAAAATAGATGATATAATATCTTACCCACAGTCATTAATGGTAGATAAAATACCTGAAGTAGAGAGGACAAAATAGATGATATAATATCTTACCCACAGTCATTAATGGAAGATAAAATACCTGAAGTAGAGAGGGACAAAAAGATGATATAATATCTTACCCCCAGTCATTAATGGTAGATAAAATACCTGAAGTAAGAGGACAAAATAGATGATTAATATCTTACCCACAGTCATTAATGGAAGATAAAATACCTGAAGTAGAGAGGACAAAATAGATGATATAATATCTTACCCCCAGTCATTAAAGGAAGATAAAATAAATTGAAGTAAGAGGACAAAATAGATGATATAATATCTTACCACAGTCATTATGGAAGATAAAATACTTGAAGTAGAGAGGACAATATAGATGATATAATATCTTACCCACAGTCATTAATGGAAAAATAAAATACCTGAAGTAAGGGGGGACAAAATAGATGATATAATATCTTACCCACAGTCATTAATGGTAGAAATTAAGAAAGATATATTTCAATATTTTTTCCAACAGTTAATAAATATTTAATTCCTAAACCTTATAGTTCTGTGTACTATATTAGAAAAAATTTATCATAACATATTTTAGTTGCCTTTGTTATTACTTCTAATGGTTGATAAATATGATTTATTAGACTATAAAAAATATATTACAAAATAATTTACAGACTTTAATAAAACTCAATACTTTGATTTTATAAAGCAATAAACAAATATTTATGTAAGCTATTAAGCTGTTAAGGTAATAAATTTTAGTGTAAATCATGTTGATAAAACATGTACGGTGTTTATTAACATGAGTACAGTATTATAGTAAGTTGACTTTTTCACTGGTTGTTGAAGGGGTAGTTGTAATTGTCAGAATAATGTGGTCAAACTTAAAGTTGGACATTCAGGAAGAATTCAAACAATGTATTCACCATTACCACATTGTTGACACAGTTTCTCCAGTATATCTGCCACTTATAACACTTTCATTGTACTGGATGATGACACTAAGTATAATTCTTTTTTTAGATGAACTGCAAAAGAAAAGATAACAAAAATTTAAATTTAAAACTGTAAATTAACAAATATGTTCTTATTATAAAATGATGTAATTTTTTCTCAGCTGGTTTTCAACCAAATGTAAAGATAAGTAAAAGTAAGTGCAACAGCTGGTTATGTAGTTTTTTAATAAACCAGCTGTATTCTAACAAAGCAGGTGACCTAAAATGAAAAACAAAAGTTTTTCTTTTTAACCCTTTGACTGTTTCGGTCATATATGTATGTCTTACGAGCCACCATGTTTGACATATATATATTCAAAAGTTCTAGGTTTTAAAAATCAAGCAGAAAGAAAACTGGTAGGCCCACATGTGAGAGAATGGGTCTGTGTGGTCAGTGTGCACCATTTAAAAAAATCCTGCAGCACGCAGTGCATAATGAGAAAAAAAAAACTACGACCGTGTTTCTGGATTAAAACGCCGACTTTGAGGCATATTTTCGTATAGTATTTATGGTTGTATTCTCGTTTTCTTGGTCTCATTTGATAGAATGAAAACACATTATAGAAACAGAGGTGATTTTGATTGGTTTTACTATAAAAAGAACCTTGAAATGGAGCTCAAAGTATGGGAAATGTTTGATTTTTGCCAATGTTCAAAAGTAAACAAATGATGTCATCATCAAATAAATGTCCAACTACCTATTTTAATATGCAGTCATGAATTGGTTGACATTATTTATACAATTATTACAATATTGCAGTAGTCTGCATAACAGTAAATCTTCCAATTTTTGATTGAATAAAAAATAAAAATAGAAAGCAAGAGCAATATCAGAGGGGTCTGGAGATGTGACTGTTGAACAAAGAAAAAGCATTGTTTATTCTGGACCCTATTTTGAAATTGGCATAAGATCGCTAACTTCGTGAGAGCATTATTCTGTAAGTTTTCCATCAAATTTCGTTCTTTTGATGTCTACCATTGGTAAAAAGAGTGTCCATCATTTCCTAAGAAAAAATAATTAGTTTTTTCAAAAAATTTTCAACACCAGGAGACACCTCAGGATTTGGGGTTTCAACAGTCGAAGGGTTAAATTTAGTAATTTTACAGAAGGGATAACCAGCTCAGTATGTAGTTATATTTGAGAGATGAAACATGAAATTAAATAATCAAAAGAGGTACTAACTCAAAATATTATGCAATACTGTGGGTAAGGATGTACAAAATAGAGAAATGTGCAAAGGTTAATAATAGAGAGTGAAAGGAAGGAGTGTGAGGATAGGGGTTAATGGAGGATAGGAGAGGGCAAGAGGGTAATAAAAACTGCAGATGGTAAAATAAAAATTGCAGATGTTGTAATAAGTTAGTTTCTGTTAAGCAAGTCAAGGATAAAGTCAAAATTGAGAATGAAACTTTCAACAAGGAGAAGCTTTCAACAATGAGGTCAGTTAGAGTATGTTTATTGGGCAGTGAAAACACAGGAAGTGAATTCTGTATGTACACTGACAGGACAATCTATTAGGATATGGTGCACTGATACAACCTGACAATCACTGCCAAACAGTGCTGGGCATTTTTCCTCGAGGTGACTGTGAGTAAAATGTGTGGCTAATAAGCAAGTGGGAAAATAGAGGTTCTCAAACATGATAGTGTAGGTAAAAACATAATTTAATATAAAGTAATTTAATAAGACTAACTTTGACCCCATTTTTACAAACAGCAAAAAAAGAGCTGAAAACTAGTCCAACAAATACCTCTGTATTAAGTTGAAAGGTTATAAACAGCAGACTTTCTATTTGTTATGCTGAACACTAATATGCCCAGGGAACATGCAAAAATCATCTCTGTGATTACTAGAAATGTGGCATAATGAAGAGCAGTAAATGAAAGACAATCAGATACTGGGATATACCTGGAAGGTATATCCCAGGTATATCCTGGTGAATCAGAGCCTGATCAACCAGCTTGTTATTGCTGGCCCCACATAAACTAACATACAAATCACAGACCAACTGTTCAGATACTAACTTCAGGTGCATCTCCAGCTCTCTCTCTCTTGAAGACAGCCTGGGATCATTTGATAATTCTCCTTCTGAATGCTGGGAGGTAGTTGAATATTTAGACCCTTGTCACTTACTGTGTTGTCCCTTATCACCTGTTCTTTTCATTGGGGGAATGATGAACCACCTGTCAAGTCTTTTGCTTTCATAGGGAGTGATTGCCATGCAGATTTTGGACTAAACCCTCTAGGATTTTATAAATTTACATTATCATATATCTTTGTTGGCTGTTAGGTAAGACACATATGCAACAGTTAGGTATCTTTATTTCGAAACGTTTTGCCTACACAGTAGGCTTCTTCAGTGGAGTACAGAAAAGTTGATAGAAGCAGAAGAGACTTGAAGAAATAAAGATACCTAACTGTTGCATATGTGTCTTACCTAACAACCTGTCGGTATTTTATACCACTTTCATGTTCAATCTTTGTTGGCTGAATTACAAGGAGTAGATTTCAAGAGACTTCAGCCATTTCCTGTAATTTAGGTTCTTTATTGCATTCATAAGTGCACTTATAAGTTCTCTGTATATTTCCAGGTCTGCATATTTGCCTGCCTTGAAAGGCACCATTAGTGTACATGTATGCCCTAGCTGACATTTATATTTCACATCACCATTATAATTCATGTCATGATGGTGCCAACACCTAGCAACATAGACCTACAAAGCTCAGCCTGCACCATACTTACTCTGCCTCACCCACACACCTAACACCCTAGAGACAATAAGCCTACTCACTCTCATGGGCATGATCCTTTAGGTCTGAGTTGCCATGACACGCTGCCTGTGTACAAAAACCCAATAAAGTAACATGCCTCCGAAGCCTTATCATTTACCACTACCAGAGATAAACCACTGAATATAAATGGTGGGATAGCAGTGGTTGCAGCATGTATTTGCCAGAGAGAAGCAGGAAGAAGATGAAGATCTTGTCTCCATTGCCCCGCAAGAAGCAGCCTACTCTCTATGAGTTGTCCTGATGTCATGCCTGCAAGTCTCATCATTCAAACAAATTTTCAGCAGGATCCCGCTGAAATTTCCCCAATTTCTTCGAGAAATCTTAGTGACCTCCCCTGTGACTCCATAGTATCCCAAGCTGTTCATCAGTCACATGTTCAGCATTACCTGTATGTTGCTGTTTCATCAGCTCAGCACCACTATTTCAGCAAGTCAGAGGCGAGTTTCGTGGTGTATTCTGCATCCATTTAGTAGACTCTGCACTATCATCCGAGTTTGTGGGTAGGGAATTCAGTGTGAATTCCTTGCCAGAGCTGTGTATCCGAGTGCTCGAGGTCACTTTAAGTCATGTGGATGACAAAGCCACGTGTGGATAAGGCCACATGGATCTCCAAGCCACATGGATCTACAAACCATGTGGGTACCAAGTCAGATGTTTAAGCAACTTATTGTCTATTGCTTTATGCCACCATGCTGCCTGACATAACCCAGAACGTCTGCCTGATGTCACATATGACATCTGCCTATTATCGCCCCAAAACATTTGCCCCATGTCACCTAGGACATCACCTTGCGACATCACCCCAGGACATCTGCCCGATATCTCCTCACAACTTATCCTCAGGACATCTGCCCGGTGTCACCCAGGATGTCTGCCCATTACTCAGGATGTCTGCCTGTTACTCAGGATGTCTGCCCAGCATCACCCCAAGAAGTCTGCCTGGCATCAATCCAGGACACCTGCCCTGACTTCACCCTAAGACATCTGCCATGATGTCACCTCACGATGTCATCCCACAACATCACCTTACAATGTCACAACTGACATCAAGGCAGGTGTGACATCAGAGGCAGTGATGCCTATGAGGATCACTGGCTTGGACCACAACATTTCTGCACCCCCCTTTTTTTTTTCTTCCCTCCCAGTATGAATTTTTTTTCTCCATACCTTATACCTTACCTTACCTCTGAAGTTTCGAGAGTTTATCTACTCTCTGATTATTATTATTATAAACAAAAATAAGCGCTAAGCCACAAGGGCTATACAGCGCTGCAGGGTAGGGAACGAAGCGAGGGTATTGGATGGCAGAAGGGAGGAGGGATAATCAGTAGGTTACAGAAAACAGCGGGGCAGGGGATAGTACGGGGGTAGAGGGTAGCAAGAGATTGAAGTAGAAAGGGCCGAAGGTATCAGAATTTGTGAAGTAAGTCAGTTGTTGTCAAAAAGTCAATGAGAGAGTCCGGATGAAAGGTGGGTCAATCAGCGAGAAGAGAAGGTAAAGAGAGAGAAGCGGAGCGAAGCCGACAATGGAGGTAAATTTTGCGTGCTCGTTGATAAAGTGGGCAGTCCAACAGAATGTGGCTGACTGATAATAGAGCTTGGCAATTCTCACAGAGAGGAGCAGGGCGCCTCTCCATGAGATATCCATGAGTAAGACGAGTATGGCCAATGAGAAGATGGGAGAGAGTAGTTTCCCAACCTCGACACTGGCGATAAGAAGATGGCCAGTAACCTATACTTGGTTAAATAGATTGAAGTTTGTTGCCGAGCATAGTAGACCAACGGTGTTGCCAACGGGTGTGAAGGTGGGAAGATATTGCAGCAAATAAGTTATAAATGGAATACCTCTATATGACACTGGTAGGTCATGTACTGCTGACAGCGCAGCAGTGTCTGTCTGTTCATTGCCCTGTACGTCAACATGACCAGGGACCCAACAAAAAACAATATCTTTATGCTTGGTAAAGATGCGGCGTAGCCAAAGTTGGATACGGAGGACTAAGGGGTGAGGTGTATCAAATTTCTGTATAGCCTGTAAAGCACTAAGGGAGTCTGAGACAACCACAAATGATGACACAGGCATAGATGCAATACGGGTAAGTGCTGCAAGGATGGCATACAATTCAGCAGTAAAAATATTAGCCGAAGATAGTAAATGCCCTCGTACGACGCTGTCCGGAAACAATACTGCGAATCCTACACTGTCAGAAGACTTAGAGCCATCTGTGTACACAGCAATGGCATGAGATTGAGAGTGAAAATGGTCAAGAAAAAGAGAGAGGGAAGCGACCGTAGACAGTTGGGCATTCGAGCAAGGGAGAGAAAAAGAATAGACTCGAACAGCTGGAACTTCCCAGGGGGGTAGGGAAAAGTGAGATGCTACATGAACATAGAAAGGTGGTAATTGAAGAGAAGACAAGAGCGAATGAAGGCGAAGAGAGAAGGGACGGAGTAAACAGGGGTGGCGAACAAATAAAGAATGTCTACTAATATCAGTGACCATTCTATAAATGGAAGGATTGCGGAGATCATGAGAGCGTACACAGTAGCGAAGGCAATGGGCATCACGGCGATCGGATCAGGATGGAACGTTAGCTTCTGCATAGAGGCTCTCGACAGGGGAAGAGTGAAAAGCACCAAGGCATAAACGTAATCCTTGGTGATGAATGGGGTTAAAGCTAGCGAGAGTAGCAGGAGATGCCAATGAAGAGATATAGTCACCAAAATCAAGTTTCAATAAAATAAGGGTGGAATGTAGGCGAAGGAGGGTTGGACGATCAGCTCCCCATGAAAGATGAGCAAGGGTTTTAAGAAGGTTCAGCCGGCTATGACAAGTTGCCTTCAGAGAGGTAATGTGAGGTTTCCAGGATAACCTAAGATCAAAGAGGAGGCCCAGAAACTTGACTGCATCACGTTCAGGGATACGGGAGCCATAGAGGTACAAAGAATGATCGGAGATGACAGAGCGTCTAGTCAAAGTAATTTGGTGGGTTTTAGTGCTGGAAAATTTAAACCCACGTGTGGTGGCCCAATTAGAAACACGGTCGATGGCACGCGGGAGAGAAACTGTAATGAGGTGACAGTCAGCGCCTGCACAGGCAATAGCGAAGTCATCAACATAGAGTGATGACCAAATATTTGAAGGAAGACTAGAGGCCAAATCATTAATATTATTATTATTATAATCAAAAAGAAGCGTTAAGCCACAAGGGCTATGCAGCGCTGCAGGGTAGGGAAGGAAGCGAGGGTATTGGATGGCAGAAGGGAGGAGGGATGATCAGCAGGTTACAGAAAACAGCGGGGCAGGGGATAGTACGGGGCTAGAGGGTAGCAAGAGATTGAAGTAGAAAGGGCTGAAGGTATCAGAATTTGTGAAGTAAGTCAGTTGTTGTCAAAAAGTCAATGAGAGAGTCCGGATGAAAGGTGGGTCCATCAGCGAGAAGGGAAGGTAAAGAGAGAGCAGCGGAGCGAAGACGACGACAGAGGTAAATTCTGCGTGCTCGATGATAAAGTGGGCAGTCCAACAGAATGTGGCTGACTGATAATGGAGCTTGGCAATTCTCACAGAGAGGAGCAAGACGCCTCTCCATGAGATATCCATGAGTAAGACAAGTATGGCCAATGCGAAGACGGGAGAGAGTAGTCTCCCAACCTCAACACTGATGATAAGAAGACAACCAGTAACCTATACTCGGTTTAATAGATTCAAGTTTGTTGCCGAGCATAGTAGACCAACGTTGTTGCCAACGGATGTGAAGGTGGGAAGATATTGCAGCAAAATAGTCCGTAAATGGAATACCTCTATAAGAAACTGGTAGGTCATGTACTGCTGATCGCGAAGCAGTGTCTGCCTGTTCATTGCCCTGTACGTCAACATGACCAGGGACCCAACAAAAAACAATATCTTTATGCTTGGTAAAGATGCGGCGTAGCCAAAGTTGGATACGGAGGACTAAGGGGTGAGGTTTATCAAATTTTTGTATAGCCTGTAAAGCACTAAGGGAGTCTGAGACAACCACAAATGATGACACAGGCATAGATGCAATACGGATAAGTGCTGTAAGGATGGCATATAATTCAGCAGTAAAAATACTAGCCGAAGATAGTAAATGCCCTTGTACGACGCTGTCCGGAAACACTGGTGCGAATCCTACGCCATCACAAGACTTAGAGCCATCTGTGAACACAGCAATGGCATGAAAATGAGAGTGAAAGTGGTCAAGAAAAAGAGAGCGGGAAGCGACCGTAGACAGTTGGGCTTTCGAGCAAGGGAGGGAGAAAGAACAGACTCGAACAGCTGGAACTTCCCAGGGGGGTAGGGAAAAGTGAGATGCTACATGTACATAGAAAGGTGGTAGTTGAAGAGAAGACAAGAGCGAATGAAGGCGAAGAGAGAAGGGACGGAGTAAACAGGGGCGGCGAACAAATAAAGAATGTCTACTAATATCAGTGACCATTCTATAAATGGAAGGATTGCGGAGATCATGAGAGCGTACATAGTAGCGCAGGCAATGGGTATCACGGCGATCGGATAAGGATGGAACGTTCACTTCTGCATAGAGGCTCTCGACAGGGGAAGAGCGAAAAGCACCAAGGCATAAACGTAATCCTTGGCGATGAATGGGGTTAAGGCTAGAGAGAGTAGCAGGAGATGCCACTGAATAGATCTGGTCACCATAATCAAGTTTCAATAAAATAAGGGTGGAATGTAGGCGAAGGAGGGTTCAATGATCAGCTCCCCATGAAAGATGAGCAAGGGTTTTAAGAAGGTTCAGCCAGCTGTGACAAGTTGCCTTCAGAGAGGTAATGTGAGGTTTCCAGGATAACCTACGATCAAAGAGGAGGCCCAGAAACTTGACTGTATCACGTTCAGGGATACGGAAGCCATAGAGGTACAAAGGATGATCAGAGATGACAGAGCGTCTAGTGAAAGTAATTTCGTGGGTTTTAGTGCTGGAAAATTTAAACCCACGTGTGGTGGCCCAATTGGAAACAAGGTCAACTGCATGTTGGAGAGAAACTGTAATGAGGTGACAGTCAGCGCCTGCACAGGCAATAGCGAAGTCATCAACATAGAGTTATGACCAAATATTTGATGGAAGACTAGAGGCCAAAACATTAATAGCAAGGAGAAAAAGTGTTATGCTCAGAACACATCCCTGGGGGACACCTTCAGCTTGGATAAAGTCCGGGGAGAGCACATTATTAACCCGAACACGGAAATGTCTGTCAGTTAAAAAGTTCTTAAGGAAGGATGGTAGATTGCCTTGAAGGCCTAAGGAGTGGGCTTGGGCTAAAATATTATACCTCCAAGTTGTGTCATATGCCTTCTCAAGGTCAAAAAATATGGCAATAACTGAGTGGTTATTCGCAAAGGCATTACGAACATACGTATCCAAGCGAAGTAAGGGGTCTATGGTAGAATGTCCCTTACGAAAGCCATATTAACGAGTGGAGAGACTGTTGTGTGTCTCTAAATACCACACTAAACGTCTATTTACTATTCGTTCCATCACTTTGCAAACTGCACTGGTAAGAGCAATGGGACGATAGTGGGAGGTTTCATGTCCCGTAGTGCCTGGTTTGCGGAAAGGGAGAACAATGGCGGATTTCCACAGCTGTGGAAGAACTCCTTGTGACCAAATAAGATTGCAAAGGCATAAAAGGACTGCAAGGGCTGACTGATGTAAATGTTGTAGCATACGAATATGAATGTTGTCGGGCCCAGCTGCCGATGATCGACAAGGTGAGAGTGTTGCCTCCAGTTCTTGAAGTGTAAAAGGCACATTATACTGTTCTTCTCTGAGAGAAGAAAGGTCCAAGGGTGCTAACTCTCTGGCAGACTTTGAGGAAAGAAATGAGGGGCATAGATGGAGTCCCTGAGAAATACGGACCAGATGATTGCCAATTTCATTGGCAACATCTAGTGGGTTTGCTCTATCAACACCGGCAACCTGCAGAACAGGAGCCGGGTCAGGAGAATATTTACCACTCAGTTTTCGTACTTTTTTCCAGACTGCACTCATAGAGGAAGCAGAGGTGATGGTGGAGACATAATCTCGCCAGCAAGTGCGTTTAGCGTCACGGATGACACGGCGAGCGATCGCACGCTTCTGTTTAAAATCAAGGAGTCTCTCTGTGGTTCTATTGTACCGATACCTGCTCCATGCAGCGCTTTTTCAAACGTACGGGCACGGCACAACAGGAGACCACCAAGGCACCCCATTTCTGGGAATGCCTGCCCGAATTTTTGGGGTATAAAAATGAAAGTTCGGTGAAAACGGGACGAGAAGATGAAAAGCTCTTTGGGGAAGGAGGACGAAAAAGGGAAAACCTTTTTTAAAACAGTTAGGTGTGAGAAAGGTTTCCAAATTTTGGGCCAAATAAAAATTCCCAAAGCGGGGGGATACGAAGGGGTTTGGTGAATATAAAGGGGGAAGTAAAAGGGTTTGGGGAAATGATCGTGTCATGTAAGTCCGGGAGAACCCCCAAGGGGGAAAAGTTTAAGGGTGGGGAGGAAGGGGAGCCGAGGGGTTTCGATAAAGAGAGATTATAAGTCCGATGATCAAAAGGGGGTGGAGTCCCCTTTTTTTTAAAAAACATGGGGGGGGTGGGGGGGGGGGAAAAACCTCTAACTGAATCCCCCCGGAATCACAGTGGGGCCCCCCCCAGGGGAAATTTGGGGTGGGCATTAAAATCAAAAAAGTAGCAAAATCAAGGCAGTAATGACAAAACAAAAAAGGCAAAAACCGGGAATAGAAAATGCCCGAAAGGGAGAGATAAAAAAACCCAAGCGTTCCCACCTATGCAAGGGGAAATTAGGGGCTGCGTGTAATGCACCCAAAGTACAAACCAATAGCTAAAGGGAAAAAGGGGAAATTAACCCAGTGCGTAGAAAAAGACATTTTTCTTTAAAAGGGGCCCCATCGGGAAAAAAGGTCTGAATTTTTCAAAAAATTTATAGCCTGAGAGGGAGAGATAAACGCAGGTGAAATTTTTGGGTTTCCTGTAAGCAAACACCAACGGGGGGGAAAATTTGGGGGGGTAATAGGGAAGTCCCCCCGTTTTCCCCCCTGAGGCCACGTTATTCCACTGAAAAATAGGCCTTTGATTGGCAATGATAAAGAAAACCTGAAATCCCCCAGGAAAGGGGGTCCTACTGATTGGGGGGTTTGAAAAGTCCACATGGGGAAACCCCAGTGGAAAACGTTAAAAGCAGCAAAGGGAAACCGGGGGCCCTTTTGAAGAAAGGATTTTGGCGCAGTTGGAGCAGAGGAAGAGAAGGAGCGGGAGGGGGTTTAAACCCATTGATGGTTTTTCTCTGAAAATTTATTCAGAGATGCTTCAAGTTTTTTGGGAAATTCAGAGACTTTCTTTATGGGAAACATATTGGAAATGGTTGGGGGCAGGTGAGTAAAATTGGGAAACTGTATTGACTTTTCCCAAAAAGTAGGGGGGGGCCCAAAAGGGTGGGGGGAAAATTGGAGAAGCAGGGGAAAGGGACAGAAGGGGCCCGAAACCGGGGAGGGGAGAAGGGGGAAAAAAATTGGAAGGGGGAACAGGGGGGGGAAAGGGTAATTCGAGGGGGAGGGGAACCCCCTACACTTGTAACAGACCCCAGTGAGGGGGGAGAACCAGGAAAAAGAGACGGGAAAAGGTAAAATAGCAGGAGAAAAGATGGGTAGGGGGGTTTTAAACGGCCCTTTTTTTTGATTTTTTGAAAAGGAGGGGGACGTTTTGGGGGGGAGGTGATACCCGAGGTCATCTTCGAACGAGGTTTGTGAGAGAGAACAGAAGAAGGAAAAACAGACTGAGGCGTTGAATTTGGGACGTCTAAACCCGGGGGGACGCAAAAGGATTGATCCGGAGTGACTATGGGGAGGAAACCACGAGGGGGGTTTGTAGAAGATGGGATACCAAAAGTGGGGGGGTTTTTTAAAAAAAACCCATGGGGAAAAAGAAACACAAGGGGTATTCCCCCTTTTGGGAGGGGGGAGTGAAACCCAGGGGCAAAAAGGGGAGACCTTCTCCCCTTCTTTAAGGAAAGGGATTTCCCCTCAAAAAAGTAGATTTGACAATGGCGAGAGTCCAATTTTTGGGAGCCTCATAAACAATTAAGGCAAAAAAGGGGAGGTCAAAATTGCAAGATGTAAAAAATGGCCCATCGGCACCATGGGAGGGGGGATTCCGGCGATAGATCTCCAAAATTTCGCTGGAGGGCCAAAATTGCCACAATTTCTACACTGTTGCGTTGTAGTGATAAACCTTTTTAAACCCTTGGTAACCGATTTTTCCTCCCTACATAAATTTGGGGAAATGGGGGGGTTCACCCCTCTCAAAATTTTAAACGAGTCACATTGCTAGGGAATCGTCTCCCCCCGGGGGCGGGAAGAAACCGAAAGGGTCTACCTTGAGGTTTGGGGAAAAAAACCCCTTTTTGGGTTTTCCCCGCTGTTAAAGAATGCCAGTGCCCCCTGTCGGAAATTTTGTTAAAAACTATGGGGGGGGCCCGAAAGGTTTCGACTTTAAAAAATTGACGAATGTGTTTTTTAAATAGTGACAGGAACAGTTTCGATTGGGAAAGGAAAGCCCCATGATCCTGGATAAATTCTGTCCCGGTGATGACCCTTTTGTACCGCTTTTAAGGCATGAAAAAAAATATTTTTAAACCAAAACAGGGGCGTAGGAGTGCTTTCCAATACTGGGGTTCAGAAAAAAAAACCCGGTAGGGGAAGTCGGTCTTTAAAGTGAAGAATTAATTTTATTTTGCAGTCTGAAACTGAGCGGGGAAAAAGGTTTTAAAATTTTAAAGGACGTGTCGATTTTTTTGGGAAAAGGGAACGGGGAAGGGGGGAAAATTTATCATCAGCAGGAAATTTGGGTCTTTTGGGTTTTAAGGCTGGGACCGAGTTGGTCCAAATTGGAACTGGCGGCGATTTAAAAAATAGCCCCGAAAGAGGGGGAGAGGCAGGAAGCATAGCCCAGGGAGAGCGAAGGCCCCAGAAAAATTTAAAAAGGGAGTCAGCCCGGGGCCTTTCGTACCTGAAGCAGGTGAGGAAACAGCCCCCTGCAAGAGGACAACCCATGGGGAATTTTCCGAAGAGGGGGTCCAAAGAGAGGCAGGGTCAGAAGGGGGGTGGGGTTTATCAAAGGGGCCCCGGGGGGGGTCCCAAAGGTTCAGGACTGGGGCCTGCCATGATTAGGTTTACTTTTTTCTTTTTGTTTTTAAGAAAAAAAAGAAAGAAAAAAAAGAAAATAAAAATAAAAAACAAGAAAAAAAAAGGGGGGGGGACCGGGGGGGGAATTTTCCAAAGGGGGAAATAAAAGGGGGCCAAAAAAATCTTCCTCCCCAAAGAGGACCTCAGCCCCGAAAAGTAGCAAAAAATGCAGCAGGGGAAACCCCGGGGCCAAAACCCAAAACCCATCATCCCAAAAAACCGGCAATCCCGGATAGCAATCTCACACTTGGGGACCTACCTCGGGGGAACAAAAGAGGGGGCGGCCAGAAATCTGCCAAAAAGCATCCCCCCCCGGGCCACCCCCCCCCCGGAACCCCAAAATTTTGGTTTCCAAATACCCCCGTCCCCCGAGAGACCCCCAAAACCACCCTCGGGGAATACCGGAGGGGGATGGGGGACCCCCCTAGGAAATCCAGTTTCCCAGGGGAAAAAACTACGCCACCCCCAAGAACCTCAACAAAATGGGTTTGGCCCCCGGGGGTCCCCTTTTCCCCCTTTCCCTGGGAAAAAGCGTGCAAGTAAAAAAAAAAAAAAAAAAAAAAACCAAAAGGGCCCAAAAGGGAAGGGCAAAAGGGGGGGGGGGTGGGGGGGAGGGGGAAAGGGGGAAAAGGAAAAAGGGAGGATGGGGAGAGGGAAAAAGGGGAGGGGAAATTTGGGGGGAAAAGGGGGTTTCCGGTCTGAGGAAAAAAGGCCAAAGAGGTTTTTAATTTTTTCACCCCAAAAGGGAAGCCTCTTCACCCCCCAAGGGGAGCCCCCTTAAAAGAGGATCTATTCTCTGACCCCGGGCCAGGGACCAGCCTCATTGGTGCTTCCCCTGGTAAACCAACTTTTGCTGCGGGAGGGCCCATTGTCCACATATCCATCAAGCCGGGTTAAACCGGGCACCTGGGGAAGATACTTTCCAGTTTCCCTTGAAGGTTTCCACACGGGTACCGCCTGTTTCTGATATTTTTTTTTTTTTTTTTTTCCCACGGGTTTGGGACAAGGTTAAGGATCCCTACTTTATTGACAAGCTTTTTACAGGTTAAGGATTGCTAACTTTTTGGAAATTTAAAGAGCTGTTACCTAAAACAGCTCTTTTGGGAAAGCTTTTTTATTGTTATGGGGACATACAAGTAGGGAACGGGATATTTTGGACCCTTTCTGTTAAGTTTGTTGAATATTTCTGGACAAAAGGGTTTTTTGAAATTTACAGGGGGGTTTTTATTGTCCCCACCTCCCCCATGCTCCTCCGGGGGTTTTAAATTTTTATACTTCCTCCCATATCTTCACTCCACCCATGTTGTTAGGCAGTGTGACTCAAGAAATCGAAAAATGACACGATTGAAAACAAAGGGTTTACCCCCGGGCCGGGTTGAACCAGCGGCATAGAGCCCCAAAAAACCCCAGCCCGTCGCGTTACCCCACTAGACCGGGCTAGCCCAATAAAATTCACCAACTGGGTTTATATTTCTATACCTTTGGGAAGGTTAGCACAGGCCCCTCTGTGACCACAAATGCAAGTTTTTACAGCGAATCCCCAGTCCCGGGCCGGGGACGAACTCTGGGCTCAATCCCTTCACTCCCCTTTTCCAACATGACTCAAAAAATCGTAATGACACGATTGCAAAAAAACCCCATACCCCCGGCTGGGATTAAAACCCGGGGTTAAAGGGGAGTTTTCAAAACTCCAGCCCGTCGCGTTAGCCACTGCCCAGCTACCCCACAATAAGATTCACCCAAACTGGGTATTTTTCTACACCATAGGAATTTTAGCACAGGCCCCTCTGTGACCCCCAATGCAAGTTTTTACAGACGAATCCCAGCTAGCGGCCCGTGACAAACTCTGCTCAAGTCCCTTAAAACTCCGGGAAACATGACTCAAGAAATCTTTAAGGGAACCCCAATTCCCAAACCCAACCTCCCCCCGGGCCCGGGTTTGGGAACCCGGGGTCTTAGAGTTTTAAAAAACCCCAAACCCCGTCGCTTTAAGGGCCCCTAAAACCACTAGCCACAATAAAAACACCCAAACTAGGTATATTTCTACCCTTTAAAAGGTTTAACAGGCACCTCTTTGACCACAAATGCAATTTTTTTACAGACAAACCCCTCCAGTTTAGCGTGGCCGTAAAAAAAACTCCGCTAAAGGGCCCTTCACTGCCATCAACATGATAAAGAAATCGTAAGGGACACGTTTGCAAACAAACCAAAACCCCCGGCCGGGTTGAACCCGCGGTCATAAGTCTCAAAACCCGGGCCCGTGGGTTTAGCCCTAGACCAGCTAGCCACAAAAGATTCACCCAACTAGGTATATTTCTACACCATAGGAAGGTTAGCACAGGCACCTCTGTGCCCCACAAATGCAAGTTTTTACAGACGAATCCCCAGTAGCGGGCCGGAGAAAATTCGTCTGAAAAAAAATTTTCCCTTTTGTGGTCACAGAGGGGGGCCTGTGCTAACCTTCCTATGTGTAGAAATTACCTTTTGGATGAATCTTATTGTGGCAGTGGTTATTGGCAACGCGAGGGGCCCTGGATTTTTTGAGACTCTATGACCGGGGGTTCAATCCCTTTGGGGGTTTAATGGTTTTTTTGAAATCGTTTTTCATTCATTTCTTGAGCCCATTTTGACGGCAGTAAAGGGGACTTGAGTTTGATTTTCGTCAGGGCCCAGGGCTACCTGGAGATTCATCTGAAAAAAATTTTCATTTGTGGTCACAGAGGGGGCCTTTTGCTAACCCTTTCCCCTATGGTGAAAAAAATATCCCTATTTGGAAATAATCTTATTGTGGCTAGCTGGTCTAGTGGCAAACCGCGACGGGCTGGATTTTTGGAACTCTAGCCCGCTTTTTTCAACCCCGGGCCCGGGGGTATTTTTTAATGGCAGTGTGCAGATTTGGGACCGGGCCCTCTAGTCCCTTCCCCGGTATATTTTATCATGAAAACCTCTTCTCCCTCCAATGAATACATTTTTCAAGACTTCGGGCATTCCCAGTATTTTTAGGTGCTTTACGGGCTAAAATGTGAGCCATAAACGATCTCTATTTGTTCCCGCTCAGATATTTTTTCTGCTTTGAATGGGGCCGCGCAATGAGCAAAATTCTAAAATGAGGGAGCACCAGCCAATTTTTAAAAGTGTCCCGGGCAGCATTATTTCCCCAGTTTTCTTTCTGTCATGATCTTTGTCTTGTTGTGGTCCTTTTAAAAAAAATGTTTTTCGACATAATTATTCCTAGGTCTTTTATTGTTCCTTACGTTCTAAATTTTATGACCCTCTTGAATTTTGTATACCCGTGCTTTCCTTTTTAGCTCTTTATTCTTTTCCCTATCTAAGGGGCCCGGAACCCTTAAAAACCCTTTAAAGCCATGGTTTTCCCTCCCATGGAAAAAACCCGTTTTTTGTCTTCCTGTACACATTTTTACCGTAGGGCCCCCCTTTTTCACATTTTTTTTTTACGGCATTCCGGCCCAATAAGTCATTTTTAAAACTTTTGGGAAAAAAAAACTCGCTATCCGGGCTTCCCCATCTGACTTTTTTAATATGGCCCAACCCCACCCAGTTTTTTTTACATTCTCGTGGATCTGTAAAACACTAATTCTCTCCAATTTTGTCTTGGAAAAATCCAAAATTTCAAGTGTTTTTAAAAAAATTATTATACAGGGAAAGGGGCCCCGGGGTTAAAGAATTTTTTTTTACCCAGATGTAGTTTAGGTGCCAGTCCCGACCAAAATTTTTTTTCCCATAAGGAATATTGGGGAAATAGATTAGTCCCCTTTCAGACCCCCCCAAAAATACACGTAACCCAAAAAGCACTTGCATAAAAAAACACTTACATAATTTTGGGCGCATTCGGAGGTTTAAACGTTATGCGGGGGGCCACTGTCCCATGTCCTGATTTAATTTTTACTTATGTATACCTGGGACCTAAAAAAACTTTCTACTGTGCTGGCCCTGCAGGGGACACATTTTAAAACAGTAAATGTCTCTTAAAGTCTCGAGATGTATATTTAAAGAAATAATAATCACCAGTCTCATTTTAATGTTGATATTATGATAATTGTTTAAAATTTAAATTTTGGGCACTAAAATTCCACAGGACAATACGGGGGTACCCAAAAGGGGGTCCCAGGAACCGTAATGGAATGGCTGAGCTGGGGGGCCCTTAAAAACCCCCCCAAACAAAAAAACGTTTCTCCCGAGTTGGCGTGGTTTGGGAAGCTTATTTAATTTATTAAAATTTTCCCCTTTAGGGGGAAAGGGTAGGTAGTTTTACTTTTAGTTTTATTAATTTTTAGGGGTTTTCTTTAAAAAAACTGTAGATAATAATAATGTAGACCTAAGACCTTAACATAGGTATTTTAGGGCCGATAATGTAGGAAAAAACTAGGGTTTAAATTAGCTAGGGGGGAACTGGCAGCCCAAATTTGAACTACGAGGCACGGGGGCTCGAAGACACAATACGTTTCTTCTTTAAGCCGACACCAATGGGCAAAACATTTCGTGATCAGCAGACGGCGCCCCCCCCGTGTCTTCAAAATTCGGACCTGGGGGAAAATTTGGAATGCACATCGATGTACCGTAGAGACCTCCGTCAGGCCCATTTCCGTAAGACAAACCTCCACTTTTTTCTCGTAGATTTCTGGGGCCCGTTTTTGGGGAAAAATTGTGAGTGAGTTGACTGTAGGCCCCCTTTCGCAGCAGGGGTGCATTTCCCAAATAAGTACCAGCATCTCTCATCAGTCGGAAGTAGTGTCCATGGGCTGCTGATTTCTAGGGGGGTACACACCCCCTTGGATATAGGAAATTTTTGAGGTGCAGGCAGGTCATAATAAGACTGAATATTGAGGGAAATTTAAAGGGTCCCGGGTTTCACACGGTTTCTGAGGGGGAAGGGCCAAAGGGGGCTAAGGGGTAAAACTTAGGGGGTTTAAATTTAGGGTATATTCTGCAACACCCCGTAAGTTGTCCCTTTTAAAAGTGCAAGCAAAGTGAGTTTTTCTTGCAACATCAATCATTTGTGAAAAAATTTTTCCTATAAGCCACTTGGGGGGCTGGGTTCCCCACCCCAAGCTCGGTGCCAACAGAGTTTGCCCAAAGGGAGTGGGCTCACTTGGGGCATCCACACAAATTTTCACAATAATAAACATTTTTTTAAACCATCTATGATTTTTTTCAAATTTTTATAATAAAAAATGATGCATAAAATATAAAGGGTGATAAATACACCCCACAGTTTTGAACCAAATTTAAACCCTAAATATTTTGATGTGGGGAGCCAGACGACTTGCACAAGTGACGCCCCTATTTGAAATTTTTAAAAATATAAACACCGAGTCTCATTAAAAAGTCGTAAAATTACTTTTTAATTTTAACATTTTTTAAAAATCCATCCATGTTAAATTTTTTTCAAAAAAAATATAATGAACACAATACATAGCTAAAAGGGTGATAATTTTTCACCCAACAATGAATAAAAAAAACATAAATTGAGATGTTTGGGTTTCCAGATAACTTTTACAAATGACAGCAAGAATAAATTTTTTCTAGTCTAATAAAAAAGAAAAAGTGTTCCCGGGGGTAACTGTAGAAAAAATTTTTCCCTTTTTTTTTGTATGTAAGTTTATTCAGGGATCACAATACAGTTACATAGATTTTTCATACATAACACATATGTGTAGAGAACCTAGGATTTAACCCCCAAAAAAATCAGGGTGATTATTTCCAACCCGCCTTCACTCAAAGTGTCAATTCTTCTAAAAATTTTGGTTTTTACATTAGAATGGGAAATGTTTTTCTTTATTTTTTTCTACCTTAAACAACGTTTGAAAACTTGGGACACAATGTAACTTGTACACAAACCAAAATGTGAACATTTGTTTGTTTTTCAAAAAATTACGTTCACCCGGTTTTTTTACGTTAAAATCTGCGCCTGTCCCCCTCTCATGCACTTCCCTTCTCTCTCTCTTCTCATTTATTCGTTTTTTTCTATTTTTCTCACCCCCGACCCACATTAAGAAAATACAAAATATTTTAAGGTAAGTAATGAGTGCAAATGGGATATGCATTTTTTTTGCTCTGGGATGCTTAAATGTAATGAATATTATGTGTAGGTGGGGTGGGGCCGGTATGGTAGCCCGGGGTCTACCATCCCTCCACACTTGATTTCTTTCAATAAATAAACTTGTCTCACCCCCGATTAAGACCATAAAAAATTTTTTTTGGGGAAGTAATGATGACTATGTTGTATTGTACCCTTTTTATTGTTTTTTTTATTTTCCTGTTTTATTACTAATTAATATTTGTTAGTGTAAACTTTTTGTTTTTGTAAATTTTTATTATTTATAAGGGGAAAAAAAGGTGTTTCCCCTTTTCGGCAATTTCCCCTTTTTTGGCAGTGCCTTTGGGAAAACCCAACCTGCCCCCTATAAAAGGGGGCCCCACGTATATATTATCTTTTATTTTTTGTTCCCGTGCCCCTTTTTGAGAAAGGTTTTTCCAGCTAACGTTAAAGATTAAATATAAGGGGGACCCTTTGCTGAAAAACAGCCTTTATTCCCGCCCCAGCCGCCCTTTCAGGGGGAGGGGTTTTGGGAAGGGTATCTTATCCACTTCACAACGGGCTGTTAATTTGAGTATATTTTGGGTTTAAAAATAACCCCACCCCCAGGGGGTTTTTATGTTCCCGCATATTTCATTTACTGATGGCTAACCCAAAACTTACTTGGTAAGGGCCCCAAAGGTCCACTTATCACCGGGTTTATGTAAAATGATAAACTTGTAAAATTTTACTCAACTGCGGGAGTCAAAAGTAGTACATTTCGGGGTTAGAACAAAATACCTGGGGATATGTAACTGATCATGTTTTGCCCGGAAATCCCATTAGTTGATTGAAGAAAGTGTTTTTTTGAAGAAGTCGCATACACTCCCTTTTGGGTCGCAACACTCGTTGTTACACCCGTTCATCAAAAATTGTTCCCCACCCTATCACTAAAGAACTTTATTTACACTTCTTGTAAGTCCCTTTTTCGTGTTTGTGAACACTTTGTTCACACTAAAGGGGATGGAAAAGTGTTCTTTGTTGGTTATCCGGCTTTATTGTGGGCTCCCAGAAAGGGTCAAAAGTTTTAAACTTTACGTCCCCAGCTTTCCCATCCACTCCAATGCCCCTCAAAAAATTAAAAAGAAAAGCTGACCTAGTTTAAATTTTTCTTCCCCTTGGCCCCCTTTTCCCCTATGAAGCAAAGCCAAAGCTTGATTTTTTCTTTTCTTAAAACAGAGACAACAATGTACACTATCTTTAAACCTGGTAAAAAGTGGGGGCAGGATTTTCCTTAATTGTCTGCTAAAGGAAGAGATGGGCTGTTTTTATTTTAAAATACACTTTGCAACACTGGGGGAAAAAAATTTTTGTAAGGGTGGGAGTTTTCTTGACCACGGGCACCTTTTTTCTACTGCAATCTGGGGTCAAATTTCTTGCGTAGCAGTAAACCAAAATGTCTGCCCCCTTTTGAAGGGTGGGGGGGCCCCCCAGGGGTGAAAGGGGGGTGAAAGGGGCCGAAGGGGTTATACCCCCTCCCAGAAAATTTCTCCAAGCCCCGTTCCTATGAGAGGGGAAAAACCCAAACTTTTTTCATTTAAAACAAAAGGTCGAGGGTGGAAAAATGAGTAGGGGAGCCCAAACAAGGGATGTCCAGTTTAGGTTTACATTTTTCATTATCACTCTATAAATTTTTTGGCATTTATGGTTTCCCCACCAGTTTTCATAGGCCCCACCAAGTTCAGCCTACACCCTGGGTTTCTCTGGGCCCCACAAATGCACCGACAGCCTTGGGGGACAATGACCTTTTCCCCTCTTGCTGCATGGCCCTTGGGCTGGGGTGCCATAACCACGCCTTGTACAAGAATCCAATAAAGTAACAAGCCTCCAAGCCTATCATTCACCCCTACAAGAGAATAAAAATGTGAGTATTTTATACAGCAATACTCAAAAATAAGAGAACAAAAGATTTGAAGAGAATCTCATTTGGTTTTGGGATCCCTTTTTTTGAAGGTTCCATTATCCACCTATCATTTTCCATATTGGGAGAGACTTGCTGTGATTTTGGAAGTAGATCCCGTAAAATTACATTCTGGGTCCTTCAAATATTTTTTGTCTATTTGTAGTTTTTAAAATTTTTACCTGATCCAGTGCTTTTTTCCTTTGGTTTTTTCCCAAAATTGAGTAACTGAAAAATTTTTCTTCACTGAATTCTATTATTTTGAGGGTCATTTTAAAAACCCCTTTAGGGCCAAGGCCAAAAACCCGGGAAGGGTGCCCATCCCAAGAAATTTAAAAAAAAAAAAAAATTTTTTTTCTTTCAGAATTAAAAAGTATTTTTTGTGAAGGGAATAAACAAAAAAAATTTTTTCTGATCGTATTACCCAGATACAGGCAAAAGTTGACCCAAATGACCGGGGGGGGGGGGCAAATCGACGATTTCCCCAAAACACGCTTACTTTATTTATTTTTTTTATAGTTTTTTCTTTTTTTCTATTTTTTCTTTTCCCATAACATTTAGGGCCAGAGAAACCCAAAACGATTTTTTTTTTTATTATTTTTTTATTATCACACGGCCCATTCCCCCAGGGGAGGGTGGCCCAAAAAAAAAAAACTTTACCCCATCACTCCCCTCACGTCTTTCCAGAAGGGGCTTTCACTACAGTTTTAAACTGCAACATTAACACCCCTCCTCAAGTATATAAGTATTAATGTATATATAAACTCACTGTTTGAAAAACAATAATGCATAAAGTTATCATATTGTTGTTTAAACCCCTTTTTTTTATTACACTAAACATGCACAAATTTGTTTAAAATTTTAAAGTTCTATCAAAATATTTACATATTTACAATCACGGACTGTTTTTTAGAACTGTGAGCTTGTGGAAACTCCTTGAAACAAGCACCATGCCAGAGGTACCTTTTTCCTAGCAATAAAACCCAGTGTCCCCTTTTCGTCTTTTTTGCCATCGTTTTGTTTGTGCACAACAAAAGATCTCTTCTGAGAAATTTCTTTCTAGTTTCGGGGAAACTTTATTATGAATTGTCACCTTCCCCCCCAAAGCTTGGGTATATCCTGAGGAGTTCAGGGCGGTTTTTTTAGCGATGTTGTTACCTGGTATTTCGTTTTGAGTTTCTGACACAGACAAAAAAAAATTCACCAATGGTGGTCTGTTGTCAGTTCACTTGGGACAATTATATGCATTGAGCATTGAAAAATCCCTGAGAGTAAGAAAAGTTTCATGTACCACTTGTAACTCTTATGAACCCAAAAAACAACAAAGCCAATCTGCATGTAACATTTTTACCAAGGCTGTTTTGCATATAATCAATCGTGCACGGTTTTTGAATTGTTCATTAGTCTTCTACCAACTTTTGCCCTGTCTTGCATTTCGTTTTCGGTGAATGGTTGTCAACAATGTGACATTCTTTGTCATGCCACCGTAAGCCTGATGCATTTTCGTAAACCCTGCACCCCACCACTCGATGCCGCATTGGAAAATGGGCATATTTTTTGATTGGAACCCCCTGTCCACACATATCTGTCATGTTCATCACAGGAAATCCTGAGTAAAGGGCTTGTGTACAGTTCAGTATACAATGTATTCTTTACCAAAATAAGGGGCCATCATGTTTCTCACTATGTCACCTGAGATACCAAATAAATCCTGGTCCTTTTAATTTTTTCTTTCCCCTCTATACAATAAAACCCCAATACCAGGGGCCTTCTCACAGTACAGGTACAAACAGTTTTATACCAAAGGTTTCCCCTTGCTTGAATTATGCTTCTAAAAGTTTACCTTTGAAAAAAAATCAAAGACCGCAATTACAAGATTCTTGAATGGATAAAATAAATGTTGAACTTTTTTTCAGATTATAAAAGCATTTCTAATCTTGTATAACCCGTCACTTCTGTTGTGCCAGGTTTTGTCAGAGAATGCAACATTGTAACAGTAGATAAACCTGTTCACTGGGGTGATTTCATGAAGGCCGGGGTACAAATTATCCATCTTGGGGCCTATTTATATTAGGGTTATAACAGGGCATAAGCTTATTAGCAAAAAACAAATACTTTTCCCGAACTTGTCTTTTCATGGGTTTAGTCTTGACTGTGGTGATTGATCATATTTGCCATTGTGACTCAAAATATTGTAACTTTCCCCACAATATTTTCATCGGGGTGGTCAAAGAATAGTTCAAAAAATTCGTTTCTTCGCGTGTTTTAAGGGGACAAGTTGGAGAAATTCCCCTTTGAGAGTCATCAAATGGTGGGGAGTGGGAACAAAAATTTCGATTTTTTTGCCCAATCCCAGATCGGTTTGCTGGTGGTAAGGACATCATAAACTGGTTGTGGGGGGTAGTTGTGGGTTTTGGTGGGGCGTGGCGATGCTCATATTTTTCCTTGAGCAGAGGAGTCAGCGGCAGGGTCCCAGCCTGGGCTGGTGAGTCTGCATGGCGTGGCACACCATCACCACCACCACAAAAACCACCATACCACAAACCCCTGACGCCTGTGGTCTATCCATCCAAGTGAGCCCCATCATCCTCATTCCGTTTATTTTCCCGGTATGGGCCCTGAGGTGCTCCGTCCCCCGGGCACTGCATAGGGGAAAATACCTAGTGCATGCGCGTGTATATACTCGCTTTTACTGGGGAATATGATTTCCCCACTACACTAAGAAGAAACGTAAGAGATAAAATACAATCCAATCCTACACATCATACTGAAGTTGAGACCTGGGCCCTGGAAATATTAGTTTTCTCTTGCAACGAGGTGAACTGAAAGTGACGAGACATGCCCACACCAGAGGGAGAAGGCGAGGATGTCAGGATTTTCTGCACTGTTTTCAATATTTGGGCATTCCTTTTGGGCACTAATTGTCATAGCCATAGAATTCGCTTTATTTTTCCCCTTCTATCAGATAGGAACAGGAGATTCCCAATTTTTAAATTGGATTGAGGCTGCTTGCAACAGGCATGTGAAAAAAGGTAAAAAGAGGCCGTTCCCACAATGCTATGCGGGCACCCAGAATTTTTTGTTTATGGGGCACACCACCCCCGAAGACCATTTCTCAATATAGACCCACCAGCCTTTTTTTTCGCTAAATTTGATGTCGCTAGAATTTTGGCATAGATCTACGGTTTTTGGCCCTCAAAGATGTCGGAGATCTACGGCACAACCCCCAAAGGGTTAAGGGGAAATTTCCTAATCTTTTCAGAAATGCAGCTTTTCTAAGGAAAGGGGAAAAAATATGTTTATTTGCCCTTGTATATTTTTGCCTGTTGATTTTTCCCAACTATATTTTCCCCCTCTCAAGTGAAACATGAAATTTTTTGTTTCCTGTTTAACCCTTTCGGGTCCGTGCCCTAGATCTTGCCCCAAAAATTTTAGCGGTCAAAATTTTGCACGAGAAGGCTGGTTTGGCCTACATCGAGAGAAAGGGTCTGGGTGGCAAATGGCGCACAATAGAAAAAATCTGGATGCCGCATGCATTTTGGAACACCCCCAAAGCACTTTTTTCATCATGCCTGGCGAAGGGAAGCTTCACTCCCCCCCCCTCTCCTGGCAAAATTTGACTTCGTTTTGACAATTTCAGTTCTAACGATTGAAGTGGATCGAAGAGGAATTCTATGGTTTGAAACCCTATGGTATGATTTTACTATATGGGACAAGGTGCCCGTAATACAATATATCATAGGTTTAAAGGGGCCCTGTCATACAATAGTAAAGAACAATGATACCCAAGGTACAATGTATCATATGGTACATTTACCTTTTTGGTACTTGTCCTATAGTAAAGGGTACAGGGACCCTAAAGGAAATAAGCTTGTCTACTTTTTGGGTTTTCATAGGTTCTCCAAACATATGCTGCTATGTATGATAATCTATGTAACTTTTTTTGTGTATACCTAAATAAACTTCATGCCACATGCGCTTGAGTAAGTTTATTCAGGTGTACACAAATACAGTTACATAGATTATCATACATAGCAGCATATGTATAAAATCCTAGGATAACCCAAAACAGTCAGGGTGACTTATTTCCATAGGGATCCCTGTATCTGTACCATATGGTGTCCTGTACTGTATGGTACTCTGTACCATATGGTACCCTGTATCATATGGTACCCATACCATATGGTACCCTGCACCATATGGTACCCTGCACCATATAGAACCCTGTACCATATGGTACTCTGTACCATATGGTACCCTGCACCATATGGTACCCTGCACCATATGGTACCCTGCACCATATGGTAACCTACACCATATGGTATCCTGAACTGTATGGTACCCTATACCATATAGTACAATGTACCATATGGTACCCTGAAACATATGATCAGTAGGAGGTGTTGGTGCCACAAGGAACCAGCCAAGACTGAGTGGCGACACAATGACTCAGCAGTTTACAAGACAAAGCACTTTGTCATCCACCTCAAGGAACATGTCGAGTGGCTGTACATTTGAAAATATATAAAGGAACATTACTAATATACAACATTTTGGTATATTTTTGTTGTAAACAATTTTTGTAAATGAAATAATGATGAAAATATTAGTGTGTTTATTGTGTTGAATACAACAGTACCACATAGTACCATATGGTACAATGTACCATATGGTATCATTGTATATGGTACAATGTACCATATGGTACCATTGCACCATATGGTACCATTGCACCATATGGTACCATTGTATCATATGGTGCCATTGTATCATATGGTGCCATTGTACCATATTGTACCACATGGTACCATTGTACCATATAGCACAATTGTACCATATTGTACCATATGGTGCCATTGTACCATACAGTACCATTGCACCCTATGGCACCATTGTACCACATGGTACTATATGGTACCGTGATATTCAACACAACTGCACTAATATTTTCATTATTTTGTTTACAATAAACTTGTAAACAAGTTTTGTAAGCAATATAATGATAAACAAATTAGTGCAGTTATTGTGTTGAATACAATGAGTGTACACTAATATAGTATAACTGACTCACGAAATCGTAATGACACGATTGCAAACAAACCATACCATGGGCGGGATTGAACCCGCGGTCAGAGAGTCTCAAAACTCCAGACCGTCGCATTAGCCACTGGACCAGCTAGACACAATAAGATTCGTCCAACTAGGTATATTTCTACACCATAGGAAGGTTAGCATAGGCACAACTGTGACCACAAATAGTTGGACGAATCTTATTGTGGCTAGCTGCTCCAGTGGCTAACGCGACGGTCTGGAGTTTTGAGACTTCCTGACAGCGGGTTCAATCCCGCCCGTGGTATGGTTTGTTTGCAATCGTGTCATTACGATTTCGTGAGTCATGTTGACGGTAGTGAGGGGACTTGAGCTAGAGTTCGTCACGGCCATGCTAGCTGGAGATTCCTCTGTAAAAACTTGCATTTGTGGTCACAGTGGTGCCTATGCTAACCTTCCTAAGGTGTAGAAATATACCTAGTTGGACGAATCTTATTGTGGCTAGCTGGACCAGTGGCTAACACGAAGGTCTGGAGTTTTGAGACTCTCTGACTGCGGGTTCAGTCCTGCCCGTGGTATGGTTTATACAATATACATTATATTGGTCTCACAGACCACGAATGTTACTAGAAAAAGAAAAAATTAGAAAAGAAAAAAGTATAAAAAACGTAAATAAAAAATGCGATTTTGTGGAAGTCGCTGATGTTGCCGCCACCTGGTCATTCTGGGTCAACTTCCCATCACTGTATCTCGGTAAGTATTGATCAGAATTTTTTTTTTATTTTATTACCTTCACAAAAATGTTATCTTTAATTCTGTAAGAATTTTTTTTTTTTTTTTTTCAAAATTTCTTGGACCTTCAGATTTTGGACTTGGGCCCTGAAGAGATTAAGCTGCAATTAAGAGTTAAAGTCTTCAATCAGTTCATTCCTTGATAATTTTTTTTATTGTTTTGTAAACTGCACTTTCTTGTGTGTGTATTTTTTTTATTATTGTAATATTGACTCATTATGCAATAATTCTTGTGCAAACATTGTGCTGCCATTAATTTTTTTTCTCTTTCAGAAATTTATATGTAGTGTTGTGTTGTGCAGTACTTTTTGATTAGAAATTGTTATTTGCAATATTGCTGCAGATTATTTCAGTGCAATATTTTGTGATTTCAGTTTTTAATTTCTGTTTTGTGCAAAAGTTTTTTTCTTGTGTGTATTTTTTTTTTTTTTTAGTAAATTTGCTTTCCAGTTTTTTTTTAATTTTGCACAAGATTTATTGTTTCCCTTTTTTTCATTTATTATTGAGTTTCTTTATTGAATTGAGAGTAAAGACAACTCACTGGGCCATTAATTCAATTTAAAGTAAATTTGAGAAAATTTATTTGAGAAAAAGTATAATTTCTTTTTATTTTCAGAGTGTAATTTTTTTATTTTCATGTGATTTTCCCCGGGCTTACAGTTGACTTGCAATTTTTCTTTATTATGCAGATAGAAAGTATATTCTTCCCATTTGTTTTATGTGTTGTTTTCCACATTATTATTTTTTTTGTTTCTTTAAACTTTTGTTTCCTTTTAAAATGCTCCCAAGTCTTTCGAGTGTTGTCTCCAAATTCTTACCCAAGCAAAATGCACAGTCAAAATTTCGAGAAATTCTTTATCAACAATAGACAAAACCGGACTTCGGCCTTATTTTAGTTGACCCTTATATGCTATGCCATTGTTCAATGAGAAGCTGGTTTACCCTTTTCATGCTAGAGAAAATGCCTAGTGATGGCCCCCCCATCGAGAGTTGATAATTGTAGGGGAAAGGGGTTTACTCGTTAAACCAGCTGCCTGAATATTTTCAACTTGCCCGGTGCGGATTTTAGGGTCTCACCAAATGGGAAAATTTGAGCTTTTAATAGTAATATTTTGACCAGTAGAGGACTGACCCTTTTGTTGCCCTTAAAGGAAATTTAGGTGTGCTGCCAAGGCCGGGGAATCCTTAGATGATTTTGCTCTTCTTTAATAACCTCATGACCCATTTGAAAAAAGGCGGTCAAAATACCAATCCCTTTGTAGCGATGATAAAAGCTTTTGAGGGTTTCCCAAAATTTAGCAGCATTTGGAGTTATTAAAAGCTATGCCACCAACTTAAATGTATGATTAACCCAGCCCCAACTGTCGCAATGGGCCACTGGAGCCCTCATCCATGGGGACTTGTTTTCCTGCGGGAACCTTCCCCTATCAAAGGGGCCTACTAAGCCTTTTTAACTTTTCCCCGTACTCCTCTTGTTTGGCAAAACCAAAAACCCCCATCGAAATCACTCTGACGTTTCCAAAGTAGTGTCAAGTTATCTTTCCATAGCACTCGGATTACAGTCCCCATACCCAAAAAACCTGCTATAATTTGGTTACCATGGCCAACGCGGAAATTTCCTGAAGTCGCTCTAAGAGGCATGTAAGTGATGAGACAGTCCATTGCTTATTTTCATAGGGGGGGAGAGCAATCATGTACTAGGGGGGGAGAGCAAACATGTAATAGAGGAAGAGGGGGGCAATAAGTACTAGGGGTGAAGAGAAGAAAACAAGTCAGGGGGAACAACAAATCAAGACACTTAGGGGAGAGAGCAATCATATATAAAAAGGGGAAAAAAGGGAGAGGCAATCAAAAAGTACTAAAGGGGGGAGGCAAAACCCTTCTGGGGAGAGAGCAAAACAGTAAATAGGGGGAGAGAGCATTTTAGTACTGGGGGGAAAAATAAAAAGGGGGGAACAAAAAATTAGGGTGGGGGACAAAATTTTACTAGGGGAGAGCAATCTAAATAGGGGGGAGGAAGAAAGGGGGGGGCAATTTAGTAAGGGGAGAGAAAACATGAAATAGAGGGAGAGACATAGACTAGGGGGAAGAAAAATCACAGTATAGGGAGAGAGGCAATCTTGTTCAAGGGGGGGGAGCAAAAAAGTACTTGGGGGAGGAAACAATCTATATAAAAGGAAAAATATAGGGGAGAGCAATCAAGTACTGGGGAGAAGACAATCATAAATAGGGGGGAGAGAACTAGCCCAGGGGAGAGCAATCCGTACAGGGGAGAGAGCAAACAAGTACTTGGGGGGGGAGGGATCAAGTACCAGGGGAGGAGCAATAATTTTTAGGGGAAGAGCAATCACTCAGGGGGGAGAGCAATCAAATACTAAGGGGAGGGGGCAATCATAACTGGGGGGGCCCGGGGGGGAGAAAAAACAAAAGGGGTTGTTCAGGGGGGGGAGAGCAATCAAGTATAGGGGGAGAGAGCAATTAGTATAGGGGGAGAGAGCAATCAAAAAATACAAAGGGGGGGAGAGCAAAACATAGTAAAGGAAAGAGCAATCATATACTAGGGGGGGGAACAAAAAAAAGGGGGGGAATCAAGATAGGGGGGAGAGCATCAAATACTAGGGGGAAGCAATCAAGCTAGGGGGAGAGCAAATCATAGTTTCAAGGGGAGAGACAATAATAAAACAGGGGAAAGCAATCATAGTACTAGGGGAGAGGGCAATTATACCCGGGGGGGAAAGCAATCAAGTACTGGGGAGAGAGAATAAGTTAGGGGGAGAAAAAAAGCAATCATATTTCTAGGGGGGTTTTTACAGGGGGAGAGAAAAAGTACTGGGGAAAGCAATCATAGTACTAGGGGAGAGCAACATATACTAGGGGGAAAGAATAAGTATAGGGGAAAAGCAATCATAGTACTGGGGAAAGCAATCATAAAATAGGGGACACAGCAATCATAGTTACTAGGGGGGGAGAGCAATCATATACTAGGGGGAAAGCAAACAAGTACTAGGGGGAGAAGAATATAGTCTAGGGGGGAAGCAATCATAGTACAGGGTGGAGAACAATCAAGTAAGGGGGAAAGCAATAAGTATAGGGGAAAAAGCAATTTAAAACTAGGGGGGGAGCAATCAAGTATAGGGGGGGAGAGCAATCCAGTACAGGGGGGGAAGCAAAAATACTAGGGGGGGGAACAGAATCATAGTATAGGGGGAGAGCAATCAAGTACAGGGGAAAGCAATCATAGTACTAGGGGGAAACAATCATATCAAAAACTTTTTCTAGGGGGGGAAACAATAAGTACTAGGGGGGAGAGCAATAAGTACTGGGGGAGAAGCAAAATTGTACTAGGGGGGGAGAGCATACAGTTAGTGGGAGGAAATATGTATAGGGGGAGACAGATTCATATAAAAGGGGGAGGCAAGTACTAGGGGGGAAGCAAATTTTGTATGGGGGAGAGAGCAACATAGAACTGGGGGGAGAGACAGAAATCATATACTAGGGGGAGGAGAAATCATAATACTAGAGGGATAGGCAATCGTACTAGGGGAAAAGCAAAAATTCTAGGGGGGAGAGCAAAATAGTCAAAAGGGGGGAAAAAAATCCGTACGTGGACCTTCCCCAACGAGGTACGAATGTAGCATGAACCGGGCCACCCGGTTTTAAAAATGCCCGCAGGGAGCTGAGGCACTCAGGCTGGACGGACGGGTTCGGGCGAGTCATGTTGGTCAAAACGTGATGGTGTTACAGCAGCAGCAGCTGACTGTGGTCAGGCAGCAGTGACCGGGTTTTCAGCCAGGCCTGGTTCGCAACAGCTGCCGTGGGCAGCAGCAGCTGTTTGGGGGTTTCAGAACGCGACTGGGGTAGTGCACTGCCGTGGTTCAGCAACAGCTGACCGTGGGCCAGCAACAGTGTGGGGGCAGAACCCTTGATGGGGTGCGCACAGCTGACAGGGGTGCAGCAGCCCCCGAGAGTGGTGAGCAGCAGCTGACCGGGTCGTAATAGTATTTCTCACCCTTTTTACCACGGGGTTGGGAACTAGAAGCTTTTTTTGGGCCCCAAAGGTGGATTATTTAGCATTTACAACACTATAAAAAAGGGGAATAAAAAAAAATGTTCAAATGTATGCATGCAATGGCCCCCCGGCTTGTGAACAATGACGGGGGGCATGAGGCACTCAGATCGACGGACGGGTTTGAGAGGAATATGTTGGGGGGTTTTTTTTTATGTTAGGTGGGGCAAAATTTTTGCTTTTAAAATTTGTTGTAGGTGGAATTAACTTATGCAAGGGTTTTGTTACGGGGGGGGCCCACTGTACTGGGGGGAAAGGGGCAATCTATTACTAGGGAGAGAGAGAAATTAGTCTATGGGGAGAAAATAAAGTACTGGGGGACAATCACGTCCCTGGGGGGGAGAGAGCAACATAGTATGGGGGGGAAAGAGCAATCATATCTGAGGAAGAAGCAATCACAGTACATGGCCCCTAAACCAGCGAGGGCATGTTTAACGATAAATCTGATTACGTCATTTTAACGCAAAATTTTGCCTCAACTACCCCCTTAAAAACCCCCCGCGCTTTTCTTTCCGTCCCTTTTGTGCCCCTTGGGGCCTGAGCGGTCACTTGTCCCTTGGTGCCTTTTTTTTACAAGCCACCCACCACCGCGGTCACTTCCAAACATACCAACTGGAAACTTTTATTACACAGCCTTTTAGTGATTGCCCCTGCAAAATAAGTCACCAGGGGCCCCAAGAAAGTTCTAGTCCCACACTACAGAAAAAAGGGTGGGGAATTACTAGGAAAAAAAAGAAAGGGGTATTGCTAATATGAAAGTGGAGTGCGTGTCTTGATGGTCAAGTTGTAAAAAAACCCCCAAACAACCATCGTACTTTTTGGGGGGAAAAAACGGCAATCAAGGAAGCTTTTCTTCCCAAAGGTCAGCTGCTCTGCCCCCACAGCACTGTTGTTGTTGCGCACCACCATCACTGTATTCCGAAGAGTGGAAGAGTGTTGGTGGGGCTAACGTGAACAATTACGAGAAAACGTTTAAAACCCCCAGAGGGTCAGGTTGTATAATAACCCCAATCAACCATGCTACTATTGTGGGAAGAAAACGGAATAAAGGGAATGTTTCTTGCCAAAGGTGAGCTGCGCTGCCCACAGTCAGTGTTGTTGTTGCTCCCAAAAACCCCCATCGTGTATTACTCGAATTTTGGGGAGAGAGTGTTTTTGGGGTGTGGTTAAGTGAAACAATTACCGGAAACGATTAACCCAGGGTCAGGTTGTATAAAAAACCCCCAAAAACCCATCGCTATAATGTGGGTAAGAAAACAGCAATAAAGGGAGCTGTTTTGCCAAAGGTGCAGTGGCTGCACCACGTCAGCTGTTGTTGTTGCGCACCACCATCAGCTGTATTCCGAAATGTGGAGTGTTGTTGGGTGTGGTTAACGTGAACAATTACCGAAAAAAAAACCCGATTAACCCCGGAGGGTTCCCACCCAGGATCCCCCAAGAAAGTCAGTGCATCTCGGAAACTTTTAAACTTATTTCCTTGGGGGCCCTTTCCCCCCTTGAGGGGCAGGCCCTCTGGGGAAACTCTTTCTCAGGGTCGGCCAAATTTAAAAAAAAAAAAAATTATTTTTTTTTAAAAGATAGAGAATCTTTTCCCTTCATAACGAACCAAAAGTTTGAAATTTGATAGAAAACTTACGGAATTTGCTCTCGCAAAAGTTAGCGGGTCTCGGCGATGTTTACGGATGGGCTTTTTCCCCACTTTGAGCCCCATTTTTCGGCCAATTTCACTGTACTTCGACAAAAAAACATAAATATTTCGCAGAACTCCATTTTTTATATCGAATGGTGCAAAAAACCCCCCCATTTATAAATTCAATTCCCAGTACGTGGTCAAAATTTAGCAATTTCCCAAATTTTCCAAAAATTTTTCAAAAGATGCCAATTTCGGAATAGGTTCCAGAATAAACAAAAAGACTTCCTGGCATTAAAATGAACTTTTCCCCTTAGTCATTGTCACGTCTAAAGGCCCCCTTATATTCTTTTGCTTTCCATTTTTGAATTTTTATTCTCACAAAAAATAAGATTTACTGTTATCAGACTACTGCATTAGTGTAAAAAATGGTTTAAATTTATTGGTGCACTTGTGAAAGAATTTTAGCCCCATTTGCGTGTATTCCCGCTTGGCACTTTTTTGTTTCTTTGAAGTTTGGTAAAAATCGAACATTTCTGCTATTTGAGTAAAATTTCAAGGCACCTTTCATTGTAAAACCATCAAAATCATCTCAATTTCAGAATATGTCTTCCATTCTATAAAATGGACCAAAAAAACTAGAATACAACAAAAAACCATACAAAAAATACACTGCAAAGTCGCGATTTATTAAAAAAAAATGGAAAAAAGTTTTTTTTTTCCTTATGCCTGTGTGCTGCAGGATTTTTTTTAGACTGTGCACACTGCCCTTTTAGCCCCAAATTTTTCAATGAAGGCCCTCCCGCTTTCTCCCACTAATTTGAGGCGCAGAATTTATGAGTATATACTCAAAAAACCCTACGCGTAAGAGTACTGGACGACGAAAACCTAAAGGGGTTAATTTGCCCCCCCAGGATGCCCCCACAATTGCAAACCCCCGGGTTGAACAGGGAAAAATGCCTGGAACTAGTGCTCATATTGGTGGGGTTGTGGGGAGGTGTGGAAGAGTTGGTGGGGGAGGACTTGATAAAACTAACCACTGATGAGTGCTAGAGCATCTTCAACAGTAAGAGGCCACACCTGGGAAACTGCTTCGGGGAGGGGGGAAGAAAAATTTAAGAAGTTGCCTATTTCAAAGTTAAATTTTGTGTTCAATGTGGTTAAAGTGAAAAACCTTTTTTTGGAAAAATCCCCCTCACAAGCTTTGCAGCTGTGGGGTGATTTACACTGAAAATGTTGTGAAAACTTTAGGAAAAAGGCGAGAGTAAGGGCCTCAAAAACAATATGTTGTGCGACGAAGCCGTAAATTAAGCTGGTTCCTAGGGCATTAAAAGAAAAAGGAAGTAAACCCCAGAAAAAAGACTCTACCTCAAGTGCAAATGGAAGGGGCCCCTTTAAAAATAACAAGATAAATGGTCCCCCCCTCCCCCACCCCATCAATATCACAGATCTTCAAAAAAGGAAAAGTGTCAGTCGTGCATGTCTTCTTCATTTGGTGTATAAAATTAATATTCCGTGGAAAAATTTTTTTTTTTTCAATACTTTGGGGTGTCTTGCATGATTAATTTGTTTTCCTTTTTTTCTTATGGGGAAAATTAACTTGACTAACTTTTTTCGAAAAACGTGAGCTCCAAACAGTTTTAATACGCGGTTAGGTCCCTGTACAGGGGTCCCTCAAATGTTCGGCCTGAAAGTGGGCCATTGGAAAATAGTCCCTTTTTTCATCTAAACTTGGCCACAATGGTCTGTTAACTTGCTAATCGCCTTGCCGGGAGCATACTCATGCTCTGGCCACATCGGCCCCCCTTTCTCACCCCGTGTCCCATTGTTTCCAGGAGCAACGGTCCCTCACTTGCTCCTACGAAATTTTCATAATTTTCCTTTTAAATTTTAGTGCTTGCAATTGCTAAATAAGCTAAAATGGCTCCAAAGAAAGCCCCCTAGTCCCCAGCCTTTGGAAAAGAAGGTGAGAAATACGATAAATTTTAAGAAAAAATCATGAACAATATGAAGTGGCGTACGTGGGGGGGGTAATTCCCCGGGGATGTATAAAAAACCCCGTAAAAACCATATCTTCCTCAAAGCCAAAAAAAAGAAAATCAAGGATGCTGTTGTTGCAAAGGGGGTAAATATCTGCAAAATGGATCACCATCTCAAGATGTTGAGAAGTTATTAGGTGTGGATAAAGAAAAAAATTAGAGGAGTGTCTTTGATTTGCTTATTTGTGAAAAGGCTGGCAGTTGCATGATGATTTGGTAAAGAAATTGCCGTAACTGTGATGAGTGAGTGGGAATTTTAAGGGCCCCAAAGGCTGGTTTTAGAGATTTAAAAGTGACTGGAACACAGTGTGGTAAGGATGGTGATGCCGTTCGGACAACAAAAACGGATGAAAAAAATTGCGGAATTCAAGGAGTACAAAAAAGTGAAGGACTGAAAACCCGAACATGTTTTTTCAATTTTGATGAAAAAGGCCTCTTTTGGAAGAAAATGCCAAGGGACCCAACTATCAGGAAAAAAGGGACTGCCGGGCAAAGCCCATGAAAAAGGGTGATGTCATTTGTGAATGCTAGCGGGGATTTCAAAGTGAAGCTGTTACTAGGTACCTTTTTGAAAACCCAGAGCGTTCAAGAAAAAAAAAATGTTTGAAGAGTAAACTGTTTGTTTTGGAGATCTAATAAAAAGGGAAGGGCACAAGGGCATTTTCGTCAAATGGTTCAAGAAGTTTTTGGCCCTAGTGTGAAGTACCTCCTGAAAAAGAAATTTGGGTCCAAGTCCTCCTAGTAAAAGGCAATGCACCTGTCACCTCCAAACTTGGTTACCCAATTAGAAAGGAGTTTTGGGTTCATCACAGTAAAGTTCTTGCCCCCGAATACCACCCTCTCCTCCAGCCCAGGACCCAAGTCATTTCAAACTTTAAAAAAAATCTACACCAAAGCAATGTTTTAAAGGTGCAATGTGACCTCAGACCTCGCTTCCCAAAGATATTTTTTTGGGAAAAAACACTTCATATTCTCCTTTTCAAAGCCTTATAAGTAAGGTTTGGGAGGGAGTGATACCCGGACTTTTAATTGTTTTTTGAAAATTGTGGCCAAATTTTGTCCACAAAGGGGTTTTGAAGTTTGAGGCACCCCCCGAGAGCCCAATTCAGTTTGAAATCTATTGTCGATGGTGAGTTCCATGGGGGGTTGGGGTGAGTTTTGGGGGTGTGGGGAAAAGTTGGTGGGGGACCACAACAAAGGCTAAACTGAGGGCTGAGGGGGAGCAACAGATCGCAGCTGAATCTTTCTGCAGAGGGGGGGAAAAGAGGGGAAAAGGTGCCTTTTTCGAAATTAAAGGTTTTTAAATGTGGGGTAGGTGGAAAATTTATGAGAAACCACACTGAGAAGGAAATTGCAAAAACCTTTTCAGCAGTTGACGTGCAGAGTCTTGGCCCCCTTTTAGGGAAGTTTTAAAGAGCGCCAGAAAAAAGAGCCTTGGAAGTTTTTTTTGCGAGACAGGACTCCCGCAACTTCAAGGGGGTCCTAGTGGATTAAGAAACAGAGAAGGAACAACCCCAGAAAAGCAATTGGTACTTGAGGGGTTGATGGAAGGGGTTTTCCCCTTTAAACAGTAAAAAATCCAATCTTCCCTTTTCCATCTTCCCTCACTGAAAAAAAGCGCCAAAAAAAGGGAAGTGTTATTCTGTAATTTTCATTTATGTACCATTTTATTTTTTAGTACTACATCTATTTTCATGTAAAAAAATTTTTTTTTTTAATACTTCTGGTGTCATGAACAGATTTTTTGCTTTTTCCTTATTTTTTGGGAAAATTTATTCGAAAATCGTCTATTTTTAAATAGCCCCCCTTTAGGAACGGATTATGGACGATTATTTAGGGGCCCCTGTACGGGGGGGAGAGCAAACACAGTATAGGGGGGGAGAGCAATCATAGAAGAGGGAGAGAGCAATCATAGTACAGAGGGAAAGAGAGCAACTAGTACAGTGGACCCCGCACCCAAAAGGGACGTCTAACAATAAATTCGCCCCCAAACCCAAACGTTTTAGTGTAAAAATTTTGGACCGGCCCCAAGATGGGAAAAACTGATCAACTGTTCATCCCCAACCCGTCCTAAGCCGAGTGCCTCAGTGCCCTGCCATCATTGTTTACAACAGGGTTGCTGGTTCCATGATACATTCAAACATTTTGATTATTCCTGTTTTTGAGCTTGTAATGCTAAAAAACCACTTGTGCCCAAAAAAAGCTTCTAGTGCAAACCCCGTGGAAAAAGGGGGGGAAATACAAACAAAAAAAACTATGTACCATGGGCGTGCGCTGCACCACGTCAATGTTGTTTCCCACCCTCAGCTGTAACTTGAAAATCTGGGAGACTGCTGTTGGTGTGGGTTTAAAGAGAAAAAAATTACCAAGAAAAAATTTTAACCCCCGGGGTTAGCCCCCCAGGATAACCAAGAAAGTCAGTGCGTCATCGAGGATGTCTAACTTATTTCCATTTGGGGTTTTAATCTTGTTCCCCAGGAAACGAACCCCCCAGTCGACTAACCACAGGGGGAAAAAGGAAAAAAATGCCCCGGAACAGTGTCATATTGGTGAATTTTAAAACCGCAAAGGTTGGTTTGGGATTTAAGAAACAAAAGGCATACACAGCATATAAGGCATTGAAACAGAAAAATTCCATCCCCCGAAAAAGGTTCAATTTGAAAAAACAGGGGCCCGTTCTGGGAAGAAAATGCCAAACATACCACTTACTCAGGGTGAAAAGGCCTTCCCAGGACACAAGCCTTTGAAGGACATAATAACTCTCATGTTTTTTTGTAATTTAGTGGGGATTCTGAAAAACCCAGAGTGTTAAGAAAAGAGTGTTCTCACTCATCAATACTCTTCAATAAAGTAATGTAAATTTTAACATTTTTTTATGTATTTTTTGCATTCTCATTTTTTTTTTTTGTAGGGAAAGTATACTCATGAAAAAAAAATTAGCACTTGGCTGTCTGGAAAGGTTAACTTTTTGGTTTCCCCTTATTTCTTGGGGAAAATTAATTTGACACATAATTTTTTTTAACGATGAGCTTCTGGGAAAGGATGTATCGTTGACTGAGAGTCCTAGTACTAGGGGGAAGGGCAATCATAGTACTAGGGGGGGGAGCAAACTAGTATAGGGGGGGGAGAGAAACAAATACTAGGGGGGGGGGAGAGCAATCATAGTACTAGGGGGAGAGAGCAATCACAGTATAGGGGAGAGAACAAATAGTACTAGGGGGAAGAGAGCAATCAAGTACTAAAGGGGGGGAGAGAAATCAAGTAAGGGGGGGGAGGGAGAGCAATCATAGTATGGGGGGGAAAACAATCATAGACTAGGGGGGGGAGAGGCACATGAAATAGGGGGAGAGAGGCAATATAGTTTCTAGGGGGAAGAGCAATCTAGTAAGGGGGGGAGGGGGAATAAGTATAGGGGGAGGAGCAATCATAGACTAGGGGGGGAAAAGCAATCAAGTACTAGGGGGGAGAGCACAAATCTGCAGTACCCCATTTATTGGCCAGGCTTCAAAACCTTTTATTGTCAGCAATAAAGGAATGAAACAGACTGCCTGCACATTCCAAAGCCGTCTAAAGTGAACCAGTTCAAGAAGAATACCAAAAAAGGGGTCTGATGAATTACTACAGAAAAGGGGGGGAAATTATTTTTTTTTTTTTTTTTAAACTAACACCATGGTAACCTTCCCCCATTCCTAGTGTACTCCTTTAAGTATAATAATAAGATATTATTTCCTTTATATTTTAATAAGAAATTTTCTCCTTTATGTATAATAAAATATTATTCCTTTTTGGGTCGGTGGCCTGGTGGTTTAAAGCTCTCCCCTTCACACGGGGAGGGCCTGGGGTTTATTCCCAGCCCGAGAAAAACATTGGACGTGTTTCTTTCCACCCGTTGTCTATGTTCCCCCTCCGTTTAAAAAAGGGGACCCGGGTGTTATCGACGGTGTGGGTCGCATCTGGGGCACTTTACCTAAAGGCCTGGTCACAGACCGGGGCCCCGGGGGGGTTTACCCAGGAAAATTCTCCCCGATAACTCTCCCGATAAAAAGATAATAATAAGATATATTATTTTTTTTTTAATAAGATATTATCTCCTTTAGCAAAAAAGAAAATTTTCTCCCTTTTGTTAATAAGATATATTACTTTTGGGATAATAATAAGAATTATCTCCTTTTTTAAACATAAAATAAGAATTATTTCCCCTTTTCGTATAATAATAAGTATTATCTATTTTACTAAGGTCGTCCCTCACAAACCGGCATCATTGGGACCCGGAAAACGTGCCGGGGTTACTGTGTTTTGCCGGATTACAGAAAGGGTTAGGTTAATTTAACTTAATAAAAAATTTAACCAACTGATTACACAGTTCATTGAAACTAGGCAAAAAAAAAACATTTTCCCTATTTTTTAGCCAATTTTTAAGATTTTTTCGTCTAAAAGCAATTTAAAATCATTTTATTTCGTAATATATTTTCCTTTTTATCAAATGAGCCAAAAAAAAATAGAATAAACCAAAAACCCTACGAAAATATCTGCAAAGAGGCGGTAATGGCTGAGAAGTGAACTCCCCTTTTTTACGTCCATCTTTTTATTTTTGTTGAAAGTTAAAGGCTCTTTCCATCATACATTGCCCAAGTTTCAATGAGATAGCCCAACAAACAACCGAGAAAAAAAATAGTTACCAAAAATCATACATGGCAAGCCCAAGCCAGGTACTGGAAATAAGTCACTTTGTATGACTTTTTTGGGTTATCCCAGGTTCTCTATACATACACTGCTATGTATGATAATCTTTGTAACTGTATTTATGTATACCTGAATAAACTTATTTACTTCTAGTCTGTCAACTGAGTACAAGAAACCGCCCATTCACTTATTTCAACTACCCAATAAAGTGGTTAGAAATTGGCAATTTGGCCAATTTCACAGAAATTTCAAGAGACGCCAATTTCAAAATAGGGTCCAAAATAAACAATGCAGACATTCCTGACACTAAAATAACATTTTATCTGTTCATTAGTCACGGCTACAGCCCCTCTTATATTACTCTTGCTTACAATTTGGAGTTTTTATTCACAAAAAAAAAAAAATAGAAGATTTACTGTTATGCAGACCGCTGCATTATTACAATAATTGTATAAATAATGTCAACCCATTCTTGACTCCGTATTGGAATTTGGACTGGCAGGCGGACAGGTATTGGACGGTGACGTCATTTGTTTACTCTTGAGCTTCGCTAAAGAATAGAACATTTCCGCTACTGTGAGCGCAATTTCAAGGTACTTTTCATCATGAAAGCAATCAAAATCATATCTATTTCTGTAATATATCTTTCATTCTATTAAATGAGACCGAAAAAATGAGAATATAACCATAACAATCATACAAAAATATACCGCTAAGCGGCCGCTAATGGCTGAGAAGTGAACTCCGCTATTTATGGTCTGATTTCTTTCATTTTTGGTATACATGAAGAAGTATCTTTTCATCAAACATTGCCCAAGTTTGAATAAGATAACCCAACAAACAACTGAGAAAATAATATAATAATAATAATAATAAATAATAATAATAATAATAATAATAATAATAATAATATCTTTATTTACTACACGGGAAACCAGCAGGCCGGACTTGAGTCCAGCCTGCCAGTTTCCCTGAATCCCTTCATAAATGTTACTTTGCTCACACTCCAACAGCACGTCAATTATTAAAAACCATTTGTCTCGAGGGGCTTGGACTTCCAGCAGGCATGCGTGAGTGTGGAAAAAGACACTTATGTACAGTTCAGGACATTTATTAAAGGAAACGTTTCGCCACGAGTGGCTTCTTCAGTCCTAATACAGAGAAAACTAAGAAAACATTTATATATATAGTGGCAAGAGTCAGGTGAGGTGACGCGTGGGTAGAGGTGGTAGTAGTAGTAGTAGTAGTAGTAGTAGTAGTAGTAGTAGTAGTAGTAGTAGTAGTAGTAATGGAACTAAGGAGGTGAGGCAAGAGAGGGACCTGCTGGTCCCTCTCTTGCCTCACCTCCTTAGTTCCATTACTACTACTACTACTACTACCACCTCTACCCACGCATCACCTCACCTGACTCCTGCCACTATATATATAAATGTTTTCTTAGTTTTCTCTGTATTAGGACTGAAGAAGCCACTCATGGCGAAACGTTTCCTTTAATAAATGTCCTGAACTGTACATAAGTGTCTTTTTCCACATCTTGTCGGTATCACCATACCATTTCCTCATGCGTGAGTGTGTTTGATAGGAGTGAATGGAGACAAATGGTTTTTAATAATTGATGTGCTGTTGGAGTGTGAGCAAAGTAACATTTATGAAGGGATTCAGGGAAACCGGCAAGCGCACTTGAGTCCTGGAGATGGGAAGTACAGTGCCTGCACTCTGAAGGAAGGGTGTTAATGTTGCAGTTTAAAAACTGTAGTGTAAAACACCCTTCTGGCAAGACAGTGATGTGGTGAATGATGGTGAAAGTTCTTCTTTTTCGGGCCACCCTGCCTTGGTGGGAATCGGCCAGCGTGTTAATAAATAATAAAAAATAACATGTACAAGGTTTACAGGCCTAGCTGACAACAGTGACATACTACTATATAGAAAGCCGCTTGTTATGCAGAGTATTTCAAGAAAATTAGGTCAGTGTCCCAGGATAACACCCACACTAGTCGAGTAACACTCAGGTACCCATTTACTGATGAGTAAACATAGACAACAGGTGTAAAGAAACACACCTAATGTTTCTACCCTGGCTGGGAATCGAATATTTATCAAAAATCATAAATGGCTAACCCAAGCCAGGTACTAAAAATAAGCCACATTAACTTTTTTGGGGTTATGCTAGGTTCTCTACACATATGCTGCTATGTGTGATAATCAATAGAGAGAAAATAACTTTTTTGTTTCATGTTTATGGTGGAGTACGAGTGTATATCACAGTTAGCCCTGTGCTATACTCCGGTTTCTCTAATATAAGCCACAAAAACAGGGATAGGAGAATGGTATTTGTTTACCATATCCTCTTCATAACTCTGTCGAACTGCTCGGTGTTATGCCAAATATTATTCATTCTGGAGTATTTAACATGTTTTATGTTATTTATATTGTTTCTTATGTCACATTAGATCAATTGTGATAGGCAAATTAGCAGTAGTGTTGATATTAGAGTAATATTAAAGCATATTCTCCTGCTTCATGAGACTGAGTTCATGGCAACCGACAGTGGCTTCAAAGCCACCTTATCTTTAATGGATAATGAGAAGCATTTCTTTTATTCATTGGAACCATGGCTAGGGCTAAAAGTAAGCAGGTTAAAACAATAAATGGAGAAAAAGAAATTGGAATGACTTATGCAGCAAGTAACGCCACCAAACAGTACCAGCAGGTTGGTGTGGCGACCCTGGAAATTTGAAATTATGCTAGCCAAAATTACTGCCGAATAATTGAAGGAACCGAATAACTGATTGCCACATTTGTGATGGCGGACCTGTATAATAAAAAGACATATTATCTCCTTTATATTATAATAATAAGATATTATCTCTTTTATATTAAAATAATAAGATATTATCTCCTTCATATTACAATAATAAATTACCTCCTTTATAGTATAATAAGATATTATCTCCTGTATAGTATAATAATACATCTTTTACATTATAATAATGAGATATTACCTCCTTTATAGTATAATAATGAATATTATCTCCTTTATAGTATAAAAATAAGATATTATCTCCTTTATATTATAATAAGGTATTATCTCCTTCTTAATATAAAAATAAGATACAGTGGACTCACGCCTTATGATATTAATCTGTTCCTGAGAGCTCATCCTAAGCCAAAATTATAATTAGCCAAATTAATTTTCCCCATAAGAAATAATGGAAATCAATTTAATCCATTCATGACACCCCAAAGTATGAAAAAAAAAAAATTTTACCACATGAAATATTAATTTTAATACACACAAACTGAAGAAGATATGCACAATTACTATTCTACTAAGAATAGAATAAATGGCACTTACCTTTATTGAAGATCTGGTGATGATTGATAGGATGGGAGGAGGGGAGAGTGAGGATGGTGTTAGAGTTTAGAAGGGGAATCACCTTCCATTAGGACTTGAGGTAGCAAGTCTTTTTCCGGGGTTACTTCCCTTCTTCTTTTAATGCCACTAGGACCAGCTTGAGAGTCACTGGACCTCTGTCGCAAAACAAATCTGTCCATAGAGCTCTGTACCTCCCGATCCTTTAAGACTTTCCTAAAATGGGCCATAACATTGTCATTGTACAGGTTGCCAACACGGCTTGCAGTATCTGTCAGGGTGATTTTCATCCATAAAGGTTTGCAGTTCTACCCACTTTGCACACATTTCCTTAATCTCTTTTTTTTTTCAATTCCATACTAATTCTCACCCTTTTTACCACAGGGATGGCACTAGAAGCTTTCTTAGGGTCCATGGTGACTTATTTTGCAGTTACAAGCACTAAAAACACTGGGATAATGTGAAATGTACTGAATGTATGTGTAGATGTGACTGCACTGGCTGGCTTGTAAACACTGGTGCTGAGGCCACACATGGGACACGTCCCTGACGAATCATGTAACGCGAGTTTCATATCATGAGGCGAGGCAAAATTTTTGCATTCAAATGCTTTGTATGGCGGATTTAACATAACGCAATGCGATCGTAAGGCTGGGGTCCACTGTATCTCCTTTACTGTATAATAGTATGATATTATCTCCTTTATATTATAATAATAAGATATTATCTCCTTTATAGTATAATAAGAAGATATTATCTCCTTTATAGTATAATAATAAGATATCTCCTTAACATTATAATAAGATATTATCTCCTTTATAGTATAATAATAAGATATCTCCTTTATACAGTGGACCCCCGACATTCGATGGCATCGACATTCGATATATCCGACATTCGATGTATTTTAACACAAAAATTTCGCCTCAACATTCGATGGAAAACCCAACATTCGATACGATTCATATGAGATGTGTCCATGTGTGGCCTGAACTGCACCGTGTGCGCCAGTGTTTACAAGCCAGCCAGTGTGCGTGCATCTAAGGATACATTCGGTACATTCCATATTATCCATATTATCAATGTTTTTTGGTGCTTGTTTCTGCAAAATAAGTAACCATGGGCCCCAAGAAAGCTTCTAGTGCCAACCCTTCGAGAAAAAAGGTGCTAATGACTATTGAAATGAAGAAAGAGATAATTGCAAAGTACGAAAGTGGAGTGCGTGTGTCGGAGTGCATGATGATTTGGTAAAGAAATTGCCTGCAGCTATTGGTGATATGAGTGAATTTAAGGCCAGCAAAGGTTGGTTTGAAAGATTTAAGAATCGTAGTGGCATACACAGTGTGGCAAGGTATGTTGAGGCTGCCAGATCAAGTTCTAATGGCAGGGGATTCCCCTTCTAAACACTAACACCATCCACACTCTCCCCTCCTCCCATCCCATCAATCATCACCAGATCTTTATTAAAGGTAAGTGTCAATTATTCTATTGTTATTAATCTATTGTTATTGTTGTTATTGTAATTATTCTATTGCATTAAACTTAATATTTCATGTGGTAAATTTTTTTTTTTTCATACTTTTGCGTGTCTTGCACGGATTAATTTGATTTCCAATATTTCTTATGAGGAAAATTAATTCGACTTTTGATATTTTCGACATTCGATGAGCTCTCAGGAACGGATCAGTATCAAATGTCGAGGGTCCACTGTATTATAATAATAAGATATTATTTCCTTTGTATTATAATAAGATATTACCTCCTTCATATTATAATAATAAGATATAATCTCCTTTATAGTATAAAAATAAGATATTATCTCTTTATATTAAATAAAAAATTTCATCCTTTATATTATATTAAAATTACTCCTTTGTATTATAATAAAAGATATTACCTCCTTTATAGTATAATAATAAGATATTATCTCCTTTATAGTATAATAATAAGATATTTCCTTTAGAGCACAACATTAAGATATTATCTCCTTTATATTATTATATATTATCTCCTTTATATTACCTGGAGTTTATCTGGAGGGAGTTCTGGGGGTAAAACCCCCTTTTTTAAGAAAATTATCCCCTTTTAAAATAGAAATTTTACCAATAATAAAGATATATCTTATTATTATACTAATAAAGGAGATAATATCTCCTTTATATTATAATAATAAGATATTATCTCCTTTAGAGTATAATATTAAGATATTATCTCCTTTATATTATCTCCTTTATATTATTATACAGGTCCGCCATCACAAATCCGGTAATCAGTTATTCGGTTCCTTCAGTTATTCGGCACTAATTTTGGCTAGAATAATTTCAAATTTCCAGGGTCGCCACACCAACCTGCTGGTACTGTTTGGTGGTGCTACTTGCTGCATAAGTCATTCCAATTTCTTTTTTTGCATGGTAGCAAGAGATAGCAGCGGCAGCAAGCTCTGTTATTTTTCTCACCTGCGGATCCCACCAATGCTTTAGTGATGGCCTAATTGCAATCATAACTGCACTAACGTACATAGAACCCAGCATGACCCAAGATAATCAACAGTGATACCTACAAACCGAAAAATTACCGAGTGAAGCGAAGACTGCCCCACAAACTCCAAGCACAACCCCGCTGCCAGACAACTACCTACTCCAAGCACTTAAAATATTTTTAGTTTCTTCGTCTAACCACAGCAACTCCTGTACTACTATGAGACCAACTAATAGAAGAAACAGCACTAAGAACAGCAAGGTAGCACCTAGAAGTCGACTAATCCATAAGACGACGCAGCAGGATGCTGGTGCGCCATCCACCTCCCTTACAACCCAAAGCGACACATCAACAACAACAAACATGGCCGACTCACCCACCAACCCAGGTGACTCCAAAACAACAACACCAACTGTGACTGACTCCCTCTCTACCTCTACTGCCCTTTATAGGATTTAAAACCCCGCTGATATGCTCCCAGGTATGATTAATGATCCTGACACTCTAAAGCAACATCCCACCTAACTGCAGATAACTCAAACCTTCGTGTTGAAAATATGTCTCTTCGTGCAACAATAACAAACCATAAATCTAAGTTACTTCACCTTAAGAACAAGATCAACAACCTTGAACAACAGCTAACATCATCTAGCATGACTGATTTTGGCAAGGCCTTTCAATCAGTCATAGCCAGCCACACAGATCAAATCAATTCCCTAAACACGAAGATTGATAATGCCGTCAAGGCCTGGAAAACAAACATGGATACCCAATTGAACAATTATTTTGCTAACCAAGATGACAAGACAGAGCAAGACAAGTTATCTGATGCAGTAATAATTAACACTCCACTCTTTCCCAGCAAATTAAACCATACCAACTGCAAAGATACAACTCTCCAGATCATACATGACCACCTACATGTTAATGTACCAGTGTCGGAAATAAAAGAATCGCAGTTACTAGGGAACCAAAGTAGAAAAAGTGTTATGCTCAGATTTCACATACAAGACAGGAAAAAAGATCTAATAATATCATCTATCAAAGCAAAAAAAAAGATATATAGATCTCCCTCAACATTCGCGTTTTCAACTTTCACGGGCTTCACACATTCGCAAATTCCCAACCACCAAATTCCCAGCCTCCAAATTCCCAGCCGCCAAATCATATTTAAGTTTCCCGCCACCTGCGAGTCACTGCTACCCTCCCTCCAACCCCCGCAACTGGCAGCCAGCCCTCCCACCACTCAGTGTGGCGAGTGTTTTGTTTGTTCATTATTTGCTATTAAACTACAGTATAAATAAGGTAAACACATTCATGACTGCATATTGGAATGGCTATTTGGACAGGTATTGAACGGTGACATCATGTGTTTACTCTTGAACACAGCAAAGAATCAAACATTTCTGCTACTGCTAATAATAATAATAATAATAATAATAATAATAATAATAATAATAATAATAAATGCGATAGAATGAAGAAGGAAATTGTACAAAAATACAAGGGAGTGGTTGACACATGGTCAGTGTGGCTTTGTTTATGCTGGAGTGAACATTAGTCTCCATGCTCTTCCAAACATTTCTCAGTAATTCATTGTGTTTGGTGCTTGTAGATTGAGTGTGACTGGAGTGGTTGAGGAAGCAGTTGAGGCAGTGGTTGAAGCAGTGGGTGAGGCAGTGGTTGAGGCAGTGGTTGAGGCAGTGGTTGAGGCAGCAGTTGAGGCAGTGGGTGAGGCAGCAGGTTGAGGCAGTGGGTGAGGCAGTGGATGAGGAAGCAGTTGAGGCAGTGGTTGAAGCAGTGGGTGAGGCAGTGGTTGAGGCAGTGGTTGAGGCAGTGGTTGAGGCAGCAGTTGAGGCAGTGGGTGAGGCAGCAGTTGAGGCAGTGGTTGAGGCAGTGGGTGAGGCAGTGGTTGAGGCAGTGGTTGAGGCAGCAGTTGAGGCAGTGGTTGAGGCAGTGGTTGAGGCAGTGGGTGAGGCATCAGTTGAGGCAGTGGGTGAGGCAGTGGTTGAGGCAGTGGGTGAGGCAGTGGTTGAGGCAGTGGGTGAGGCAGTGGGTGAGACTGGGTGAAGCAGTGGGTGAGACAGCAGTTGAGGCAGTGGTTGAGGCAGTGGGTGAGGCAGTGGGTGAGGTAGTGGGTGAGGCAGTGGGTGAGACAGCAGTTGAGGCAGTGGTTGAAGCAGTGGGCGAGGCAGCAGTTGAGGCAGTGGGCAAGGCAGCAGTTGAGGCAGTGGGTGAGGCAGTGGGCGAGGCAGCAGTTGAGGCAGTGGGTGAGGCAGTGGTTGAGGCAGTGGGTGAGGCAGCAGTTGAGGCAGTGGTTGAGGCAGCAGTTGAGGCAGTGGGTGAGGCAGTGGGCGAGGCAGCAGTTGAGGCAGCAGTTGAGGCAGTGGGTGAGGCAGTGGTTGAGGCAGTGGGCGAGGCAGCAGTTGAGGCAGTGGTTGAGGCAGCAGTTGAGGCAGTGGGTGAGGCAGCAGTTGAGGCAGTGGGTGAGGCAGTGGTTGAGGCAGTGGGGATGTAGGCAGTGGTTGAGGCAGTGGGTGAGGCAGTGGGTGAGACTGGGTGAAGCAGTGGGTGAGACAGCAGTTGAGGCAGTGGTTGAGGCAGTGGGTGAGGCAGTGGGTGAGGTAGTGGGTGAGGCAGTGGGTGAGACAGCAGTTGAGGCAGTGGTTGAAGCAGTGGGCGAGGCAGCAGTTGAGGCAGTGGGCAAGGCAGCAGTTGAGGCAGTGGGTGAGGCAGTGGGCGAGGCAGCAGTTGAGGCAGTGGGTGAGGCAGTGGTTGAGGCAGTGGGTGAGGCAGCAGTTGAGGCAGTGGTTGAGGCAGCAGTTGAGGCAGTGGGTGAGGCAGTGGGCGAGGCAGCAGTTGAGGCAGCAGTTGAGGCAGTGGGTGAGGCAGTGGTTGAGGCAGTGGGCGAGGCAGCAGTTGAGGCAGTGGTTGAGGCAGCAGTTGAGGCAGTGGGTAGGCAGCAGTTGAGGCAGTGGGGAGCAGTGGAGAACAGCAGTTTGAGGCAGTGGGTGAGGCAGCAGTTGAGGCAGTGGGTGAGGCAGTGGGCGAGGCAGTGGTTGAGGCAGTGGTTGAGGCAGTGGTTGAGGCAGTGGGTGAGACAGTGGTTGAGGCAGTGGGTGAGACAGTGGTTGAGGCAGTGGTTGAGGCAGTGGTTGAGGCAGTGGTTGAGGCAGTGGTTGAGGCAGTGGTTGAGGCAGTGGTAGAGGCAGTGGTTGAGGCAGTGGGTTGAACAGTGGTTGAGGCAGTGGGTGAGACAGTGGTTGAGGCAGTGGTTGAGGCAGTGGTTGAGGCAGTGGTTGAGGCAGTGGTTGAGGCAGTGGTTGAGGCAGTGGTAGAGGCAGTGGTTGAGGCAGTGGGTGAGGCAGTGGTTGAGGCAGTGGGTGAGGCAGTGGTTGAGGCAGTGGTTGAGGCAGTGGTTGAGACAGTGGTTGAGGCAGTGGTTGAGACAGTGGTTGAGGCAGTGGTTGAGGCAGTGGTTGAGACAGTGGTTGAGGCAGTGGTTGAGACAGTGGTTGAGACAGTGGTTGAGGCAGTGGTTGAGGCAGTGGTTCAGACAGTGGTTGAGGCAGTGGTTGAGGCAGTGGTTGAGGCAGTGGTTGAGACAGTGGTTGAGGCAGTGGTTGAGGCAGTGGTTGAGGCAGTGGGTGAGGCAGTGGGTGAGACAGCAGTTGAGGCAGTGGTTGAGGCAGTGGTTGAGACAGTGGTTGAGGCAGTGGTTGAGACAGTGGTTGAGGCAATGGTTGAGACAGTGGTTGAGGCAGTGGTTGAGGCAGTGGTTGAGGCAGTGGTTGAGGCAGTGGTTGAGACAGTGGTTGAGGCAGTGGTTGAGGCAGTGGTTGAGGCAGTGGTTGAGACAGTGGTTGAGGCAGTGGTTGAGGCAGTTGTTGAGGCAGTGGGTGAGGCAGTGGGTGAGACAGCAGTTGAGGCAGTGGTTGAGGCAGTGGTTGAGGCAGTGGGTGAGGCAGTGGGTGAGGCAGTGGGTGAGACAGCAGTTGAGGCAGTGGTTGAGGCAGTGGTATTTAATAACATACATGTTATTAAACCATAAAAAGAGGAGCGATTGGTGGAATGATGATGTAAAGAGAGTAGTAAGGGAGAAAAAGTTAGCATATGAGACGTTTTTACAAAGTAGAAGTGATGCAAGGAGGGAAGAGTATATGGAGAAAAAGAGAGAGGTTAAGAGAGTGGTGAAGCAATGTAAAAAGAGAGCAAATGAGAGAGTGGGTGAGATGTTATCAACAAATTTTGTTGAAAATAAGAAAGTTTTGGAGTGAGATTAACAAGTTAAGGAAGCCTAGAGAACAAATGGATTTGTTAGTTAAAAATAGGAGAGGAGAGTTATTATATGGAGAGTTAGAGGTATTGGGAAGATGGAGGGAATATTTTGAGGAATTGTTAAATGTTGATGAAGATAGGGAAGCTGTGATTTCGTGTATAGGGCAAGGAGGAATAACATCTTGTAGGAGTGAGGAAGAGCCAGCTGTGAGTGTGGGGGAAGTTCGTGAAGCAGTAGGTAAAATGAAAGGGGGTAAGGCAGCCGAGATTGATGGGATAAAGATAGAAATGTTAAAAGCAGGTGGGGATATAGTTTTGGAGTGGTTGGTGCAATTATTTAATAAATGTATGGAAGAGGGTAAGGTACCTAGGGATTGGCAGAGAGCATGCATAGTTCCTTTGTATAAAGACAAAGGGGACAAAAGAGAGCGCAAAAATTATAGGGGGATAAGTCTGTTGAGGTAGGTAGTAGGTTGGTAGACAGCAACCACCCAGGGAGGTACTACCGTCCTGCCATATGACTGTGAAACAGAAACCTGTAACTGTTTTGCATGATGGTAGGATTGCTGGTTTCTTTTTCTGTCTCATAAACATGCTAGATAACAGGGATATCTTGCTACTCCTACTTACACTTTGGTCACACTTCACAGACACGCACATGCATATATATGTATATACATACATCTAGGTTTTTCTCCTTTTTCTAAATAGCTCTTGTTCCTCTTTATTTCTTCTATTGTCCATGGGGAAGTGAAAAAGAATCTTTCCTCCGTAAGCCATGCGTGTCGTATGAGGCGACTAAAATGCCGGGAGCAATGGGCTAGTAACCCCTTCTCCTGTAGACATTTACTAAAAAAGAGAAGAAGAAAAACTTTATAAAACTGGGATGCTTAAATGTGCGTGGCTGTAGTGCGGATGACAAGAAACAGATGACTTTTGATGTTATGAATGAAAAGAAGTTGGATGTCCTGGCCCTATGCGAAACAAAGCTGAAGGGGGTAGGGGAGTTTCGGTGGGGGAAATAAATGGGATTAAATCTGGAGTATCTGAGAGAGTTAGAGCAAAGGAAGGGGTAGCAGTAATGTTGAATGATCAGTTATGGAAGGAGAAAAGAGAATATGAATGTGTAAATTCAAGAATTATGTGGATTAAAGTAAAGGTTGGATGCGAGAAGTGGGTCATAATAAGCGTGTATGCACCTGGAGAAGAGAGGAATGCAGACGAGAGAGATAGATTTTGGGAGATGTTAAGTGAATGTATAGGAGCCTTTGAACCAAGTGAGAGAGTAATTGTGGTAGGGGACCTGAATGCTGAAGTAGGAGAAACTTTTAGAGAGGGTGTGGTAGGTAAGTTTGGGGTGCCAGGTGTAAATGATAATGGGAGCCCTTTGATTGAACTTTGTATAGAAAGGGGTTTAGTTATAGGTAATACATATTTTAAGAAAAAGAGGATAAGTATACAAGATATGATGTAGGGCGAAATGACAGTAGTTTGTTGGATTATGTATTGGTAGATAAAAGACTGTTGAGTAGACTTCAGGATGTACATGTTTATAGAGGGGCCACAGATATATCAGATCACTTTCTAGTTGTAGCTACACTGAGAGTAAAAGGTAGATGAGATACAAGGAGAAAAGATGCATCAGGGAAGAGAGAGGTGAAGGTTTATAAACTAAAAGAGGAGGCAGTTAGGGTAAGATATAAACAGCTATTGGAGGATAGATGGGCTAATGAGAGCATAGGCAATGGGGTCGAAGAGGTATGGGGTAGGTTTAAAAATGTAGTGTTAGAGTGTTCAGCAGAAGTTTGTGGTTACAGGAAAGTGGGTGCGGGAGGGAAGAGGAGCGATTGGTGGAATGATGATGTGAAGAGAGTAGTAAGGGAAAAAAAGTTAGCATATGAGAAGTTTTTACAAAGTAGAAGTGATGCAAGGAGGGAAGAGTATATGGAGAAAAAGAGAGAGGTTAAGAGAGTGGTGAAGCAATGTAAAAAGAGAGCAAATGAGAGAGTGGGTGAGATGTTATCAACAAATTTTGTTGAAAATAAGAAAAAGTTTTGGAGTGAGATTAACAAGTTAAGAAAGCCTAGAGAATAAATGGATTTGTCAGTTAAAAATAGGAGAGGAGAGTTATTAAATGGAGAGTTAGAGGTATTGGGAAGATGGAGGGAATATTTTGAGGAATTGTTAAATGTTGATGAAGATAGGGAAGCTGTGATTTCGTGTATAGACCAAGGAGGAACAACATCTTGTAGGAGTGAGGAAGAGCCAGTTGTGAGTGAGGGGGAAGTTCGTGAGGCAGTAGGTAAAATGAAAGGGGGTAAGGCAGCTGGGATTGATGGGATAAAGATAGAAATGTTAAAAGCAGGTGGGGATATAGTTTTGGAGTGGGTGGTGCAATTATTTAATAAATGTATGGAAGAGGGTAAGGTACCTAGGGATTGCAGAGAGCATGCATAGTTCCTTTGTATAAAGGCAAAGGGGATAAAAGAGAGTGCAAAAATTATAGGGGGATAAGTCTGTTGAGTATACCTGGCAAAGTGTATGGTAGAGTTATTATTGAAAGAATTAAGAGTAAGACGGAGAATAGGATAGCAGATGAACAGGAGGCTTTAGGAAAGGTAGGGGGTGTGTGGACCAGGTGTTTACAGTGAAACATATAAGTGAACAGTATTTAGATAAGGCTAAAGAGGTCTTTGTGGCATTTATGGATTTGGAAAAGGCGTATGACGGGTGGATAGGGGGGCAATGTGGCAGATGTTGCAGGTGTATGGTGTAGGAGGTAGGTTACTGAAAGCAGTGAAGAGCTTTTACGAGGAAAAGTGAGGCTCAAGTTAGAGTATGTAGGAAAGAGGGAAATTATTTCCCAGTAAAAGTAGGCCTTAGACAAGGATGTGTGATGTCACCGTGGTTGTTTAATATATTTATAGATGGGGTTGTAAGAGAAGTAAATGCGAGGGTCTTGGCAAGAGGCGTGGGAGTTAAAAGATAAAAAATCACACATAAAGTGGAGTTGTCACAGTTGCTCTTGCTGATGCACTGTGCTCTGGGAGATTCTGAAGAGAAGTTGCAGAGATTGGTGGATGAATTTGGTAGGGTGTGCAAAAGAAAAAATTGAAAGTGAATACAGGAAAGAGTAAGGTTATGAGGATAACAAAAAGATTAGGTGATGAAAGATTGGATATCAGATTGGAGGGAGAGAGTATGGAGGAGGTGAATGTATTCAGATATTTGGGAGTGGACGTGTCAGCGGATGGGTCTATGAAAGATGAGGTGAATCATAGAATTGATGAGGGGAAAAGGGTGAGTGGTGCACTTAGGAGTCTGTGGAGACAAAGAACTTTGTCCTTGGAGGCAAAGAGGGGAATGTATGAGAGTATAGTTTTACCAACGCTCTTATATGGGTGTGAAGCATGGGTGATGAATGTTGCAGCGAGAAGGCTGGAGGCAGTGGAGATGTCATGTCTGAGAGCAATGTGTGATGTGAATATAATGCAGAGAATTCATAGTTTGGAAGTTAGGAGGAGGTGCGGGATTACCAAAACTGTTGTCCAGAGGGCTGAGGAAGGGTTGTTGAGGTGGTTCGGACATGTGGAGAGAATAGAGTGAAACAGAATAACTTCAAGAGTGTATCAGTCTGTAGTGGAAGGAAGGCGGGGTAGGGGTTGGCCTAGGAAAGGTTGGAGGGAAGGGGTAAAGGAGGTTTTGTGTGCGAGGGGCTTGGACTTCCAGCAGGCATGCGTGAGCGTGTTTGATAGGAGTGAATGGAGAAAAATGGTTTTTAATACTTGACGTGCTGTTGGAGTGTGAGCAAAGTAACATTTATGAAGGGGTTCAGGGAAACCGGCAGGCCGGACTTGAGTCCTGGAGATGGGAAGTACAGTGCCTGCACTCTGAAGGAGGGGTGTTAATGTTGCAGTTTAAAAACTGTAGTGTAAAGCACCCTTCTGGCAAGACAGTGATGGGGTAAATGATGGTGAAAGTTTTTCTTTTTCGGGCCACCCTGCCTTGGTGGGAATCGGCCAGTGTGATAATAAAAAAAATAATAAGTCTGTTGAGTATACCTGGTAAAGTGTATGGTAGAGTTATTATTGAAAGAATTAAGAGTAAGACAGAGAATAGGATAGCAGATGAACAAGGAGGCTTTAGGAAAGGTAGGGGGTGTGTGGACCAGGTGTTTACAGTGAAACATATAAGTGAACAGTATTTAGATAAGGCTAAAGAGGTTTTTCTGGCATTTATGGATTTGGAAAAGGCGTATGACAGGGTGGATAGGGGGGCAATGTGGCAGATGTTGCAGGTGTATGGTGTAGGAGGTAGGTTACTGAAAGCAGTGAAGAGTTTTTACGAGGATAGTGAGGCTCAAGTTAGAGTATGTAGGAAAGAGGGGAAATTGTTTCCCAGTAAAAGTAGGCCTTAGACAAGGATGTGTGATGTCACCGTGGTTGTTTAATATATTTATAGATGGGGTTGTAAGAGAAGTAAATGCGAGGGTCTTGACAAGAGGCATGGAGTTAAAAGATAAAGAATCACACTTAAAGTGGGAGTTGTCACAGTTGCTATTTGCTGATGACACTGTGCTCTTGGGAGATTCTGAAGAGAAGTTGCAGAGATTGGTGGATGAATTTGGTAGGGTGTGCAAAAGAAGAAAATTAAAAGTGAATACAGGAAAGAGTAAGGTTATGAGGATAACAAAAATATTAGGTAATGAAAGATTGGATATCAGATTGGAGGGAGAGAGTATTGAGGTGAATGTATTCAGATATTTGGGAGTGGACGTGTCAGCGGATGGGTCTATGAAGGATGAGGTGAATCATAGAATTGATGAGGGGAAAAGGGTGAGTGGTGCACTTAGGAGTCTGTGGAGACAAAGAACTTTGTCCTTGGAGGCAAAGAGGGGAATGTATGAGAGTATAGTTTTACCAATGCTCTTATATGGGTGTGAAGCATGGGTGATGAATGTTGCAGCAAGGAGAAGGCTGGAGGCAGTGGAGATGTCATGTCTGAGGGCAATGTGTGGTGTGAATATAATGCAGAGAATTCGTAGTTTGGAAGTTAGGAGGAGGTGCGGGATTACCAAAACTGTTGTCCAGAGGGCTGAGGAAGGGTTGTTGAGGTGGTTCGGACATGTAGAGAGAATGGAGCGAAACAGAGTGACTTCAAGAGTGTATCAGTCTGTAGTGGAAGGAAGGCGGGGGAGGGGTCGGCCTAGGAAAGGTTGGAGGGAGGGGGTAAAGGAGGTTTTGTGTGCGAGGGGCTTGGACTTCCAGCAGGCGTGCCTGAGAGTGTTTGATAGGAGTGAATGGAGACAAATGGTTTTTAATACTTGACGTGCTGTTGGAGTGTGAGCAAAGTAACATTTATGAAGGGGTTCAGGGAAACCGGCAGGCCGGACTTGAGTCCTGGAGATGAGAAGTACAGTGCCTGCATTCTGAAGGAGGGGTGTTAATGTTGCAGTTTAAAAAGTGTAGTGTAAAGCACCCTTCTGGCAAGACAGTGATGGAGTGAATGATGGTGAAAGTTTTTCTTTTTCGGGCCACCCTGCCTTGGTGGGAATCGGCCAGTGTGATAATAATAATAATAAAATGTTATTAAACCATAACATGTATGTATTATGTACAATTTACGGTGTTTCCATGTATTTTAGAATTGTTCATGGTTCAACAAGTTAAGGAAGCAGTATTGTATTATATTTCCCTACAATATTTTGGGGCACCAAACATTTGCAATTTTTCAACATTCGTGATGCTCTTGATCCCCTAACCCTCGCGAATGTTGAGGGAGACCTGTACATGTATACATAAACGAGTGTCTCACAAAAAATGACAGAACCTCCTGTACAGAGTGAGAAAGCTAAAACGAGAGAATATCGATAAAATTCACCAGTGCTTTGTACGTGATGGACAAATTCTAGTAAGAAAAACTAATGTAGGCTGTGTGTACTACATTACAAATGAAAATTAACTAACAAACTTCCTTCATGATGCAAACATTACAGAGTCTGACTGATATTAGTGACCAAATCCTTACTACGTTAGTGTATGTTATTATGTCATTATTAAACTAATCCCTGTATTATCACCTCCTAGATAGTATTTACTACCTCATTATCCCAGGTGTCCCACACAGTTCTTTGTGTGACCCAATTTGTGTTATCTTCTCAGATTCCCAATTAACAATTTATTTTTTGTTAATAGGATACTTACTCTTTAAAAATATCTGTATTACCTTTTTCTTTCCTACTTAAGCACTGTTAAAATTATCTTATAATCATACCTAATTTTCCCTTTTCTCTCAAACTACAAATAACAAACTAGAGTATGTTCCTACTACACTACTGTGCAATACCTTGAACCATCCCTCACTAGCTAGTATCAACTACCTCAAATAATATTCCTATAGTGATATTAATGCTCTTATTTCTATTAGGCAATTCCTACTCTCAGATTATTTTCATATCTAAAGTTGACTTCTTGTGTGTGAAATTAGTGTGATATTTTATTGTACATTATTGTTCAAGCCAAACTCATCGTTTTGCTTGCTACTAACAACTACCTCATATTATTTTTTTACTTTTTTATAGTACTAATAAATTGATCAAACTTATCATATAATCAATATAACCTCAAATCAGATCTTACTCACAGAATCAATTCATTTCTATAGATTACTATCTGCCAAAATTAACTTTGTTTCCATTATTTTTTATTGTCCCTATATTGTTTCTCCTTTAATTTAGTTTATTTTAGCTTAAATATAGCTTTTTACGATAAACCTAAGTTCATTATTTTTCACAAATTTTAAAAGATAATTTCAAGGTTGCTATTCTCAGGTGCTAAAGTGTATAAATTCACTATTTTGCCATAATTCCCTAAGCTCATTTATTTGCATTACCACTTTATCTTGTTCATCGCAAAGTTTTTTTTGTCACTCTTATATATTGTCTCCTTTATTTTAGCTATTAAAGAACTCCATAGCATCAATTTTTTTACATTTGTTTAAAGTACTCAGGTGTATTTTATGAGCTTCTTAGAATATTTAACCTTGTTTATATTAATTCTAACTCTCTATAGATTCACTATAAATCTTCAATGATAACAATGTTGCGCGTCTATCTTGGTTGTTGTTATTGTGGATGTACCAATCTGTGGCTATTGAGATACGTGGATTTTTTTGGGGAGACGCTATGTAAATGATTCCAAACAGTAACTGGTAATTTACTAAAGCAGATCAATCAAACGCACTTCTCCAGAGACCAACAACAAACATAACTCTCGTTTACTACAAAATCATGATCTTTAAGTAAACATTACGATGACCTCATTGCTTACTAAATTCCTGCATTCCAGATATCCATCATTACTCTCACCGAAACTGGCTAAAGCGTTGATTACTGACATGATGTCTATGCCTTTCTCCTGTGAATGTGTTGTGTACTCTTGTTCAGCCATACACAACTGTAGGCAGATCAACAAGGGGGTGGCAACAGGCTATATATACTCAGACCAATAGAATGTATCACTAATACTTGCACAAGGGATGAACATGGGGAATTATATAGCTAAATTCAACATCCAATACTCTACAAAAAACCTCTAACAGTGATAAACATCTACAGGTACCACAGTCAAACATTTGCCGTTTTCAGTGACAACCTAGGAAGTATGATAACTGATGCACGCATGAACAAAGATCACTTTCTACTCTCAGGTGACTTCAATATGAATCTCCTACAAGACCAAGACCCACACATTACTGAATTCACAAACACTATGAGTAACTGCATGTTGCTACCAGCAGTAACAAAACCTACAAGAGTTACAGAGACTAGTGTTTCCCTACTAGACCACATCTGGACCAACACCATATCCCCATTAAAATCAGGCATAATCACATATAATACCACAGATCACTACCCTACCTTCCTCATCACAAAGCTTGGCAAATTACCCCAGGACACTACTAAAGTCACTTTCAGACTCCACAATGAGGCAGCCATTAATAACTTCACAGCAGCAGTGACAAACATTGACTGGCACACTGAGCTAGAAATCTATACAGATATTGATGAATGTATTAATAATTTTCTAAAAAAGACCAAATACCTTTATAACAAGCAATGCCCAAAATAACCTAACTAAACAGATGACAGCTAAGAGACTGAACAGTCCCTGGCTAACACCCAGCATCCTCAAATCCATAAATACAAAGCACCTATACAAAAAACAGTACAGAAAGGGTCACATAACCAGAGACCAAACAAAACGTTACTCGTCAATCCTAACCAGCCTGATAAGAAGGGCTAAAAAACTGTATTATGAGAGCAGATTATCCAACTTACAAGGTGATATAAAAGAGACCTGGAAAACCCTATCAGCAATTCTAGGAACAAAAAAGATATCACGAAATAGCGAAATTGAATTAACAAAACCAGATGAACTCCAACTCCCACCAACTGAAACAGCAAACAGACTCAATAATTTCTTCTCCACTATAGGAAAAAACCTTGCCAATAAAATCCCAAGCTCAGATACCCCACCCAATGACTACCTCACTGGCAACTACTCGAACACACTGTTCTTAGCTCCGACTAACCCTATTGAAGTCTCCCTTATTATCAACACACTAAAAAACAAGACAGGAGATTTAAATACCTTACCACCCATTATATACAAAAAAGCATCACAAGTACTATCACCAATCATTGCAACACTCTTTAGCAAATCCATAGAATCCTCTACCTTCCCTACAGTTCTCAAAACAGCAAGGGTCACCCCTATCCATAAAGGAGGAGACCAAACAGGCTTCAATAACTATAGGCCAATATCCAACTTACACCCTCTCTCTAAAATCTTTGAAAAATTAATTCATAAGCGAATCTATTCCTACCTCATCTCCCACAACATACTCAACCCATGTCAGTTTGGGTTCAGGCGTAATAAAAATACTAATGATGCTATTATACACATGCTAGAACACATATACACTGCAACAGAGAAAAAAGAAGTCCCACTGGGGATCTTCACTGACTTACGTAAAGCTTTTGATACAGTTTACCATGACTTGCTCCATATAAAATTGTCGCACTATGGTATAAGTGGGCACTCCCTCAACTACCTAAAGTCTTACCTCAGTAGCAGAAGCCAGTATGTGTACACAAAGGGGGCAAACTCTTCAGCACAGCCAATTACAGTTGGTGTCCCACAGGGAAGTGTCCTAGGCCTTCTTCTCTTTCTCATATACATAAATGACCTACCAAATGCATCGCAACTACTCAAACCCACACTATTTGCAGATGACACTACATACGTCCTCTCCTCACACTCTCGAGCCCAGTCACTCGCTACCAATACTGTAAATATCGAATTACAGAAAATATCTACCTGATGAGTACAAACAAACTACTCTAAAACATTGACAAAACCACCCATTCATTTTGGTACTCAGAAGAGCCCAACATCCCTCTTAACATAAAGATAACAATCACTATCACAAACTCACAGAGTGGAAAATTCTTAGGAAGTTTGCCCCCTTGATAATAGACTCAAATATTCAAACAGATATACAGACAAATTTCCAAAAAAAATTCCAAGAGTGTAGGCATACCTATCGAATATACGGTAACTATGTACCCACAGTCATCCCTCTGGCCCTATATCACTCACTTATTTACCCTACTCACCTATGAATAAACCATCTGAGACCATTAATTAACCCAACAAAAGGCTGCAGTCAAGAATGAGCAAATCCCACTGATTTCAGGCAGCACACCCCACCAATATCAAAACACTAAACCTTACTCACCATTCAAAATATCCATACTTATTACTTGCAGCACCTATTACATTCCATAACAACACTTAATTCTGATATAAACCCTCGTCCCTCAAACGTCCCCTCCTTACCAACCTCAACAGAACATAACGACCATCACAGCAAGGCACAGAATCACTCTTTGAAAGTTCCCAATATGTCCATCTCATGCTATGCAAAAACTCAATGCACATAAAAGGCCCTAAAATCTGGAATTCATTACCTGTGAATACAAAAGAAAAACTGTCTGTTTATAAATTCAAGTCTCTTCTCGAAAATAATGTTTTACCACTGAATATATCGTTGCTTAGTTAATCTTAAGTTAATTTTAAGCCTGCTCATAATGCTCTGCTTACAAGGGGCTTTGGCATGTTGCACTGTAATAACTTTGTACTTCAGTGTATCATGTTCAACTTAATAAATAAATAAATAAATAAATAAATAAATAAATAAATTTATTGTTTTAACTTACTTACTTTTAGCCCTAGCCATGGTTCCAATGAATAAAAGAAATGCTTCTCATTATGTAAAACACCGACACAGTACATTATACGTTAAAGATAAGGTGGCTTTGAAGCCACTGTTGGTTGTCATGAGCTCAGTCTCGTGATGCAGGAGAATATGCTTTATTACGCTAATATCAACACTACAGCTTATTACCTATCACAACTGATCTAATATGACATAAGAAACAATATAAATAACATAAAACATGTTAAATACTCCAGAATGAATAATATTTGGCATAATACCGAGCAGTTCGCCGGAGGTATGAAGAGGATATGGTATACAGATACCATTCTCCTATCCCTGTCTTGGTGGCTTATATTAGAGAAAACGGAGTGTAGCACAGGACTAAATGTGATATACACTCATACTGCACCATAAACCTGAAACAAAAAAGTTATTTTCTCTATATAGATTATCACACATAGCAGCATATGTGTAGAGAACCTAGGATAACCCAAAAAGTCAACGTGGCTTATTTCTAGTACCTGGCTTGGGTTAGCCATATATGATTTTTGGTGAACATTCGATTCCCAGCCAGGGTAGAAACATTAGGCGTGTTTCTTTACACTTGTTGTTTATGTTTACCCATCAGTAAATGGGTACCTGGGTGTTAGCCGACTAGTGTGGGTGTTATCCTGGGACACTCACCTAATTTTCTTGAAATACTCTGCATAACAAGCAGCTTTCTATATAGTAGTATGTCACTGATGTCAGCTAGGCCTGTATACCTTGTACATGTACGTGTAGTAAATAAAGATATTATTATTATTATTTTATAGTTTCTTAGTTGTTTGTTGAGTTATCTTATTGAAACTTGGGCGATGTATGATGGAAAGATACTTCTTAACATACAAATGAAAGAAATCAGACCATAAACAGCAGAGTTCACTTCTCAGCGGCTGCTTAGAGCTAAAATTCTTGCCGTATGGTTTTTATGGTTAGTATTCTCATTTTTTTCAGTCCTCATTTCATACAATGAAAGATTAATATTAACAGAAATAATGTTGACTTTGATTGCTTTCATGATGAAAAGTACCTTGAAATTGCTCTCTCAGTAGCGAAAATGTTCTATTCTTTAGCGAAACTCATGAGTAAACAAATACGTCACAGTCCCAATGCCTGTCCGCCTGCCAGTCAAAATTCCAATACGGATGTCAAGAATGGGTTTTTGACATTATTTTATACAATTATTGCAATAATGGCAGCAGTCTGCATAACAGTTATATCTCTATTTTTTTTTGTGATAAAAATTCCATTCCAAATGGTAATCAAGAGTAATATAAAGGTGCCTGTACCATGACTAAATGAACAGAGAAAAATATTATTTTAGTGCCAGGAATGTCCTACATTGTTTGTTCTGGACCCTATTTTGAAATTGGGATCTGTTGAAATTTGTGTGAAAATTGCCAAATTGCCAATTTCCTCACCACTTTATTGGGTAGTTTTGAAATAGTGAAATGGGCAGTTTCTTGTTCTCAGTTGACAGACTAGAAGTAAATAAGTTTATTCAGGTATACACAAATACAGCATCATAGATTATCATACATAGCGGTGTATGTATAGAGAACCTGGGATAACCAAAAAAAGTCAATGTGACTTTATTTTCCATACCATGGGCTTGGGCTTGCCATTTATGATTTTTGGTAAAATTTTTTTTGTTCTCAGTTGTTTGTTGGGCTATCTCAATGAAACCTGGGCAATGTGTGATGGAAAGATGCTTCTTAACGTACAACAAAAATAAAAAAGACAGACGATAAATAAAGGAGTTCACTTCTCAGCCATTAGCCGCCTCTTTGGAGTGACGAGTGACGAGGTGACATAAAAAAGACCTGGAAAACCCTATCAGAAATACTAGGAACAAAAAAGATAACACAAAATAGCGAAATTGAATTAACAAAACCAGATGAACCTAAACACCCACCAACAGAAACAGCAAATCAGACTCAATGATTTCTTCCTCCACATTAAAAAACCTTGCCAATTAAAATCCCAAGCTCAGATAACCACACCGCCCAATGAGACTAACCTCATGGGCAACTACCACCCGAACACACTACTGTTCCTAGCTCCGACTAACCCAACAGAAAGTCTCCCTATTATCAACAAACAAAAAAAACAAGACAGGAGAAAAATTTTAAATACCTTACCACCCATTATAATAAAAAAAGTGTCACAAGGTGCTATCAACCAATAATTGCAACACTCTTTATTAACATAAGAACATAAAAAGGAGGAACACTGCAGGAGGCCTGCTGGCCCATACTAGGAAAGGCCTTTACAATCATCCACTAAACAAAACATTTACCCAACCCAATTTTCACATGCTACCCAAGAAATAAGCTCTGATGTGGAATGTCCCACTCCAAACCCAACACCTTCCCACTCATGTACTTATCCAACCTAGATTTGAAACTACCCCAAAGTCCTATCCTCAATAACCCAACTCGGTAGACTGTTCCACTCATAACTACACTATTTTTCCAAACCAATTACTTTCCTATGTCCTTTCTCTAAATCCTAAACTTATCTAATTTAAATCAATTACTGCGGGTTCTCCTTGGAGAGACATCCCCAAGAAGACCTTATTAATATCCCCTTTATTAATACCTATCTTCCACTAATACACATTCGATAGGTCTCCCCCTCATTCTTCGTCTAACAAGTGAATGTAACTTAAGAGTCTTCAATCTTTCTTCATAAGGAAGATTTCTGATGCTATGTATTAATTTAGTCATCCTACGCTGAATGTTTTCTAACGAATTTATGTCCATTTTGTAATACGGAGACCAAAACTGAGCTGCATAATCAAGGTGAGGCCTTACTAATGATGTATAAAGCTGCAGTATGACCTCTGGACTTCTGTTGCTTACACTTCTTGATATAAATCCAGTAATCTATTTGCCTTATTACGTACGCTTAGGCATTGCTGTCTTGGTTTAAGGTTGCTGCTCACCATAACCCCCAAGTCCTTTTCGCAATCTGTATGGCTAAGTTCTACATCATTTAATTTATAAGTACTAGGGTTATGGGCACTTCCCAAGCTTCAGAACCTTGCACTTATCTACATTGAACTGCATCTGCCACTTTTCTGACCAAGAATAGAGTTTGTTTAAATCCTCCTGAAGTTCCCTAACATCTACTTTGAATCAATTATCCTACCTATCTTTGTGTCATCGGCGAATTTGCTCATATCACTAGTAATTTCCCTCATCAAGATCATTGATATATATTATAAACAACAACGGGCCCAAGACTGATCCCTGTGGAACGCCACTTGTTACAGATCCCCACTCGGATTTAACCCCATTTATGGACACTCTCTGCTTCCTGTCAGTGAGCCATGACTCGATCCACGAGAGCACTTTTCCCCCAATGCCATGAGCTGCCACTTTCTTTAACAGTCTATGGTGCGGAACTCTATCAAAAGCCTTACTAAAATCTAAGTAAATAATATCAAATTCTTTATTGTGGTCAACAGCCTCAAAAGCTTTACTGAAGAAAGTTAATAAATTAGTTAGACAAGACCGGCCTCTTGTGAATCCATGCTGAGTATCATTAATCAAGCTATGCTTATCGAGATGGCTTCTTATAATCTCAGCTATAATTGACTCTAGTAATTTGCCTACAATTGAGGTCAGGCTTATTGGGCGGTAATTTGACGGTAACGACTTGTCCCCTGTTTTAAAAATAGGAGTTACATTAGCCATCTTCCACATATCAGACACTACACCTGTTTGAGAGATAAATTAAAAATATTAGTTAATGGTTCACAGAGTTCCATTTTGCATTCCTTAAGAACCCTTGAAAAAACCTCATCAGGACCCGGCGACTTATTTTGCTTCAGTCTGTCTATCTGCCTCACAACCATCTCACTAGTGACTGTGATGTTACATAATTTATCTTCTTCTAGCCCACTGTAAAAATTAATTACTGGAATATTGTTAGTGTCTTCCTGTGTAAAAACTGAGAGAAAATAATTATTTAAAATCAAGCACATTTCATTCTCATTGTCAGTAAGGTGCCCATAGTTATTTTTAAGGGGACCTATCTTATCTCTAACTTTTGTTCTATAGACCTGGAAAAAACTTTTTGGGTTAGTTTTAGAATCCCTAGCAACTTTAATTTCATAGTCCCTTTTAGCTTTTCTTATCCCCTTTTTAATGTCCCTCTTAATGTCAATATACTGATTCATAAGATGACCCTCACCTCTTTTGATACGCCTATAAATTCCTTTCTTATGCCCTAGTAGATATTTGAGCCTATTATTCATCTATTTTGGGTCATTTCTATTTGATCTAATTTCTTTATATGGGATAAACGCTCTTTGAGCAGCATGTATAGTGTTCAGAAAACTGTCATATTGATAGCTTCTCTTCGTTACCCCAGTCAACAGATGATAAGTGTTCTCTAAGCCCATCGTAATCTGCTAAGCGAAAATCTGGGACTGTTACTGAGTTATCGCTACTATCGTACTTCCATTCAATGCTAAATGTAATTGATTTGTGGTCGCTAGCACCCAGTTTCCTCTGAAATTTCTAAATTATTAACAAGGGATTCATTGTTTGCCATAACTAAGTCAAGCAGGTTATTTCCCCTTGTAGGTTCTGTCACAAACTGCTTCAAAAACAATCCTGAAATACTTCTAAGAAGTCGTACGATTCTAAATTCCCAGTCAAGAAATTCCAATCAACATGACTAAAGTTAAAGTCTCCTAGAATTACTACATTATCGTGCCTTGTGGCCTTAACAATTTCCTCCCATAGTAGTTTCCCTTGGTCCCTATCTAAGTTAGGGGGACGGTATATCACTCCTAAAATCAGTTTTTCATGCCCCTCTGAAAATTCTATCCAAACAGACTCTGTAATGTGTTACTTCAGACTTAATACCCGTTTTTATGCAACAGTTCAAGCGATCTCGGACATACAATGCCACCCCACCCCCCCTCCCAATACTTCTATCTTCTTGGAACAATTTAAAACCCTGAATATGACATTCCGCAGGCATGTCCCGACTTTTTGAATTAAACCACGTCTCAGTTAAGGCAAATACATCAATGTTACCTACACTAGCAACTAATCTCAACTCGTCCATCTTATTCCTAGCACTACGGCAATTAGCATAATAAACATTGAAAGACTCTCCTTTCTCTTTACCCTTCCTGCTCATTTCTATTTTTCTACTAAACCTATTACCGTCCTTATCACCCAAGGTCCCTGGCTTTTCAATATCTATCTCGTTCTTATTATTACTAGTTCCCCTAGAACTCGTAATATTACTACACTGGGACTTCACTGTTTTCCTGCCAAAACCCATACCACTAACTATTCCTAGTTTAAAGTCCTAACTGCTCCCTCCACTGCAGTTGCCAGTGCTCCCACCCCACACCTAGATAAGTGAACCCCATCCCTAGCATACATGTCATTTCTGCCATAGAAGAGGTCCCAGTTGTCAATGAATGTTACCGCATTTTCCTTACAGTATTTGTCCAGCCAGCAATTGACACCAATTGCCCTGGACAACCATTCACTTCCAACTCCCCTCCTTGGCAAAATACCACATATGAGAGGGTTCCCACCCTTACTTCTAATTATTTCTATTGCTGACCTATACCTGCTAATCAGGTCCTCACTCCTACGTCTGCCAACATCGTTGCCTCCAGCACTGTATTTTTATTAACAAATCCATTGAATCCTCTACCTTTCCTACAGTTCTCAAAATAGCAAGAGTCACCCAGATCCATAAAGGAGGAGACCACACAGACTTGAATAACTATAGGCCAATATCCAACTTACACCCTCTCTCTAATATCTTTGAAAAATTAATCCATATGCATATCTATTCCTACCTCATCTCCCACAACATACTCAACCCTGTCAATTTGGGTTCAGGCCTAATAAAAATACTAATGATGCTATTATCCACATGCTAGAACATATTTATACAGCAATAGAGAAAAAAGAAGTCCCACTTGGGATCTTTATTGACTTTCGTAAAACTTTCGATACATTGCCAACTTGCCCACATAAAA
>NC_069471.1:1542514-1577523 GCF_026875155.1 Cherax quadricarinatus
TTTTCCCTTTTTTTAAGGGGAAAATTTAATTTGGGGGAAACATAATTTCAAAAGAGACCCCGGAAGGGGAAAGACCTTGGGGGCCAAGTAGGGGGGAGGGAAAAAACTTAGGGGGAAGGGGCAATAAGTTGGGGAGGAGAGCATAATAGTATAGGGATGAGGGCAATCAAAAGTACTAGGGGGAGAGGCAATCATAGTACTAGGGGGGGGAAAGCAATCTAGTACTAGGGGGAGAAGGCAATCTAGTTACTAGGGGAGAGAGCATCATAGTATAGGGGGAAAACAAATCTTTAGTACTAGGGAGGAGCAATCATTAGTACTAGGGGGAGAGAGCAATCATAGTTACTAGGGGAGAGGCAATCAAAAGTACTAGGGGGAAAGAGAAATCATAGTATAGGGGAGAAGCAATCTAGTACTAGGGGGAAGAGGCAATTCATGTACTAGGGGGAGAGAGCAATCATAGTACTAGGGGGAGAGAGCAATCATAGTACTAGGGGGAGAGAGCAATCATAGTACTAGGGGGAGAGAGCAATCATAGTACTAGGGGGAGAGAGCACAACTCTGCAGTACCCACAGTCATTGGCCAGGCTTCAAACACCTTTTATTGTACAGCAATAAAGGAATGGAACAGACTGCCTGCACATGTCAAAGCCAGTCATAACATGAACCAGTTCAAGAAGAGTGACAAAAGGTGTCTGATGAATGTAGCTACAGAAAGGGAGGGAAATTATTTTTTTTTTTTTTTAGCTAACACACATGTGTAACCTTCCCTTATTCCTAGTGTATCTCCTTCATAGTATAATAATAAGATATTATCTCCTTTATGTATAATAAGATATTATCTCCTTTATGTATAATAAGATATTATCTCCTTTATGGCATAATAATAAGATATTATCTCCTTTATGTATAATAATAAGATATTATCTACTTTATACTAGAGGTCGTCCATCACAAATCCGGCATCATTGGGACCTGTAGTGTGCCGGATTACTGTGTTTGCCAGATTACAGAGTGGTTAGGTTAGAATACACTTAATAAAATTAACCAACTTGACTTACACAGTTCATTGAACATAGGCAAAAATTGAACATTTCCGCTACTTTGAGCTCAATTTCAAAATAGGGTCCAAAATAAACAATGCAGACATTCCTGACACTAAAATAACATTTTATCTGTTCATTAGTCACGGCTACAGGCCCCTCTTATATTACTCTTGCTTACAATTTGGAGTTTTTATTCACAAAAAAAAAAAAAAAAATAGAAGATTTACTGTTATGCAGACTACTGCATTATTACAATAATTGTATAAATAATGTCAACCCATTCTTGACTCCGTATTGGAATTTGGACTGGCAGGCGGACAGGTATTGGACGGTGACGTCATTTGTTTTACTCTTGGCTACGCTAAGATAGAACATTTCCGCTAACTGTGATGCGAAAATTTTCAAGGTACTTTTTGTCCATGGAAAGCAATCAAAATCATATCTATTTCTGTCATTATCTTTCAATTCTATTAAATGAGACGAAAAAAAATGAGAATATACCATAAAATCAATCATACAAAAAATATAGCCTAAGCGGCCGCTATGGCAGAGAAGTGAACTCAGCTATTTATGGTCTGATTTTCTTTCATTTTTGGTTATAATGAAAGAAGTATCTTTTCATCAAACTTGCCAAGTTTGAATATGATACCCAACAAACAACTGAGAAAAATAATATAATTATAATAATAATTAATAATAATAATAATTATAATAATATATCTTTATTTCCTACACCGCCCACCACCCCGGGAAACCAGCAGGCCGGACTTGAGTCCGCCTGCCCAGTTCCCTGAATCCCTTATAAATGTTTACTCTTGCTCACACATCCAACAGCACGCAATTATTAAACCATTTGTCTCGAAAGGGGCTTGGACTTCCAGCAGGCTTGAGTTGAGGGAGTGTGGGAAAAGGACATTATGTATCAGTTCAGGACATTCAAGACATTTATTATAGGAAAGTTTCGCACGAGTGGGCTTCTTCAGTCCCTAATACAGAGAAAAAACTAAGAATACATTTATATAATAGTGGCAGGAGCTCAGGTGAGGGTGATGCGGTGGGTTTAGAGGTGGTAGTAGTAGTAGTAGTATTAGTAATGCGGAACTAAGGAGGTGAGGCAAGAGAAGGGACCTACTGGGTCCCTTCTCTTGCATCACCTCCTTAGTTCCATTACTACTACTAATACTACTACCTCTCTACCCAGCATCACCTCCACCTGACTACTGCCACTATATATATAAAATGTTTTCTTAGTTTTCTCTTATTTAGGGGACTGAAGAAGCCACTCGTGGCGAAACGTTTCCTTTAATAAATGTCCTGAACGGTACATAAGTGTCTTTTTCACATCTTGTCGTGTAACAACATACCATTTCCTTCATGGTGAGTGTGTTTGTAGGAGTGAATGGAGACAAATGGTTTTTAACCCTTTCAGGGTCCAAGTGCCAAATCTGAAGTCAGCACCTAGAGTCCAAGAACTTTTGGGAAAAAAAAAAAATTATTTTTTCTTACGAATTAAAGAGCATATTTTTTTTTGTGAAAAAAAGGTAATTAAAACAAAAAAAAATTAGAATCTGATCAGTAATTAACCGAGATACAGTGCAAGAAGTTGTTGAAATGGATGTGGTGGCGGCAACATCGACGGAATTCACATACGCGTATATATTATTTTGTTTGTTTTAGTTGTTTTTTCTATTCTTTCCAATTTTTTTCTATTCCTATACTAACATTTGGGGCCTGAGAACCCAATACTGTATATAATTTATATATATAAACTCACTGTATTATTGAACACAATAACCGCACTAAAGTTATTATATATTATTGTTTACCACTCTGTTGTTTATTTACAATAAACATGCCAAATATTGTATATATAATGTTATATCATATTATTTACATATTTACAATCACCTGGACATGTTTTAGAAACTGCTGGGCGCTTGTGGAACTCCTTGAAACAAGGCACCTTTTTGCACAGAGGCACCTTACATTCCTACACATAACCGAGTGTCTTTGCGTCTTTGTTGCCATCGTTTTGTTTGTGCACAGACAAATGCACTCTTCTGAGCAAAATTTCTTTTGAGTTGAAGTGAAGCTGTATTATGAAATCGAACACTTCTCTTCTCAAACGCTTGGGTATATTGTGTGAATTCGAGGACCATGTTGTATTGCGGTGTTGTTACCTGGTACTTATTATGAGTTGTCTGACAACAGACAAACAAAATTCACCATACCGGTGGTCTGTTACCAGTCTTTATTTGGTAATATTAATATGCATTCAGCATTGAAATGTCCATGAGATGGAAGGAAAAGTTTCAATGTACCATTGTAACTCTTACGACACAGTCAACAAAAAACCAATTGCATGCCACACTTGGTCAACCAAGCGCATGTATTAGTATAATCAATCACTGTCACGGTTTTCGAATACGTTATTAGTCACCGATCACTTTGCCACTGTCTTTGCATTTCATTACGGTGAATGTTCGTCAACAAATGTGACATTCGTTTGTATGCCACCGTAATGACATGATGTCATTGGCAGTAAACACCTGCTCGTCTCACACGACACCTGCGTTGAGCTGGCATTTGTTTACGAATTAAACGCACTGTGCCAAACACATCTGTCTTGTTCACTCTCATGAAATCACTGAGATAATGGGCGTTGGTGTACCAGTTATCGGTATATAATGATGGCCCTTACCAAGATAGGTGCCATCATGTTTCTCACTACGTCACCTGATATACCCAAGAACATCTTGGTATCTTTCAATGTTTTACTACCCGTCGTATACACAATATCAACAACCAGGCCACTGTCACAAAGACAGAGTACAAAAAATTTGATAACAAAGCGCGTTCCTCTTGCTCGGTATATACTGCTTGATGACAGTATTCCTTTGAACAAAATCAAAGGACTCGTCAATTCAAGATTCTTGAATGGATAAAAGTATATCTGAACTTTTGTTTTTGAGATAATGAAAACATTTCTAATCTTGTATAACCTGTCACTTCTGTCAGGGCCTCGGTTTTGTTCAGGAAGAGCAACATACGTAACCAGTAAGATAAACCTGTTTCACTGGTATTATTTCACTGAAGGATGGGGTACAAATTAGCCGATCTGTGGACCAGTATGCTTTTATATTATGCTTATAGAACGTGAGGCATAAGCATTATTGTTGCAAAAGCAAATAACATTTCTGCAAACAGTCGGCTCTTTCCACCTGTGTAGTCTTCGACTGTGGTGATAAGATCGTATTTGCCAGGTTGTACTGAAAAATACTTATTACTTTCCTGACAAAGTTATCCATTCAATGGCTGGTCCAAAGAATAATTCAAAGAATTCCAGTTCATTGGGCCGTGGTTTCCAAGGGACAGGTAGGTAGAATTCCCACTTTGCGAGTCATCCAAAGTCGGTGATGGTGGGAACAAAATTGGGATTTTGCTGCCAATCCAGAACGATTTGCTGAGTGGATACTGGACATCATAGGCTGGTTGTACGGGTGGTTGTGGCGGTGGTGGGCTGACGCTCCGCTTTGTACTTGACTGACGAGTCAGCAGCGTGGTTTCCCGGCTGGGGCCACAGCGAGTCACGCATGGCGGTGCCACTACCACCACCCCAGCCCCACTAACACCATCACTGATGTCTGTGGCCCATCCATGCCAAGTGGAGCCACATCATCCTCACTATCACTACCTAAAGGGTGTAGGGCCACGGGATGTACTTCCGGATGTAACTACGGGATGTAATCCGTCCCTGGGCACAGCATAGGGTACACCTACCCGAGCGCATGGCGGGGCGCACATCGACGCTTCCTGGTGATGAATATTGTTTCCTCACTATCACTACTCCGAATGATCGTCGAGCGCAATAAAATCACAATCCACGTCAGAATCATCGTCATTACTGAAGTCAGAGGCCAGGCAGGGTGAAAAATATTAGTTTTCTCTTACGTTTAGGAACCCCGACCGTGAGTCACGAGTGCCCACACCAGAGGTAGAAGGTCGAGGATCGTCGGGGTTTTCTGCAGCCATTAATAACTTCACAACAGCAATAGCAAACATTGATTGGCACACTGAGCTAGAAACCTATACAGATATTGACGAATGTATTAATAATTTTCAAAAAAAAACCCAATACCTCTATAACAAGCACTGCCCTAAAAAAACTAAACAGATGACAGCAAAGAGACTGAACAGTCCGGGCCTAACCACCCAGATTCTCAAATCCATAAATACAAAACACCAATATGAAAAACAGTACAGAATGGGTCACATAACCAGAGACCAAACAAAACGTTACTCGTCAATCCTAACCAGCCTGGATAAGAAGGGCCAAAAAAATTGTATTATGAAGAACGATTTATCCAACTTACGAGGCCATGATATAAAAAAGACCCTGGAAAACCCTATCAGAAATTCTGGAACAAAAAAGGATATCACGAAATAGCGAAATAAATTAGCAAAAACAGATGAACCCAACTCCCACCAACAGATAACAGCAACCGCTCAATTGATTTCTTCTCCACTACTAGACAAAAACCTTGCCAATAAATCCCAAGAAAGATACCCACCAAATGAACACCTCACGGCAAACTACCGAACACACTGGATCTAGCTACGACTAACCCATACGAAGTCCTCCTTATTATCACACGCACTAAAACAAGGCAGGAGATTTAAATACTTACCCCCCTTATATCAAAAAAGTTTTCACAAGTGCTATCTCACCATTCATTGCAACACATTTAACAAGTCCATTGAATCTCCACCTTCCATACGTACTCAAAATAGCAGGGTCACCCGATCCACAAAGGTAGGAGACCAAAAAGAGTTGAATAACTATAGGCCAATATCACAACGGTCACCCTCCTCAAAAATCTTCGAAAAATTAATTCATAAAACGAATTACCTCCTACCTCTATCTCCCAAAACATACTAACCCCTGCCAATTTGGATCAGATTAGGGCCTAATAAAATATAATGATTGCTATTATACACATGCCTAGAACATATATACACTGCAATAGAGAAAAAGAAGTCCCACTGGGGATCTTCATTGGACTTACGTAAAGCTTTTTGATACAGTTGACCATGACTTGCTCCACGTAAATTGTACACTATGGTAAAGAGGGCAATCCCTCAACTACCTCAAGTCATACTCCAGCAAACAGAAGCCAATATGTGTACGCAAATGGGGCAAACTCCTTCTGCGCACAATTACAGTTGGTTGTCCCAAGGGAAGTTGTCCTTGGCCCTCTTCTCTTTCTGCTATACATAAATGACCTTCCAATGCTTCGCATTACTCAAACCACACTATTTGAGATGACACTACATACGTCTTCTTCTCACCCGAGGCCCTGTCACGCTAGCCACAATACTGTAAATACCGAATTACAGAAATTATCTACCTGGATGAGGACTAACCAAACTAACATAAAACATTGCCAAAACCTACTTCATTCAGGTTTGGTAACAGAGCTACAGATGTCCCTCTGAACATATGATAAATGGATCACCTTCACAAAACTAAACAGAGGACAAATTCTTAGGAATCCACCTTGATAAATAGGCTCATAAATTTCATTACACATATTATACATCAAATTTCTAAGAAAATTTCCAAGACTGTTAGGCATACTATCGAAGATACGGTACTATATGTTCCACAGTCAGCCCTCCTGGCCCTATATCACTCTCTTATTTACCCCCTATCTCACCTATGGAATTTTGCAATGGGGCTCAACAACAATTAACCATCTAGCCACTAATTCCCAACAAAAGGCCTGCAGTTTGAATGATAACAAATTCTCACTACAGGCAGACACTCCACCAATATTCAATACACTATAACCTACTCACATAAAAAACATCCATACTTATTACTGCACCTATTAATGAAATAGAACACTAACTCTGATATTACCCTCCACCTCAAACATCGCCTTGCCAACCTCAACAGAACACAGCGACCATAACACAAGGCCACAGATCACACTCTTTGATGTTCCTCGTGTCCATCTCACACTATGCAAAAAAATCAATGCACATAAAAGGCCCTAAAATCTGAATTCATTACCTGTATATAATAAAAGAAACATACCTGTTTATAACTTCAAGACTCTTCTCAAAGATCACTTACTCACCCAAAACCAAATAAATACTGAATAATGAACCATTATAAATTGTATATCTTAAATGAGTTCTCACAATTATATCACATAAATGTTAAACCTAAACCCAATTTACTTTATTATTTTTTAAATACACTACCTAACAGAATCACTACCTAACTTAATGACAACCATATGACCTGTCTTTGTAATACTCACTGTGCTTTATAGTTATCTGTTACATTAATGTTTTATCACTGATTTTCATTCATTGCTTAGTAGCAGCGCTCTGTATAGTCATTGTGGCTTAGCCGGACTTCTTTTGATTATAATATATAATAATAATCTATGGCTTAGTTAATCTTAAGTTAATTTTAAGCCAGCCCGTTAATTGCTATGCATAGTATAAAGGTGGGCTTTGGCATGCTGCTCTTATCTGTATTTTTTTTGTCCTCTGTCATGTGTGCAAAAATTATCGATATCTGGTCATTTATTTTCGGTCCACTAACTTATCAAAGCCGTAGATAGAATTGTCTTCATTTCACTTCCAATCAGTGTCAGAACTATCAGAAGGAAGTGAGGAGAGTCCCAATTTTCCGGTGAGATGATAGCTACTTGCGACGAGACATGGGTGTGAAACAAGGGAGTGACTGAGCCGGCGTTCCCACATGCATGCAGGCGCCTAGATTTTTTTTGTTTATGGCGCTCACCCCACGGCGCAGGACCCATTCTATCATATGTAGGCCTATGAGCGCTTTCGCGCTAAATTGACGGCGCTAGAATTCTTGGCATAGATCTACGGTTTGGACACTCACCGACCAGCCGTAGATATTATTGGGAAGGCCCTTGAAAAGCGGTTTAATAAATTGATGTGCTGGTTGGATGTTGTGAGCAACCAAAGTAACATTTATGAAGGGATTCCAGGAACCGGCAGGCCGCACTTGAGTCCTGTGAGATGGGAAGTACAGTGCCTGCACTCTGGAAGGAGAGTGTTAATGTTGCAGTTTAAAAAACTGTAGTGTAAAACACCCTTCTGCCACAAGACAGTGATGTATGTGAATGATGGTGAAAGTTCTTCTTTTTCGGGCCCCCTGCCTTGGTGGGAATCGGCCTCGTTGTTAATAAATAATAAAAAATAACATGTACAAGGTTTTTACAGGCCTAGCTGAAAACAGTGACCATACTACTATATAGAAAAGCCGCCTTGTTATGCAGAGTATTTCAAGAAAATTAGGTCAGTGTCCCAGGATAACACCCCCACTAGTCGAGTACACTCAGGTACCCATTTAAATGATGGGTTAACATAGAAAACAGGTGTAAAGAAAACACACCAATGTTTCTAAACCTGGCTGGGAATCGATATTATAAATCATAAATGGCTAAGCCAAGCCAGGTACTAAAAATAAGCCACATTACTTTTTTTGGGGTTATGCTAGGTTCTGACACATATCTGCTATGTGTGATAATCTTAGAGAGAAAATAACTTTTTTGTTTCATGTTTATGTTGGAGTACGGTGTATATCACAGTTAGCCCTGTGCTATATCCGGTTTCTCTAATATAAGCACAAGGATCAGGGATAGGAGAATGGTATTTGTTACCATATCCTCTTCATAACTCTGTCGAATTCTGCTCGGTGGTTATGCCAAATATTATTCATTCTGGAGTATTTAACATTTGTTTTATGTTATTTACTATTGTTTCTTTGTCACATTAGATCATTGTGATAGGCGAATTGCTGTAGTGGTTGTATTAGCGTAATAATAAAGATAATCTCCTGTTCATGAGACTGAGTTCATGGCAACCGACAGTGGCTTCAAAGCCCACCTTATCCTTTAATGGATAATGAGAAGCATTCTTTTTATTTCATTGGAACCCTGGTAGGGCTAAAAGTAAGCAGGTTAAAACAATTAAATGGTGAAATAAGAAATTTGGAATGGACTTATGCAGCAAGTAACGACACCAAACAGTACCAGCAGTTGGTTGTGGCGACCCTGGAAATTTGAAATTATGCTAGCCAAAAATAATGCGGAATATATTGAAGGAAACCGGAATAACTGATTGACGCATTGTGATGGCGGTACCTGTATAATAAAAAGACTTATTTCTCCTTTATATTATTAAAAATAAGATCTTATCAACTTTTATATAAAATAATAAGATATTTATCTCCTTTCATATTACAATAATAAATTACCTCCTTTATAGGATAATAAAGATAATATTCCTGCGATAGTATAATAAGACATTCTTTTACTTATAATAATGAGATATTACTCCTTTATAGTATAATAATGAATATTATCTCCTTTATAGCCTATAAAAAATAAGATATTAATCTCCTTTATATTATAATAAGGTATTATCTCCCTTCTTAATATAAAAATAAGATACAGTGGACTCACGCCTTTTGATATTAATCTGTTCCTGAGAGTCATCCTAAGCCAAAAAATTCGATAATAGCCAATTAATTTTCCCCATAGAAATAATGGAAATCAATTTAATCCATCATGTGACACCCCAAAGTATGAAAAAAAAAATTTAACCACATGAAATATTTAATTTTAATACAACACAACTGAAGATTGATATGCACAATTACTATTCTACTAAGAAAAAGAATAATGGCACTTACCTTTATTGAAGAACTGGTGATGATTGACAGGATGGGAGGAGGGGAGAGTGAGGATGTGTTAGAGTTTAGAAGGGGAAGGGATCACACTTCCAATAGGTATTGAGGAAGCAAGTCTTTTTCTGGAGATACTTCCCTTCTTCTTTTAATGCCACTAGGACCAGCTTGAGAGTCACTGGACCTCTGTCGCAAAACAAATTGTCTAGAGCTCTGTACCTCCCGATCCTTAAAGACTTCTAAAAATGGGCCATAACATGTCATTGTACAGGTTGGCCAACACGGCTTGCAGTATCTGTCAGGGTGATTTTCATCCCATAAAGGTTTGGCAGTTCTACCCCCACTTTGCACACATTTCCTTAATCTCTTTTTTTTTTCAATTCCATTACTAATTCTCACCTTTTTACCAACAGGGATGGACTAGGAAGCTTTCTTAGGGTCCCTTGGTGACTTATTTTGCAGTTACATGCACTAAAAAACACTGGGATAATGTGAAATGTCTGAATGTATGTGTAGATTGTGACTGCACTGGCTGGCTTGTAAACACGGGTTGCTGAGGCCACACATGGGGACACGTCCCGGACGAATCATGCAACGCGAGTTTCATTTCATGAGGCGATGGCAAAATTTTTGGCATTCAAATGCTTTGTATGGCGGATTTAACATAACGCAATGCGGATCGTATGCTGGGGTCCCACTGTATTCTTTTACTGTTAAATAGTATGATAATTATCTCCTTTATATTATAATAACTCAAGATATTATCTCCTTTATAGTATTAAATAAGAAGATATTATCCCTTAATAGTATAATAATAAGATATCTCCTTAACATGATAATTAACGATATTATCTCCTTTATAGTATAATAATAATAAGATATTCTTTATACAGTGGACCCCCGACATTCGTTGGCATCGGGGGGGGGGGGGGGGGGGATACATTCGTTATATCCGACAATTCGATGTATTTTAAAGCAAAAATTTCGCCTCAACATTCGATGGAAAAACCCGACATTCGATACGATTCATATGGAGATGTGTCCATGTGATGGCCTGAACTGCACCGTGTGCGCAGTGATTACAAGCCAGCCAGGTGTCGCTGTGCATCTAAGGATACATTCGGTACATTCCATCATATATCCCATATTATCAAGTTTTTTGGTGCTTGTTTCTGCCACAAAATAGTAACCCCTGGGCCCCAGAAAAGCTTCTAGTGGCCAACCCTTCGAGTAAAAAGGTGCTATGACTATCTGAAATGAAGAAAGAGATAATTCAAAGAACGAAGTGGAGTGGCATGTGTCGGCGAGTGCAATGGATGATTTGTTAAGAAATTGCCTGCCAGCTATTGGTGATTGAGTGAATTTAAGGCCAGCAAAGGTTGGTTTGGAAGATTTATGAATCGTAGTGGCATACACAGTGTGGCAAGGTATGTTGAGGCTGCCAGATCAAGTTCTAAGGCAGGATGGATTCACCTTCTAAAACACTAACACCATCCCCACTCTCCCCTCTCCCATCCCATCAATCATCACCAGATCTTTATTAAACGGTAAGTGTCAATTATTCTTTGTTAATTAATCTATTGTTATTGTTGTTATTGTATTATTCTATTGCATTAAAGCTTAATATTTCATGCTCGCGTAATTTTTTTTTTTTCATACTTTTGCGTGTCTTGCACGGTATCATTAATTGATTTCAATATTTTTCTTATGAGGATAATTAATTCGACTTTTGTTATTTTAGACATTCGAGGGATCTCAAGAACGGATCAGTATCAAATGTCGACGGTCCACTGTATTATAATAATAAGATATTATTTCCTTTGTATTATAATAAGATATTACCTCCTTCATATTATAATAATAAGATATAATCTCCTTTATAGTATAAAAATAAGATATTATCTCATTTACATTATAATAATAAGATATTATCATCTTTATATTATAATAAGATATTACCTCCTTTATAGTATATTATCTCCTTTGTATTATAATAAGATATTACCTTCTTTATAGTATATTTTTATTTTTATTATCACACTGGCCGATTCCCACCAAGGCAGGGTGGCCCGAAAAAGAAAAACTTTCACCATCATTCACTCCATCACTGTCTTGCCAGAAGGGTGCTTTACACTACAGTTTTTAAACTGCAACATTAACACACCTCCTTCAGAGTGCAGGCACTGTACTTCCCATCTCCAGGACTCAACTCCGGCCTGCCGGTTTCCCTGAATCCCTTCATAAATGTTACTTTGCTCACACTCCAACAGCACGTCATGTATTATAAACCCATTAGTCTCCATTCATCCTATCAAACACGCTCAGCATGACCTGCTGGAAGTCCAAGCCACTCGACAAAATCCTCCTTTTACCCCTCCTCCATCCCTTCCTAGGCCGACACCCTACCCCGCCTTACTTCCTCTACAGGACTGATACCACTCCTTTGAAGTCTTCTGTTTCGCTCCATTCTCTCTACATGTCCGAACCACCTCAAAACCCTTCCTCAGCCCTCTGGAAAACAGTTTTGGTAATCCCGCACCTCCTCCTAACTTCCAAACTACGAATTCTCTGCATTATATTCCCCACCACACATTGCCCTCAGACATGACATCTCCACTGCCTCCGGGCCTTCTCCTCGCTGCAACATTCATCACCCACGCTTCACACCCATATAAGAGCGTTGGTAAAACTATACTCTCATACATTCCCCTCTTTGCCTCCAAGGACAAAGTTCTTTGTCTCCACAGACCCCTAAGTGCACCACTCACTCTTTTTCCCTCATCAATTCTATGATTACCTCATCTTTCTTAGACCCATCCGCTGACACGTCCACTCCAAATATCTGAATACGTTCACCTCCTCCATACTCTCTCCCTCCAATTGATATTCAATCTTTCATCACCTAATCTTTTTGTTATCCTCATAACCTTACTCTTTCTGTATTCACCTTTAATTTTCTTCTTTTGCACACCCTACCAAATTCACCCAAACCAATCTCTGCAGCTTCTCTTCAAAATTTCCCCCAAAAAGCACAGTGTCATCAGCAAAGAGCAGCTGTGACAACTCCCACTTTGTGTGTGATTCTTTATCTTTTAACTCCACACCTCTTGCAAGACCCTCGCATTTACTTCTCTTACAACCCCATCTTTTAAATATATTAAACAACCACGGTGACATCACACACCCTTGTCTAAGGCCTACTTTTACTGGGAAAAAAATTTCCTCTTTCCTACATACTCTAACTTGAGCCTCACTATCCTCTAAAAACTCTTCACTGCTTTCAGTAACCTACCTCCTACACCATACACTTGCAAACTTTCTCCCACATTGCCCCCCTATCCCCCCTGTCATACGCCTTTTCCAAATCCATTAAATGCCACAAAGACCTCTTTAGCCTTATCCAAATACTGTTTTACTTATATGTTTCACTGTAAACACCTGGTCCACCACCCCCACCTTTCCTAAAACCTCCTTGTTCATCTGCTATCCTATTCTCTGTCTTACTCTTAATTCTTTAATTATAACTCTACCATTTCAATTTACCAGGTACACTCAACAGACTTATCCCCTATAATTTTTGCACTCTTTTTATCCCTTTGCCTTTTACAAAGGAACTATGCATGCTCTCTGCCAATCACTAGGGGACCTTACCCTCTTCCATACATTTATTTTAAATAATTGCACCAACCCCTCCAAAATTATATCCCCACCTGCTTTTAACATTTCTATCTTTATCCCTCAATCCCGGCTGCCTTACCCCTTTCATTTTACCTACTGCCTCACGAACTTCCCTCACATCACAAACTGGCTCTTCCTCACTCCTACAAGATATTATTCCTCCTTGCCCTATAACGAAATCACAGCTTCCCTATCTTTATCAACATTTAACAATCCTCAAAATATTCCCTCCATCTTCCCAATACCTCTATCTCTCCATTTAATAACTCTCCTTCCTATTTTTAACTGAACAAATCCATTTGTTCTCTAGGCTTTTTTAACTTGTTAATCTCACTCCAAAACTTTTTCTTATTTTCAACAAAATTTGTTGATAACACTCACCCACCCCTCTCATTTGCTCTCTTTTTACATTGCTTCACCACTCTCTTAACCTCTCTCTTTTTCTCCATATACTCTTCCCTCCTTGCATCACTTCTACTTTGTAAAAAACTTCTCATATGCTAACTTTTTCTCCCTTAAATACTCTCTTTACATCATCATTCCACCAATCGCTCCCCTTCCCCCCCTGCACCCACTTTCCTGTAACCACAAATTCTGTGAACACTCTAACACTACATTTTTAAAACCTACCCCATACCTCTTCGACCCCATTGCCTATGTTTTCTTAGCCCATCTATCCTCCAATAGCTGTTTATATCTTACCCTAACTGCCTCCTCTTTTAGTTTTAAAACCTTCACCTCTTCTTCCCTGATGCTTCTATTCTCCTTGTATCCCATCTACCTTTTACTCTCAGTGTAGCTACAACTAGAAAGTGATCTGATATATCTGTGGCCCCTCTATAAACATGTACATCCTGAAGTCTACTCAACAGTCTTTTATCTACCAATACATAATCCAACAAACTACTGTCATTTCGCCCTACATCATATCGTGTATACTTATTTATCCTCTTTTTCTTAAAATATGTATTACCTATAACTAAAACCCCTTTCTATACAAGTTCAATCAAAGGGTCCCATTATCATTTACACCTGGGACCCCAAACTTACCTACCACACCTCTCTAAAAGTTCTCCTACTTTAGCATTCAGGTCCCCTACCACAATTACTCTCTCACTTAGTTCAAAGGCTCCTATACATTCACTTAACATCTCCCAAAATCTCTCTCTCTCCTCTGCATTCCTCTCTTCTCCAGGTGCATACACGCTTATTATGACCCACTTCTCGCATCCAACCTTTACTTTAATCCACATAATTCTTGAATTTACACATTCATATTCTCTTTTCTCCTTCCATAACTGATCATTTAACATTACTGCTACCCCTTCCTTTGCTCTAACTCTCTCAGATACTCCAGATTTAATCCCATTTATTTCCCCCCACTGAAACTCTCCTTTATAGTATAATAATAAGATATTTCCTTTAGAGCACAACATTAAGATATTATCTCCTTTATATTATTATATATTATCTCCTTTATATTACCTGGAGTTTATCTGGAGGGAGTTCTGGGGGTAAAAGCCCCCTTTATAAGATATTATCTCCTTTATAGCATAGTAATAAGATATTATCTCCTTTATAGTACAATAATAAGATATATCTTATTATTATACTATAAAGGAGATAATATCTCCTTTATATTATAATAATAAGATATTATCTCCTTTAGAGTATAATATTAAGATATTATCTCCTTTATATTATTATACAGGTCCGCCATCACAAATCCGGTAATCAGTTATTCGGTTCCTTCAGTTATTCGGCACTAATTTTGGCTAGAATAATTTCAAATTTCCAGGGTCGCCACACCAACCTACTGGTACTGTTTGGTGGTGCTACTTGCTGCATAAGTCATTCCAATTTCTTTTTCTGCATGGTAGAAAGAGATAGCAGCGGCAGCAAGCTCTGTTATTTTTCTCACCTGCGGATCCCACCAATGCTTTAGTGATGGCCTAATTGCAATCATAACTGCACTAACGTACATAGAACCCAGCATGACCCAAGATAATCAACAGTGATACCTACAAACCGAAAAATTACCGAGTGAAGCGAAGACTGCCCCACAAACTCCAAGCACAACCCCGCTGCCAGACAACTACCTACTCCAAGCACTTAACTATCTTAGTTTCTTCATCTAACCACAGCAACTCCTGTACTACTATGAGACCAACTAATAGAAGAAACAGCACTAAGAACAGCAAGGTAGCACCTAGAAGTCGACTAATCCATAAGACGACGCAGCAGGATGCTGGTGCGCCATCCACCTCCCTTACAACCCAAAGCGACACATCAACAACAACAAACATGGCCGACTCACCCACCAACCCAGGTGACTCCAAAACAACAACACCAACTGTGACTGACTCCCTCTCTACCTCTACTGCCTTCATAGGATTTAACCCAGCTGATATGCTCCCAGGTATGATTAATGATCCTGACACTCTAAAGCACTACATCACCACCCTAACTGCAGATAACTCAAACCTTCGTGTTGAAAATATGTCTCTTCGTGCAACAATAACAAACCATAAATCTAAGTTACTTCACCTTAAGAACAAGATCAACAACCTTGAACAACAGCTAACATCATCTAGCATGACTGATTTTGGCAAGGCCTTTCAATCAGTCATAGCCAGCCACACAGATCAAATCAATTCCCTAAACACGAAGATTGATAATGCCGTCAAGGCCTGGAAAACAAACATGGATACCCAATTGAACAATTATTTTGCTAACCAAGATGACAAGACAGAGCAAGACAAGTTATCTGATGCAGTAATAATTAACACTCCACTCTTTCCCAGCAAATTAAACCATACCAACTGCAAAGATAAAAACTCTCCAGATCATCATGACCACCTACATGTTAATGTACCAGTGTCGGAAATAAAAGAATCGCAGTTACTAGGGAACCAAAGTAGAAAAAGTGTTATGCTCAGATTTCACATACAAGACAGGAAAAAAGATCTAATAATATCATCTATCAAAGCAAAAAAAAAGATATATAGATCTCCCTCAACATTCGCGTTTTCAACTTTCACGGGCTTCACACATTCGCAAATTCCCAACCACCAAATTCCCAGCCTCCAAATTCCCAGCCGCCAAATCATATTTAAGTTTCCCGCCACCTGCGAGTCACTGCTACCCTCCCTCCAACCCCCGCAACTGGCAGCCAGCCCTCCCACCACTCAGTGTGGCGAGTGTTTTGTTTGTTCATTATTTGCTATTAAACTACAGTATAAATAAGGTAAACACATTCATGACTGCATATTGGAATGGCTATTTGGACAGGTATTGAACGGTGACATCATGTGTTTACTCTTGAACACAGCAAAGAATCAAACATTTCTGCTACTGCTAATAATAATAATAATAATAATAATAATAATAATAATAATAATAAATGCGATAGAATGAAAAAGGGAAAAATTGTAAAAAAAATACAAGGGAGTGGTTGACACAGGTCAGTGTGGTTTTGTTTTGCTGGAGTGAACATTAGTCTCCATGCTCTTCCAAACATTTCTCAGTAATTCATTGTGTTTGGTGCTTGTAGATTGAGTGTGACTGGAGTGGTTGAGGAAGCAGTTGAGGCAGTGGTTGAAGCAGTGGGTGAGGCAGTGGTTGAGGCAGTGGTTGAGGCAGTGGTTGAGGCAGCAGTTGAGGCAAATGGTTGAAGCAGTGGGTTTAGGCAGTGGTTAGGGGAGTGGTTGAGGCAGCAGTTGAGGCAGTGGGTGAGGCAGCAGTTGGGCAGTGGTTGAGGCAGTGGGTGAGGCAAATGGTTGAGGCAGTGGTGAGGCAGCAGTTGAGGCAGTGGTTGAGGCAGTGGTTGAGGCAGTGGGTGAGGCATCAGTCGAGGCAGTGGGTGAGGCATCAGTTGAGGCAGTGGTGTGAGGCAGTGGTTGAGGCAGTGGGTGAGGCAGTGGGTGAGGCAGTGGGTGGACAGTGGGTGAGGCAGGGGTTTAGACAGCAGTTGAGGCAGTGGTTGAGGCAGTGGGGGGTGAGGTAGTGGGTGAGGCAGTGGGTGAGACAGCAGTTGAGGCAGTGGTTGAAGCAGTGGGCGAGGCAGCAGTTGAGGCAGTGGGCAAAGGGAGCAGTTGAGGCAGTGGGTGAAAGGGAGTGGGCGAGGCAGCAGTTGAGGCAGAGGGTGAGGGGCAGTGGTTGAGGCCCGTGGGTGAGGCAGCGTTGAGGAGTGGTGGGCAGCAGTTGAGGCAGTGGGTGAGGCAGTGGGCGGGCAGCAGTTGAGGCAGTGGGTGAGGCAGTGGTTGAGGCAGTGGGTGAGGCAGCAGTTGAGGCAGTGGTTGAGGCAGCAGTTGAGGCAGTGGGTGAGGCAGCAGTTGAGGCAGTGGGTGAGACAGCAGTTGAGGCAGTGGGTGAGGCAGCAGTTGAGGCAGTGGGTGAGGCAGTGGGCGAGGCAGTGGTTGAGGCAGTGGTTGAGGCAGTGGTTGAGGCAGTGGTTGAGGCAGTGGGTGAGGCAGTGGTTGAGGCAGTGGTTGAGGCAGTGGGTGAGGCAGTGGTTGAGGCAGTGGGTGAGACAGTGGGTGAGGCAGTGGGTGAGACAGTAGTTGAGGCAGTGGTTGAGGCAGTGGTATTTAATAACATACATGTTATTAAACCATAAAAAGAGGAGCGACTGGTGGAATGATGATGTAAAGAGAGTAGTAAGGGAGAAAAAGTTAGCATATGAGAAGTTTTTACAAAGTAGAAGTGATGCAAGGAGGGAAGAGTATATGGAGAAAAAGAGAGAGGTTAAGAGAGTGGTTTAAGCAATGTAAAAAGAGAGCAAATGAGAGAGTGGGTGAGATGTTATCAACAAAATTTTTTTGAAAATAAGGGAAAAAATTTTGGAGTGAGGGTTTAACAAATTAAAAAAGCCTAGAGAACAAATGGATTTGTCAGTTAAAAATAGGAGAGGAGAGTTATTAAATGGGAGTTAGAGGTATTGGGAAGATGGGAGGGAATATTTTGAGGAATTGTTAATGTTGATGAAGATAGGGAAGCTGTGATTTCGTGTATAGGGCAAGGAGGAATAACATCTTGTAGGAGTGAGGAAGAGCCAGCTGTGAGTGTGGGGGAAGTTCGTGAAGCGTAGGTAAAATGAAAGGGGGTAAGGCAGCCGGATTGATGGGATAAAAATAGAAATGTTAAAAGCAGGTGGGGATATAGTTTTGGAGTGGTTGGCGCAATTATTTAATAAATGTATGGAAGAGGGTAAGGTACCTAGGGATTGGCAGAGAGCATGCATAGTTCCTTTGTATAAAGGCAAAGGGGACAAAAGAGGCGCCAAAAATTATAGGGGGATAAGTCTGTTGAGGTAGGTAGTAGGTTGGTAGACAGCAACCACGCAGGGAGGTACTACCGTCCTGCCAGATGACTGTGAAACAGAAACCTGTAACTGTTTTGCATGATGGTAGGATTGCTGGTTTCTTTTTCTGTCTCATAAACATGCTAGATAACAGGGATATCTTGCTACTCCTACTTACACTTTGGTCACACTTCACAGACACGCCCCATGCATATATATATATATACATACATCTAGGTTTTTCTCCTTTTTCTAAATAGCTCTTGTTCCTCTTTATTTCTTCTATTGTCCATGGGGAAGTGAAAAAGAATCTTTCCTCCGTAAGCCATGCGTGTCGTATGAGGCGACTAAAATGCCGGGAGCAATGGGCTAGTAACCCCTTCTCCTGTAGACATTTACTAAAAAAGAGAAGAAGAAAAACTTTATAAAACTGGGATGCTTAAATGTGCGTGGATGTAGTGCGGATGACAAGAAACAGATGATTGCTGATGTTATGAATGAAAAGAAGTTGGATGTCCTGGCCCTATGCGAAACAAAGCTGAAGGGGGTAGGGGAGTTTCGGTGGGGGGAAATAAATGGGATTAAATCTGGAGTATCTGAGAGAGTTAGAGCAAAGGAAGGGGTAGCAGTAATGTTGAATGATCAGTTATGGAAGGAGAAAAGAGAATATGAATGTGTAAATTCAAGAATTATGTACATTAAAGTAAAGGTTGGATGCGAGAAGTGGGTCATAATAAGCGTGTATGCACCTGGAGAAGAGAGGAATGCAGACGAGAGAGATAGATTTTGGGAGATGTTAAGTGAATGTATAGGAGCCTTTGAACCAAGTGAGAGAGTAATTGTGGTAGGGGACCTGAATGCTGAAGTAGGAGAAACTTTTAGAGAGGGTGTGGTAGGTAAGTTTGGGGTGCCAGGTGTAAATGAAAATGGGAGCCCTTTGATTGAACTTTGTATAGAAAGGGGTTTAGTTATAGGTAATACATATTTTAAGAAAAAGAGGATAAGTATACAAGATTATGATGTAGGGCGAAATGACAGTAGTTTGTTGGATTATGTATTGGTAGATAAAAGACTGTTGAGTAGACTTCAGGATGTACATGTTTATAGAGGGGCCACAGATATATCAGATCACTTTCTAGTTGTAGCTACACTGAGAGTAAAAGGTAGATGAGATACAAGGAGAAAAGATGCATCAGGGAAGAGAGAGGTGAAGGTTTATAAACTAAAAGAGGAGGCAGTTAGGGTAAGATATAAACAGCTATTGGAGGATAGATGGGCTAATGAGAGCATAGGCAATGGGGTCGAAGAGGTATGGGGTGGGTTTTTAAAAATGTAGTGTTAGAGTGTTCAGCAGAAGTTTGTGGTTACAGGAAAGTGGTGTGCGGGAGGGAAGAGGAGCGATTGGTGGAATGATGATGTGAAGAGAGTAGTAAGGGAAAAAAAGTTAGCATATGAGAAGTTTTTTACAAAGTAGAAGTGATGCAAGGAGGGAAGAGTATATGGAGAAAAAGAGAGAGGTTAAGAGAGTGGTGAAGCAATGTAAAAAGAGAGCAAATGAGAGAGTGGGTGAGATGTTATCAACAAATTTTGTTGAAAATAAGAAAAAGTTTTGGAGTGAGATTAACAAGTTAAGAAAGCCTAGAGAATAAATGGATTTGTCAGTTAAAAATAGGAGAGGAGAGTTATTAAATGGAGAGTTAGAGGTATTGGGAAGATGGAGGGAATATTTTGAGGAATTGTTAAATGTTGATGAAGATAGGGAAGCTGTGATTTCGTGTATAGACCAAGGAGGAACAACATCTTGTAGGAGTGAGGAAGAGCCAGTTGTGAGTGAGGGGGAAGTTCGTGAGGCAGTAGGTAAATGAAAGGGGGTAAGGCAGCTGGGATTGATGGGATAAGATAGAAATGTTAAAAGCAGGTGGGGATATAGTTTTGGAGTGGGTGGTGCAATTATTTAATAAATGTATGGAAGAGGGTAAGGTACCTAGGGATTGGCAGAGAGCATGCATAGTTCCTTTGTATAAAGGCAAAGGGGATAAAGAGAGTGCAAAAATTATAGGGGATAAGTCTGTTGAGTATACCTGGCAAAGTGTATGGTACAGTTATTATTGAAAGAATTAAGAGTAAGACGGAGAATAGGATAGCAGATGAACAAGGAGGCTTTAGGAAAGGTAGGGGGTGTGTGGACCAGGTGTTTACAGTGAAACATATAAGTGAACAGTATTTAGATAAGGCTAAAGAGGTCTTTGTGGCATTTATGGATTTGGAAAAGGCATATGACAGGGTGGATAGGGGGGCAATGTGGCAGATGTTGCAGGTGTATGGTGTAGGAGGTAGGTTACTGACAGCAGTGAAGAGCTTTTACGAGGAAAGTGAGGCTCAAGTTAGAGTATGTAGGAAAGAGGGAAATTATTTCCCAGTAAAAGTAGGCCTTAGACAAGGATGTGTGATGTCACGTGGTGGTTTAATATATTTTAGATGGGGTTGTAAGAAGAAAATCGGGGTTTGACAAGGGCATGGAGTTAAAAGATAAAGAACACACTTAAAGTGGGAGTTGTCACAGTTGTATTTGCTGATCACTGTGCTCTTGGGAGATTCTGAAGAGAGTTGCGAGTTGGTGGATGTTTTGGGTTAGGGTGTGCAAAAAAGAAAATTAAAAGTGAAAAAGGAAAGAGTAAGGTTATGAGGATAACAAAAATTTTAGGTAATGAAAGATTGGATATCGATTGGGGGGAGAGAGTTTAGGGTGAATGTATTCAGATTTTTGGGGATGGACGTTCAGGGATGGGTTATGAAGGATGAGGTGAATCTAGAATTGATGAGGGGAAAAAGGGTGAGTGGTGCACTTGGGAGTTGTGGAGACAAAGAATTTGTCCTTGGGGCAAGGGGGAAAGTTGAGAGTATAGTTTTACCAAAGCTCTTATTGGGTGTGAAGCATGGGTGATGAAAGTTGCAGCAAGGAGAAGGCTGGAGGCGGGAGATGTCATGTCTGAGGGCAAAGTGTGGGGGTGAATTAATGAGAGAAAATTGTAGTTTGGAAGTTTGGAGGAAATGGGGTTACCAAAATGTTTTCCCGAGGGGTGGGAAAAGGGGTTTTTGAGGTGGGGTTTGGACATGTAGAGGAATGGAGCGAAACAGGTGCTTCAAGAGTGTATCAGTCTGTGTGGAAGGAAGGCGGGGGGGGGGTCGGCCTAGGAAAGGTTTGGGGGGAGGGGGGAAAGGAGGTTTTTAGTGGGGGGCTTGGCTTCCGCAGGCGTGCCCGAGAGGTTTGATAGGAGTAATGGAGACAAATGGTTTTTTAATATTGATGCTGTTGGAGTGTGAGCAAAATAACATTTATGAAGGGGTTCAGGGAAACCCGGGAGGCCGGATTGATCCCGGGGGTGGGAAATACAGTGCCTGCATTCTGAAAGGGGGGTGTTAAAGTTGCAGTTTTAAAATGTAGTGTAAAAACACCCTTTGGCAAGCAGTGATGGAGTGAATGATGGTGAAAGTTTTCTTTTTCGGGCCCCCCTGCCTTGGTGGGAATGGCCCCCGTGTGATAATAATAAAAATAAAATGTTATTAAACCATAAATGTATGTATTATGACAAATTTCGGTGTTTCCATTTTTTTAGAATTGTTATGGTTCAAAAGTTAAGAAACAGTATTGATTTATTTCCCTACAATATTTTGGGGCACCCAAAAATTTGCAATTTTTTTAAATTCGTGATGCTCTTGATCCCCTAACCCTCGCGAATGTTGAGGGGGGACCTTACATTTTATCATAAAGAGTGTCTCACAAAAATGACAGAACCTCCCGTACAGAGTGAGAAAGCTAAAAAAAGAGAATATGATAAAATTACCCGTGCTTTGTACTGATGGACAAATTCTAGTAAAAAAAATAAAGAGGCTGGGTTTTACTACATTAAAATGAAAATTTTCTAAAAAACTTCCTTTATGATGCAAAAATTCAGAGTCTGATGATATTTGACCAAATCCTTTTTACGTTGTGTTGTTTTTATGTCATTATTTAAAATAATCCCTGATTATCACCTCCTAGATGTATTTATACCCCATTACCCAGGTGTCCCCCCGTTCTTTGTGTGACCCATTTGTGTTATCTTCTAGATTTTTTTCCAATTAAAAAATTTATTTTTGTTAATGGATATTCTTTTAAAAATTTTTTGTATTATTTTTTTTTTTCTACTTAAGACTGTTAAAATTTTCTTTTTCATCCAAATTTTCCCTTTTTTTCTCAAACTAAATAACAAATACAGTTTTCCTATCATACTGTGCAATACCTTGAACCATCCCCACTGTAGTTCAATCCCAAAAATTTTAAGGTTTTTTTTTTTTCCAAAAAATTTTTTTTTCCTTTTTTTTCCAAATTTTTTTATTTATTGGGTTTGGGGGGGGGTTTTTTTTTTGTTTTGGAAATTTTTGGCCCAAATACCCTATTTTTTTTATTTTTTGGGGGAAAAACCCCCTTTTTATTTTTAAAAAAAAGATTTCCCCAAAAAATTCAAACTTGTTTATCTGCATTTAACTTTTTTTACCCTTTTTTAATTGCCCAAAATTTTTCTCCTTTTTTTTAGTTTTTTTCTTTGCTTTTTAAAAACCACAATTTCACAAAAGAAAAATTAAGGTGTTTTGGGGGAAAAAATGTTTTTAAAAAAAACCCTTTTTTCCCCCCCCCAAAATTTATTCCTTTTTGTTCATCGCGTTTTTTTTCCCAAGTTTTCCCCTTTTTTTTAGTATCCCCCTTGTTTTTTTTTTAAAAAAAAGGGGTTTTTTTTGCTTTTTAAAACCTTTTTTTTAATTTCCCATGCCTAAACTTGTAAAGCCCTTTTCCATTCCCCCCCCCCCAAGCAAAAAAATAACAAAGTTTCCCAACTAAACCCTTCTCAGGACCCCCCTTTTTTCCACAAAAACCCCGAGCCTCATAGCTTTCTTTTCCGCAACCTTTTCACATTCTTCCCAACCGGGAAAAACCGTCTACGCCCTTTGCCTTCGGGGCCCAGCCCCCTTCACAAGAGGGAAAGGGGGGGGCCCCAAATACCCCCCTTTTGGAAGTTTATAAAGCCAAGGGAGACATGGGGGAAAAACCCCCTATCAGAATTTAGGAAAAAAAAAGATATAAGAAATAGCAAAATTGAATTAAAAAAAACCAGTAAAACCCCAACTCCCACCAACTGAAACAGCAAACAGACTCAATAATTTCTTTCCACTTAGGAAAAAAACCTTCCCAATAAAACCCCAAGCTCGATACCCCCCCAATGACTCCCCCCTGGCAACTATCGAACAACTTTTCTTGCTCCGACTCCCCCTATTGAAGTCCCCCTTATTATCAACACACTAAAAAAAAAGACGGGATTTAAATCCCTTCCACCCCTTTAATACAAAAAAGCATCACAAGTATATCCCAAAATTGCAACATCTTTGAAATCCATAGAAACCTTACTTCCTAAGTTCTCAAAAAGCAAGGGTCACCCTTCCATAAAGGGGAGACCCAAAAAGGCTTCATTAATTAGGCCAATATCAACTTTCACCCTCTCTCTAAAAAACTTTGAAAAATTAAATTTATAAGCGAATTATTCCTACCTCATCTCCCCCAAAAATCTCAACCCATGTCGTTTGGGGTTTAGGCTAAAAAAATATAATGATGCTATTTTACACATGCTGAAACAAAATACACTGCAACAGAGAAAAAAAAAAAGTCCCTGGGGATCTTATGACTTCGTAAAGTTTTTATACATTTACCATGATTGCTCCATATAAAATTGTCGCACTATGGTATAAGGGGCATCCTCAATACCTAAAGTCTTACCTCAGTAGCAGACCAGTTGTGTAACAAAGGGGGGGAAATCTTCGCACAGCAATTCGTTGGGGTCCCCCAGGGAGTGTCCAGGCTTCTTCCTTTCTCATATAATAAATGACCCCAAATGCATCGCAATACTCAACCCCCATATTTGCGTGACACTAATCGGTCCTCTCTCACGACCCCTCACGCTAGCCAAAAACTGTAAATATGAATTCAGAAAATATCTACCTGGATGATATAACAAACTTACTCTAAACATTTACAAAAACCCACCCATTCGTTTGGTCCAGAGCCACAGACATCCCCCTTAACATAAAGATAAAAGTACCATCACAAAACTCACAGAGGGAAAATTCTTGGGAACCACCTTGATAATAGATCAAATTTAAAAAAGATATACAAACAAATTTCCAAAAAAAATTCCAAAAGTGTAGGCATACTATCGAAGATACGGTACTATGTTCCCAGTCAGTCCTCTGGCCCTATATCACTCACTTATTTTCCCCTTTATATGGATAAACCACGAGACCATTATTACCAACAAAAGGTGCCAGATACAAATTACTTAGGAAACCCCAAAAATATTAAAACATAACCTATTTCCCCTTAAAAATTTACATTCTGCCCCCTTTAATTCATACCATTAATTTGATATAAACCTCCCCCCAAAGTTTTCTTTCCAAAAATAAAGAAAAAACGACCTACAAACCAACACTTTTTTTGTGTCCTTTATTATTTTTGGGGAAAAACCAAGCCCAATAAAAGGCCCAAACTGGAATTATACGTGGGAATTTTAAAAAAAAAAATGGATAAAATTTAGTTTTTCCCAAAAATGTTTTGAAATTTCGTTTGTTGTTAAATTTTTTTTGCCTTCATAAGGAAAGGGGGTTTTTGGATGTTTACGAATCTTTGTTTTAGTGTTACATGTTCCCAAATTAAAAAAATAAAAAAAAATAAAAAAAATTTTTGAACACATTTTGCCCACCCCTGGCCGAATAAGAAAATTTTTTTAGTAAAAAAGACGTAAATATTTAAAGTTTAATGGTTTGAAGCCCTGTTGGTTGTCTGGTCTTCTGGGGGGGTTGTTTTTTAGTATTACTCCTTATTCCATCACAACTGATTAAAGACAAGAAAAATATTTAAAAAAAATTTTTTAAAAAACCCAAAAATAAAATTTAAAATACCCCCCCCCCCCCCGGGGGTTGAAAGGATTTGGTTCAGAACCATCTCTATCCCGTTTGGTTTATTTTTAAAAAAAACGGGTTTTCACGGGCTAAATGGAAAGATACTTCTTAACATACAAATGAAAGAAATCAGACCATAAACAGCAGAGTTCACTTCTCAGCGGCTGCTTAGCGGTATATTCTTGTATGGTTTTTATGGTTATATTCTCATTTTTTCAGTCTCATTTCATACAATGAAAGATATATTACAGAAATAGATATTGACTTTGATTGCTTTCATGATGAAAAGTACCTTGAAATTGCGCTCTCAGTAGCGAAAATGTTCTATTCTTTAGCGAAACTCATGAGTAAACAAATGACGTCACCGTCCAATACCTGTCCGCCTGCCAGTCAAAATTCCAATACGGAGTCAAGAATGGGTTGACATTATTTATACAATTATTGCAATAATGCAGCAGTCTGCATAACAGTAAATCTTCTATTTTTTTTGTGAATAAAAATTCCAAATGGTAAGCAAGAGTAATATAAGAGGGGCCTGTAGCCATGACTAATGAACAGAGAAAATATTATTTTAGTGCCAGGAATGTCTACATTGTTTATTCTGGACCCTATTTTGAAATTGGCATCTGTTGAAATTTGTGTGAAATTGGCCAAATTGCCAATTTCTGACCACTTTATTGGGTAGTTGAAATAAGTGAATGGGCAGTTTCTTGTACTCAGTTGACAGACTAGAAGTAAATAAGTTTATTCAGGTATACACAAATACAGCATCATAGATTATCATACATAGCAGTGTATGCATAGAGAACCTGGGATAACCAAAAAAAGTCAATGTGACTTATTTCCAGTACCTGGCTTGGGCTTGCCATTTATGATTTTTGGTAAATTTTTTTTTGTTCTCAGTTGTTTGTTGGGCTATCTCAATGAAACTTGGGCAATGTATGATGGAAAGATGCTTCTTAACGTACAACAAAAATAAAAAAGACAGACGATAAATAAAGGAGTTCACTTCTCAGCCATTAGCCGCCTCTTTGGAGTGACGAGTGACGAGGTGACATAAAAAAGACCTGGAAAACCCTATCAGAAATACTAGGAACAAAAAAGATAACACGAAATAGCGAAATTGAATTAACAAAACCAGATGAACCTAAACTCCCACCAACAGAAACAGCAAACAGACTCAATGATTTCTTCTCCACTATAGAAAAAACCTTGCCAATAAAATCCCAAGCTCAGATACCACACCCAATGACTACCTCATTGGCAACTACCCGAACACACTGTTCCTAGCTCCGACTAACCCAACTGAAGTCTCCCTATTATCAACAAACAAAAAAAACAAGACAGGAGATTTAAATACCTTACCACCCATTATATACAAAAAAGTGTCACAGGTGCTATCACCAATAATTGCAACACTCTTTAACATAAGAACATAAGAAAGGAGGAACACTGCAGGAGGCCTGCTGGCCCATACTAGGCAGGTCCTTTACAATTCATCCCACTAACAAAACATTTACCCAACCCAATTTTCAATGCTACCCAAGAAATAAGCTCTGATGTGAATGTCCCACTCAAATCCAACCCTTCCCACTCATGTACTTATCCAACCTAGATTTGAAACTACCCAAAGTCCTAGCCTCAATAACCCAACTAGGTAGACTGTTCCACTCATCAACTACCCTATTTCCAAACCAATACTTTCCTATGTCCTTTCTAAATCTAAAACTTATCTAATTTAAATCAATTACTGCGGGTTTCTCTCTTGGAGAGACATCCTCAAGACCTTATTAATATCCCCTTTATTAATACCTATCTTCCACTTATACACTTCGATCAGGTCTCCCTCATTCTTCGTCTAACAAGTGAATGTAACTTAAGAGTCTTCAATCTTTCTTCATAAGGAAGATTTCTGATGCTATGTATTAATTTAGTCATCCTACGCTGAATGTTTTCTAACGAATTTATGTCCATTTTGTAATACGGAGACCAAAACTGAGCTGCATAATCAAGGTGAGGCCTTACTAATGATGTTATAAAGCTGCAGTATGCCCTCTGGATTCTGTTGCTTACACTTCTTAAATAAAATCCCAGTAATCTATTTCCCTTATTACGTACGCTTAGGCATTGCTGTCTTGGTTTAAGGTTGCTGCTCCACCATAACCCCAAGTCCTTTTCGCAATCTGTATGGCTAAGTTCTAATCATTTAATTTATAAGTACTAGGGTTATGGGCACTCCCAGCTTCAGAACCTTGCACTTATTACATTGAACTGCATCTGCCACTTTTCTGACCAAAAATAGAGTTTTTTTAAAACCCTCCTGAATTTCCCCTAACATCTACGTTTGAATCAATTATCCTCCCTATCTTTTGTGTCATCGGCGAATTTGTCATATCACTAGTAATTCCCTCATCAAGATCATTGATATATATTATAAACAACAACGGGCCCAAGTGATCCTGGGAACGCCACTTGTTACAGATCCCCACTCGGATTTAACCCCATTTATGGACACTCTCTGCTTCCTGTCAGTGAGCCAGGGACTCGATCACGAGAGCACTTTCCCCCAATGCCATGAGCTGCCACTTTCTTTAACAGTCTATGGTGCGGAAACTCTATCAAAAGCCTTACTAAAATCTAAGTAAATAATATCAAATTCTTTATTGTGGTCAACAGCCTCAAAAGCTTTACTGAAGAAAGTTAATAAATTAGTTAGACAAGACCGGCCTCTTGTGAATCCATGCTGAGTATCATTAATCAAGCTATGCTTATCGGTGGTTCTTATAATCTCAGCTATAATTGACTCTAGTAATTTGCCTACAATTGAGGTCAGGCTTATTGGGCGGTAATTTGACGGTAAAGACTTGTCCCCGGGTTTTAAAAATAGGAGTTACATTAGCCATCTTCCACATATCAGAATACACCTGTTTGAAGAGATAAATTAAAAAAATAGTTATGGTTCACAGGTTCCATTTTGCATTCTTAAGAACCCTTGAAAAAAAACCCCATCAGGACCCGGCGACTTATTTTGCTTCATTTTGTCTATCTGCCTCACAACCATCTCACTAGTGGGCTGTGATGTTACATTTAATTTATCTTCTTCTAGCCACTGTAAAAAATTAATTACTGGAATATTGTTAGTGTCTTCCTGTGTAAAAACTGAGAGAAAATAATTATTTAAAAACAAGCACATTTCATTTTTCATTGTCAGTAAGGTGCCCATTTGTTATTTTTAAGGGGACCTATCTTATCTCTACTTTTGGGTTTTATAGACCTGGAAAAAAACTTTTTGGGTTAGTTTTTTGAATCCTAGCAACTTTAATTTCATAGTCCCTTTTAGCTTTTCTTATCCCCTTTTTAATGTCCTCTTAAAGTCAATATACTGATTCTAGATGACCCTCACCTCTTTTGATACGCCCATAAATTCCTTTCTTATGCCCTAGTAGATATTTTAGCCTATTATTCATCCATTTTGGGTCATTTCTATTTGATCTAATTTCTTTATATGGGAATAAACGCTCTTTGAGCAGGGATGTATAGTGTTCAGAAAAAATGTTCATATTGATAGCTCTCTTCGTTACCCCAGTCAAACAGATGATAAGTGTTTCTCTAAGCCCATCGTAATCTGCTAAGCGAAAATCTGGGACTGTTACTGAGTTATCGCTACTATCGTACTTCCATTCAATGCTAAATGTAATTGATTTGTGGTCGCTAGCACCCAGTTCCTCTGAAATTTCTAAATTATTAACAAGGGATTCATTGTTTGCCATAACTAAGTCAAGCAGGTTATTTCCCTTGTAGGTTCTGTCACAAACTGCTTCAAAAAACAATCCTGAAATACTTCTAAGAAGTCGTACGATTCTAAATTCCCAGTCAAAAAATTCCAATCAACATGACTAAAGTTAAAGTCTCCTAGATTACTACATTATCGTGCCTTGTGGCCTTAACAATTTCCTCCCATAGTAGTTTCCTTGGTCCCTATCTAAGTTAGGGGGACGGTATATCACTCCTAAAATCAGTTTTTCATGCCCCTCTGAAAATTCTATCCAAACAGACTCTGTATGTGTTACTTCAGACTTAATACCCGTTTTTATGCAACAGTTCAAGCGATCTCGGACATACAATGCCACCCACCCCCCCTCCCAATACTTCTATCTTCTTGGAACAATTTTAAAACCTGAATATGACATTCCGCAGGCATGTCCCGACTTTTTGAATTAAACCACGTCTCAGTTAAGGCAAATACATCAATGTTACCTACACTAGCAACTAATCTCACTCGTCCATCTTATTCCTAGCACTACGGCAATTAGCATAATAAACATTGAAAGACTCTCCTTTCTCTTTACCCTTCCTGCTCATTTCTATTTTCTTACTAAACCTATTACCGTCCTTATCACCCAAGGTCCTGGCTTTTCAATATCTATCTCGTTCTTATTATTACTAGTTCCCTAGAACTCGTAATATTACTACACTGGGACTTCACTGTTTTCTGCCAAAACCCATACCACTAACTATTCCTAGTTTAAAGTCCTAACTGCTCCCTCCACTGCAGTTGCCAGTGCTCCCACCCCAACCTAGATAAGTGAACCCCATCCCTAGCATACATGTCATTTCTGCATAGAAGAGGTCCAGTTGTCAATGAATGTTACCGCATTTTCCTTACAGTATTTGTCCAGCCAGCAATTGACACCAATTGCCCTGGACAACCATTCACTTCCAACTCCCCTCCTTGGCAAAATACCACATATGAGAGGGTTCCCACCCTTACTTCTAATTATTTCTATTGCTGACCTATACCTGCTAATCAGTCCTCACTCCTACGTCTGCCAACATCGTTGCCTCCAGCACTGTATTTTTATTAACAAATCCATTGAATCCTCTACCTTTCCTACAGTTCTCAAAATAGCAAGAGTCACCCAGATCCATAAAGGAGGAGACCACACAGACTTGAATAACTATAGGCCAATATCCAACTTACACCCTCTCTCTAATATCTTTGAAAAATTAATCCATATGCATATCTATTCCTACCTCATCTCCCACAACATACTCAACCCTGTCAATTTGGGTTCAGGCCTAATAAAAATACTAATGATGCTATTATCCACATGCTAGAACATATTTATACAGCAATAGAGAAAAAAGAAGTCCCACTTGGGATCTTCATTGACTTACGTAAAGCTTTCGATACAGTTGACCATGACTTGCTCCACATAAAATTGTCGCACTATGGTATTAGAGGGCACTCTCTCAACTACCTAAAGTCATACCTCAGCAACAGAAGCCAATATATGTACACAAATGGGGTAAACTCTTCCACACAGCCAATTACAGTTGGTAAGATAAGATAAGATAATCAGTCGTCAGTGGTCAGTCGTCACGTGAGGTCACAGACCCTGAGCTGCTTTGGGGATTAGCGTGGACGGTTACAAAGCATGGCTTGCTTCTGCAGTGTTTTAAAAACTGAGGTTGGAGAGTTGAAGGAGGAGGTCTTGCTTCTCCAGGAGGAGATTAGGAGGCTGAAGGTCCACCTCAATGGGTCTGGGAGACAGTGTGAGGTGGCTGGAGTTGTGGGGAATGAGACTTCTAGCAGTGAGGTGCAGTCTGTCTCTCGCTGTGAGGAGGCTGTAGTTGGGGAGGTAGCAACGGCTACCAGCAGTGAGGTGCAGCCCAGCACCTGCTACAAGTGGCGAGTTGTTCACAGCAATGGGAGGCGCATCAGAGTAAGGAAAGTTAAGAGTGAAGATCTGAAGGTAGGAAATCGCTTCTCTGTTCTCCAGGATGAATGTACTTCAGTGGCCAGTGAAGGTAAGGGTACTACTGCCCCTGCTAATGAAGGTAAGCGCATTCTTGTGGTTGGTGACTCTCAGGTAAGATATATTGACCGTGCTTTTTGTAATAGGAATAAGAAGACGAGAGATAGAGTGTGCTTCCCTGGAGCTGGTGTTGGGGACATTGTCAACAGGCTGGATAATATCATGTCAGGTAATGGGAACAAGCCATTATCTGTCTCAGTGCTGGTGGAAATGATATTGGGAAGGGTAGGAGAGAAGAGCTGCTAGATAAGTACAGGTCAGCTATAGATTTCATTAAGTCTAAGGGAGGGATCCCAATCATATGTAGCATCTTGCCTAGAAGGGGAGTAGGAAATGAATGGTTGTCTAGGGCAATTGGTTGTAAATTGCTGGCTAGACAGATACTGCAAGGAACTTGCAATCCCATTCATTGACAACTGGAACAACTTTTATGGCAAACATGATATGTATGCAAGGGATGGGGTACATCTCTCTGGGGCAGGGGTGGTAGCACTTGCAGACTTGATTGAGAAGGCCATTGGTGAAATGCCTATGATTTTAAACTGATGGAAGATAGAGGTATGGGTGTGTGTGGGAAACAAGCAGGTTGCAAACACTAGGGTTGGAAACAGTAAATGTATAAAAGGCATTCAGCATGAAGTTATAAATAAAGACAATAGAACAGGTCAGCAAACAAAGGGGGACAGCAGAGGGCAGAAAGGGACTAGCTCCCTTAAGGTTTACTATACTAATAGCAGGAGTGTTAGAAATAAGATAGATGAGCTAAGATTAATTGCAAGTGCAGGAAACATAGATATTATTGCTATAACAGAGACCTGGCTCAATCTGAAAGATAGAGAGATGCCCTCTGAATGTCACATACAAGGCTATAAATTATTCCACACTGACAGGGTCAACAGGAAAGGTGGTGGAGTAGCGATGTATGTCAGAGACAATTTAAATTGTTGTGTTAGACAAGATATTAAATTAGAAGCGTCAGCCACTGAATCTGTTTGGTTACAGCTTCTCGAGGGCCGAGAAAAACTAATTTTGGGTGTGATTTACAGGGCCCCAAATCTTGATAGGGAGTGCAGTAAATTCTATGGGACGAAATTCGTAAAGGCATCTACATACGAAAATGTTGTGCTAATGGGAGATTTCAACTATAGACAGATTGACTGGAGCAATTTGACAGGAAATTTAGAGTCGGGTGACTTTCTTGATACGATCCAGGATTGTTTTTAAAACAGTTTGTGACAGAGCCAACTAGGGGAAATAACCTCCTTGACTTGGTTCTTGCCAGTAGGGAAACACTAATTAATAATCTTGAGGTTAATGATGAGCTTGGGGAGAGTGATCACAAATCACTCAGTTTTAATATATCATGGAATTCCCCTAATATGGCAATCAAGTCTCCGTCCCTGACTTTCGCTTGGCTGATTTCATAGGACTGAAAAATTACTTAGGTGGGCTGAACTGGAATGACCTGACTAAGGGTCAGGTAGGTGGTGATGGTTGCGATATGATGCTTTCCAGGGCATAGTTCTAGCTGCTCAGACAAATTATGTTCCAAATAGGGAAATCAGATCAAACAAAAATGATCCTAAATGGATGAACAATAGATTAAAATATCTGATTGGTCAAAAGAGAGGCATATATAGGCAAATCAAAAGAGGAGGGGGGGCAATTAAGAAATCGATATATTCAGTTAAGAGAGAAAATAAAAAGGGAATTAGAAAAGCAAAAAGAGAAATTTTGAGGTTAAAGTTGCAAGAGAATCGAAGACTAACCCAAAAGGATTCTTTCAGGTTTACAGAAGTAGATCAGGGACAAGATAGGCCCACTCAAAAGTTCTCGGGTCAGCTCACTGACAGTGATAAGGAAATGTGTAGAATTTTTAACATACTTCCTCTCAGTTTTTACACAGGAGGTACAGCGATATTCCCCGTAATGATAAATTTGAGAAAGGAGATAATAAAAATGTTGCACTATTAGGGTCACAAGTGACATGGTCCTTAGGCAAATAGAAAATTAAAGCACTGGAATAGGAGGAAAAATTTTTTCCTGGATAGAGGCAGGGTTTTGAAAAAATAGCAGCAGAGGTTTGCTAAATGGGGGGAAATAGAGTGGGGGGGAAGCGTCAGAGCGGTTTCCCAGGGGCATGTTGGCCCCTGTGTTCACAATTACAAAAACGCATAGATGAGGGCATAAAGACGACCGGCAAGTTTGCCGATGACACCAAAAATAGGCCGTCAAATTTCATTTGACAGGAATTCGAGCACTCCGGGAAAGTTTAAATAGATGTGAGTGGTCGGAGAATGGCAGATGCAGTTTAATATAGACAAATGAAAATTTCTAAATGTTGGACGGAAAAAAACCATGCCACAAAAAAAAAATAAATAATGAGATTTAATATTACGGATTGTAAAAAAAGTTTAGGAGTTCTGGTTAGCGTAATCTAAAACCAAACAACGTGTAAGTGTTCGCAATAAAGCTAATAGAACCGGGCTTTATCAAAAAAGCATAAATAATAGGAGCCCTCATTTGTTTTCAACTTTACATCCTTGGTTAGGCCCATTATTATGCTGCACGTTTTGGTCACCGATTCAAAATGGATATAAATTCTCTGGAAAATGTACAAAGGAGGATGACAAAGATGACCCCATGTATCAGAAATTTCCCCTATGAGGTAGACAAAGGGGCCCCGAAACTGCATTTTTAGAAAGACGTAGAATTGGGGGGATATGATTGAGGTGTATAAATGGAAGACAGGAATAAATAAAGGGGGTGTAAATGTGTGCTGAAAAAATTAGCCCAGACGGACTGCGCAATGGTTTTAGTTGGAAAAATTCGATTCAGGAAGGTATAGGAAAATATGGTTTTGGGAATAGAGTTTTGGATGAGTGGAACAAACTCCCAAGTACCGTTATAGGGCCAGAACATTTTGTAGCTTTAAAAATAGGTTGGATAATAATGGTGATGTGGGTGGGTGTGGTTAGACCTGAAGTTGTGTAACAGGTCGGTTGCGTGTTCCCCCCTTAAGCAAAGGACTGACCTGCTAGGTTGGGTTTATTGGCTTAAGCCCGGTAGGAGACTTGACTGCCTCGCATGGGCCCCGTAGGCCTTCTGCAGTGTTCCTTGTTTTATGTTTTATGTTCTTTTGATTTTATTCGGATTTTAACCCGGAGGGTTTGCCACCAGGATAACCCCAAAAAAGTCAGTGCGTCATCGAGGATGTTAACTTATTTCCATTGGGGTCCTTTAAACTTGTCCCCCGGATGGACCCAACCAGTGATAGGTGAATGGCAACAGGTTAAGGAAAAAGTGTCGAATGTTTCCCCCGCGGGAATCGAACCCCGGGGCCCCCAGTTGTGAAGGGGGAGTTTTGCCCCCAGGCCCCCGGGGCCCCCATGGTGTCCCCCAGGGAAGTGTCCCAGGCCCCCCTTTCTCTTTTCTTTTAT
>NC_069471.1:1578023-1608825 GCF_026875155.1 Cherax quadricarinatus
TTTTTTAAAACATCACATCAGTGTTCACTACTACCATTTTTAATTCACAGATGCCTTAATTTTAAATATGCCGAGCAACAAGTTTTGTCTAGACATAAGAAAATGTGTTTGTGTGGTGAGTGTGCACAGTATAAAAATAATCCTGCCACACAGGACATTATGGTAACAGCTAACCTTTATCTCTGTGTTTCAATTAAAATAAAATTTTTAGGCCATTTTTGGTTTGTTTTAGACTATTTATAGCACCAATAGAAAAACTAGAAAATTACTTAAATCAGGAAGAAAAAAATGGGAGAAATAGACCTTAAAAATGACAGAAATTATTATTTTAGGCAATTATGATCCAAGAAAAATAAAGCACTGAATTTTTGTGTGTAATGAAGGATTATAATGAAAGTCAAGTGTTGTATATGAGAAGCCTGGAGGTATTATTATTGATAAAGTGGAAAGGTACTTTAGAGGCAGGAACTCTTGCAGTGCTTTTAAACCAAAATTTGTTTTAAATTTGGTAAAATTGGCAAAATTCCAAATTCAGAGTCCTTAAGAGGCTAACTTTTAACAGTCAAATGAACAAATTTTTGCAATAAATTTATAGTGAGGGAGATATACTAGCAAAATATCTGAGCACTGAAACTGGCCTAAAACAAGCAACAAATTAATGAAATTCCTGTTATTTTGCCCAACTTCTAGCCTGTATAACTTGATTTTTCTGGCATCATTATTACCTTATGATAAGATTCTTTATCCTTTCAGATGACAAAATAATTGTAATAATTTGAAAAATGTATTGACACTGAAGGTGTTTCCATATGAGGGATGTAGACAGTTTACGTGTTAACTACAGAACACTTCTGAGGATGGTAAACTTAAAGATAATAATAAAAACACTACTGAAATATATGTAGGAAAATATAATAAAAAATATTTTCTATGTTGTCAGTAAGTTAGTAAAGACATCTACCAGTAATGAGGAAGATGGAAGGAAAATGTGAAGAAAAAATACTTGAAGTAGAGAGGACAATATAGATGATATAATATCTTACCCACAGTCATTAATGGAAGATAAAATACTTGAAGTAGAGAGGACAATATAGATGATATAATATCTTACCCACAGTCATTAATGGAAGAAATTAACAGATGATATATTACAATATTTTTTTCCAGCAGTCAATAAATATAATTCCTAAACCTTATAGTTCTGTGTACTATATTTACAAAAACTGTTATCATAACATATTTAGTTGCCTTTGTTATTACTTCATAATGGTTGATAAATTACTGATTTTTTAGACTATAAAAAATATATTACAAAATAATTTACAGACTTTAATAAAACTCAATACTTAGGTTTTATAGAGACAATGAACAAATATTTATGTAAGCTATTAAGCTGTTAAGAGGTAATAAATTTTAGTGTAAAACATGTTGATAATACATGTAAAGTGTTATATTAACATGAGTACAGTATTATAGTAAGTTGACTTATGTTCACTGGTTGTTGAAGGTGTAGTTATAATTGTCAGAATAATGTGGTCATCTTAAAGACTAGATATTTAGGAAGAATTCACAACAATGTAGTCACTATTACCACATTGTTGACACAGTTTCTCCAGTATATCTACCACTTATAACACTTTCATTGTACTGGATGATGACACTAAGTATAATTCTTGTGTTTAGATGAACTGCAAAAGAAAAGATAACAAAATTAATCAACAACAGTAAATTTAACAAATATGATCTTATTATAAATGATGTAATTTTTTCTCAGCTGGTTTTCAACCAAATGTAAAGATGAGTAACAGTAAGTGCAACAGCTGGTTATGTAGTTTTTTAATAAACCAGCTGTATTCTAACAAAGCAGGTGACCTAAAATGAAAAACAAAAGTTTTTCTTTTTAACCCTTTGACTTTTTCTGTCATATATATATGTCTTACGAGCCACCATGTTTGACGTATATATATTCAAAAGTTCTAGCGCTTTCAAATCAAGCAGAAGAAAACTGGTAGGCCCACATGTGAGAGAATGGGTCTGTGTGGTCAGTGTGCACCATATAAAAAAAATCCTGCAGCACGCAGTGCATAATGAGGGAAAAAAACTACGACCGTGATTCTGGATTAAAACATCGACTTTGAGGCATATTTTCGTATAGTATTTATGGTTGTATTCTCGTTTTCTTGGTCTCATTTGATAGAATGAAAGCACATTATAGAAACAGAGGTGATTTTGATTGGTTTTACTATGAAAAGAACCTTGAAATGGAGCTCAAAGTATGGGAAATGTTTGATTTTTGCCAATGTTCAAAAGTAAACAAATGATGTCATTGTCCAATAAATGTCCAACTAGCCATTCTAATATGCAGTCATGAATTGGTTGACATTATTTATACAATTATTACAATATTGCAGTAGTCTGCATAACAGTAAATATTCCAATTTTTGATTGAATAAAAAATCAAAATAGAAAGCAAGAGCAATATCAGAGGGGTCTGGAGATGTGACTGTTGAACAAAGAAAATGCATTGTTTATTCTGGACCCTATTTTGAAATTGGCATAAAATTGCTAACTTTGTGAGAGTGTTATTCTGTAAGTTTTCCATCAAATTTCGTTCTTTTGGTGTCTACCATCGGTAAAAAGAGTATCTATCATTTCCTAAGAAAAAATAATTAGTTTTTTCAAAAAAATTTGAACACCAGGAGACACCTCAGGATTTAGGGTTTTGACAGTCAAAGGGTTAAATTTAGTAATTTTACAGAAGGGATTACCAGCTCAATATGTAGTTATATTTGAGAGATGAAACATGAAATTAAATAATCAAAAGAGGTGCTAAACTCAAAATATTATGCAATACTGTGGGAAAGGATGTACAAAAGAGAGAAATGTGCAAAGGTTAATAGAGAGTGAAAGGAAGGAGTGTGAGGATAGGGGTTAATGGAGGATAGGAGAGGGCAAGAGGGTAATAAAAACTGCAGATGGTAAAACAAAAATCGCAGGTGTTGTAATAAGTTAGTTTCTGTTAAGCAAGCAAGGATAAAGTCAAAATTGAGAATGAAACATTCAACAAGGAGAAACTTTCAACAATGAGGTCAGTTAGAGTATGTTTATTGGGCAGTGAAAACACAGGAAGTGAATTCTGTATGTACACTGACAGGACAATCTATTAGGATATGGTGCACTGATGCAACCTGACAATCACTGCCAAATAGACCTGGGCATTTTTCCTCGAGGTGACTGTGAGTAAAATGTGTGTCTAATAAGCAAGTGGGAAAATATTATTATTATAATAAAAAAGAAGCGCTAAGCCACAAGGGCTATACAGCGCTGCAGGGTAGGGAAGGAAGCGAGGGTATTGGATGGCAGAAGGGAGGAGGGATGATCAGTAGGTTACAGAAAACAGCGGGGCAGGGGATAGTACAGGGGTAGGGGGTAGCAAGAGATTGAAGTAGAAAGGGCTGAAGGTATCAGAATTTGTGAAGTCAGTTGTCAAAAAGTCAGCCCAGACTTTTTATGTTCCCATCTGTTGTAGAAAGCTTCCAGGTTTTCTATGAAAGCAGCTTTGATGTTGTCCTCTTTTAATACCCTTTTGATTTTAGTCCACAGATTTTCCTCATTTGGGCATACCCAAAAACACTTCTCTGTTTTAATACTGCTTGTAGCTAGTTCTTGAATATCTGCACAAGGGGCGTGACACCAATTTCCACAAAAATGACAATTTATCCATGTGGAAGCCCGTTTGTTTGACTGACCACAGACTACACACAGCTTCATAATGATTTGAATGGTTGATTTACTGCAATTCTACTAGCAACCTCTTGAATATTCTATTAATAACCTTAAATGAAGCTCTAGCTATTTGTATTTCTGTTTCTAACTGTTTTTGTATATTGGACAGCTTACCGTCACGTTCCTGATTTTTAATGTTTGTGTTTATAAGGGCGCCTACAACCCCATCCATTTACAGTCTGCTTTATTGTTCAACGATACCGTTTGAAACCAGTCCCGGGTTCGGACCAGTCAAGGGTTCGGACCAGTCAAGGGTTCGGACCAGTCAAGGGTTCGGACCAGTCAAGGGTTCGGACCAGTCGATCTGATCTGATCAGTGGGTCACTTATTTAAACATACTGGTCGGTGATTTGAGCTAACACATGAAGGATCTACTGGAAATTATCTACCCGAGTAATATGTGATTTGACTGATACAAAAGTATAACTTGCGTGTTGAAGAAATCGGTGACTCCTGGCACTCCTACAGTGACGAACGGTCGACCTCCACCCTTGTTTATCAATCGCTGTATCTAGCTTTTCTATTTTTTTTTTTTTTTCCGTCTCCACCACAATAAATGCTATATTATCACTATAGTTGACTGGTGCAAATTTTGGAGGAAGGACGCTTTTTCTGTAGTAATAATTGCTTCTCGTTGTGTATATTGCGACCGCTGGTAATTACAGGTTATATGAAATTCACAGTAACGTCTGGTATTTCAAGAAAAAAGAAACTAATGAAAGTCACTCCACTCCACTAAGTACCATTATAATACTGGTTAGTTGCTACTACAATACTGTATTCTGCTATTCACTGGTATCACTAGATTATATGCGAGTACACTAGCAGGCCAGGAAGATTATTAAAACAGCTGACCTGTGGTAAGTTTCTGGCGACTTCTGGCACCTGCCTCTATAGGCTTATCACTTCATTTACAAATTCACCTGTTTTCAAATGACACTTTAGCCTTTATCATCAATATACTAGGGAGCCACTGTAGTATACACTATACACTATGTATACTCAATGTTATCAGGGAGACTTTCTTTCCTCTGACACGAAAAGTTAAATTATTATTATTTTTTTTCACCCGGGACACAGGCCTATGATTCACCTCTGGCAGTAAACTCTGCTAGGTAGTGCACACTAATTCTCCTTTTTTGACTCAGTATATAATGTTTTCCGCCCAAGATTGGTTCCAGGCGCTAGAGGGATGTATCGTCTAGGATTGATGGCACAAATTAAAGTTCTAGCACGTAAGAGCGACCGTGAAAAACACAAGATAACCCGGAGCACAACGAGGCACGCTGACACGCTGACACGCTGTTGGTGTGAGTAAAGGTTCCAATTTGCCTGATCAAATTGCCAGCGTGGGATGCGAAGAGGTGGTGAATATGAAGGGGAAGTAAGAATGATTGGGAAATGATCACTGTCATGTAAGTCCGGAAGAACAGACCAAGTGAAGTCTAATGCGGCAGAGGAAGAGCAGACTGAGAGATCGATGCAAGAGAGAGTGTGAGTCCGAGGATCAAAATGGGTGTGAGTACCTGTATTTAAAACATGGAGGGGGTGGGTGGCAAGAAAAGCCTCTAACTGAATGCCATGGGAATCACAGTGAAACCCCCCCCAGAGGAAATGGTGGATACGGGCTGCTGTGTAATGCAGCGAAGTATGAACAAATAGCTGATGGTACGGAATATCAGTGCGTAGAAGAAGGGCACTTTCATTAAAGGTCCCATCAGGAAAAGGATCTGAAGAATACAATAAATTATAGCCTGAGATGGGAGAGATAACAGCAGAGTGTAATTTTGGTTCATGTAAGTAAACACCAACAGGGGAAAACTGGAAGAGTAACATCTGAAGCTCACCCTGATTACCCCTGAGGCCGCGTATATTCCACTGTAAATAGGCCATGATTGGCAATGATAAAGATACCTGAAATCCACAGGTAAGGGTTCCTATGGACTAGAGGGGTTAGAAAAGTCCACATGCGGAGGCAGTGGAAAACGTTCAAGCAGCGAAGGAATGGTGCGCTGTGAAGAAAGGAGTTGCGCAGATGGAGTAGAGGAGAGAGAAGGAGCGGAGGGTGGATCAGTGTCCATTGATGGTTTGGTCTCTGCAATATATTCAGAGATTGCTTCAAGTGTTTCTGAATTCAGAGACGTCATACGGGAGACAATATTGGAAATGGTAGGGGGAGGATGAGTAAAGATTGGAACTGTAATGGACTGTACCAAGGTAGGGGGGGACGGAAGGGAGGAGGGAACTGGAGAAGCGTGGAAGGGGACAGAAGAGGCAGAAGCCTGGGAGGTGGCCGAAGAGGAAGAAACTTGGGAGGGAACAGGGGAGGAAGGTACAGTACTAGGAGGAGGGTGAACCTCTACACTTGTATCAGAGCCTGTGAGAGGGGGAGAACCAGGTACAGAGACAGGGAAGGGAAAGTGACGAGGTGGAAGATGGGTAGGAGGTGTTAACGGCCCTTTTTCTGACTTTTGAGAAGTAGAGGGACGATTGGGAGGAGGTGTCATACGAGATCTCGTCGGTACTGAGGCTTGTGAGAGAGGACACGAAGAAGCAAGATCAGACTGAGACGTTGAAGTAGGGACGTCTGAGCCGAGGACAGCAAAAGAATTAGCTACAGGAGTGACTATGGGAGAGGTAACCACAGAGGTGGGTGCAGAAGATGGGATACCAGAAGTGGGGGTATGTTTTGAAACACGGGAATAAGAAACACGAGGTAGTCTCCCTTGGAGGTGGAGATGAGGAACTGCCATGGCATAAGGGAGACCGTGTGCCTCTTTGAGGTAACGGATTTCCCACTCGTTTAAGTAGACTTGACAACGGCGAGAGTACGAAGGGTGAGCCTCATGACAATTAAGGCAAGAGGGAGGTCGATTGCAAGACGTATTAGAATGGTCATCAGCACCACAGGACTGGGCATTCGGCGATAGATCTGCAATATTTCGCAGGATGGCCAAATCGCCAGCAATTTCTACACTGTTACGGTGTAGGGATCACCTTTCGAACTTGTAACCGATGTCCTGCTACATAAACTGAGGATGGGAGTTCACGGCTGCCAAAAGTTAAACGAGCCACATTGCTAAGGTATCGTCTCCGCCCACGGGCAGGAAGAACGTAAGTGTCTACCTTGAGGATTGGGAGATCTTGGAGTTCCAGCTGTTCAAGAATGTCAGTGCCACATGTCTGGAAATTTTGTTGAACTATGGTATGGGGCAGAATGATGATACCACTACAAGAATTGAGGGAATGATGCTTTTCAATAGTTACAGGAACAGTATCGATATGGGAAAGATGAGAAAGCTCATGAGCCTGGGTAGCATTCTGTACGGTGATGATGCGCATACCGCTCTTAAGAGCATGAAAAGAAATATCTTTACCAACATGGCATAGGAGTGCCTTGCCAATACTGTGGTCAGAAAGATAGGCAGTAGAGGAAGTCGGACATATAGTGAAGAATTTAGTCCATTGTGCAGTCTGAAACTGAGCGTGGAAAGGTAGTGAAGGATGTGTCGATCTTTTCTGAGAAGAATGAGAAGGTGGAGAAGTATCATCAGCAGGTAATTGTCGTTGTCGTTTAGGCGTGGGACCAGAGTTGGTCCGACGTGGAACGGGCCGGCGATTCGAAAATTGCCGCACCATAGAGGGAGAGGCCGGAAGCATAGTCAGAGGAGAGCGAAGGTCAGATAAATCGAAGGAGTCAGTCGAGGCCTCAGTACCTGAAGCGGGTGAGGAAACAGCACCGGCAATAGGTACAGAGGCATGAGGAGTGTCCGAAGAGTGGTCCAAAGATGAGGCGGGGTCAGAACGGGGTGCGGTATCAAGAAGGGGCCTGGGGGTAGCAGGTTCATGGACTAGGGCTGCCATGGTTAGGTTACTTCTTTCTTTTTGTTTTTAAGAAAAAAAAGAAGAAAAGAAAATAAAAAAAAAAAAATAAAAAAAGGGGGTCCGGGGAGGGATAGTTCCTAGGAGGAATGAAAGGGCCAGAAATCTCCCTCCGCGCCCTAGAGGACCTCAGCACCGCAAGTAGCACAGATGCAGCATGGAACCCGTGCCATACCCTACCCATCATGCCAGTAAACCAGCAATCCGGGATAGCAACCTCACATCTGCCGAGCTACCTCGGTGGACAAAAGAGAGGGCGGCCGGAAATCTGACACAAAGCATACCTCCTTCGGCCACCACCCCCGGAATCCGAAAGGTGGCTTCCAGAGATACACCCGTCGCCCAAGAGACAACCAAAGCCACCCTCCGGGATACCGGAGAGGGATCAGGACATCCCCAGGCAATCCAGATTCCACGGCAAACTACGCCACCGCCAAGAACCTCAACGGAATGGGATGGACCCCGGTACCCTTTCCCCTACCTAGGAACTAGCATGCATGTGGAAAAAAAAAAAAAGGCCAAAAAGGAAGGGCAAAAGGGAGGGGTGGGGAGGAGGAGGAGGAGGAAAGGATAAAGGGGAGGATGGGGAGGATGGGATAGGGATTGGGGGATTGGGGGGTAATTAGGTTTGGTCTGAGGAAGTAGACTGACAGGTCTAATTCCTCAGACTAAGAGCCTCTTCACCACACCAAGGAGCCCCCCTTGAAGAGGTGTCGCCCCAAAACATTTGCCCCATGTCACCTAGGACATCACCTTGTGACATCACCCTAGGACATCTGCCCGATATCTCCTCACAACTTATCCTCAGGACATCTGCCCGGTGTCACCCAGGATGTCTGCCCATTACTCAGGATGTCTGCCCAGCATCACTCCAGGACATCTGCCCTGACTTCACCCTAAAACATCTGCCATGATGTCACCTCACGATGTCACCCCACAACATCACCTTACAATGTCACAACTGACATCAAGGAAGGTGTGACATCAGAGGCAGTGATGCCTATGAGGATCACTGGCTTGGACCACAACATTTCTGCACCCCCCCTTTTTTTTTTCCGTCCCAGTATGAATTTTTTTTGTCCATACCTTATACCTTACCTTATCTCTGAAGTTTCGAGAGTTTATCTACTCTCTGAGCCCGGCCATGGACCAGGCTCATCTGGTGCTTGCCTGGTCAACCAGACTGTTGCTACTGGAGGCCCATTGCTCCACATATCCATCACAGCCTGGTTATCTGGCACCTGGTGAGGATACTGGTACCAGCCGTGTTTCTGATATCTGTTTTTTTACACAGGGTTTGACAAATTTAAGGATCCCCAGCTTTATTGACAAGCTATTTACATATTAAGGATTCCTAACTTTATTGGCAAGCTAAGAGCTGTTACCTACACATCAGCTCATTTGAAAGCATTTTCATTGTTATGAGACATACAAGTAGGGAACAGGATAAAGTTGGAGCCATTCTGTTAGGATGTTGAGTAGTCTGAGACACAGGATGTTGATACAGTGTTTCCTTATTGTCCCCACCTCACCCATGCTCCTCACTGGGTTTATTTTATACTTCCTCCCATATCTCTCACTCCAGCATGTTGTTATGGCAGTGTGCAGATTTGGGACCAGGCCCTCGAGTACCTTCTCGGTATATATTAACATGTACCTCTCCTCCACTCCAATGAATACATGTTCAAGACTTGCAGGCATTCCCGGTAGTTTAGGTGCTTTATAGGCTCAATGTGAGCCATAAACAATCTCTATTTGTTCCAGCTCAGATATTTCTTCTGCTTATAATGGGGCCATCAGCAATGAGCAACATTCTAAGTGAGGGAGCACTAGCACTAGCACTAGCACTAGCACTAGTTTTCTGGCTGTCATGATCTTTGTCTTGTTGTGGTCTTTAAAAGAAAGGTTTGCTGACATAATTATTCCTAGGTCTTTTACATGTCCCTTACGTTGTATTTGATGACCCTCTTGAATTTTGTATACAGTGCTCCTTTTGAGCTCTTCATTCTTTCCATATCTAAGCAGCTGGAACTTATCACCATTGAATGCCATGATGTTCTTCACTGCCCACTGGAAAAGCCTGTTTATATCTTCCTGTACACATTTATACAGTAGGGCCCCACTTTACAGCATTTTGCTTTACGGCATTCCGCTAATAGAGTCATTTCAAATTTTGACCAAAACTCGCTATACGGCTCCCCCCATCTGACTTTCAAATATGGTCACCGCACCCCACCCAGTTTGTTTACATTCTCTGTAAGCACTAAGTCTCTCCATTATGTCTGGAAACTCCAAAATTTCAAGTGTTTTTAAAAGTTATTTTATATGTACTCTGATAATTATACTTATGTATACCTGTACCTAAATAAACTTACATACTGTGCTGGTGTGCAAGTACACATTAAAATCAGTAAGTGTCTCTTATGTCTCGAGATGTCATATTAATGATAAAAATAATCACTGAGACTCATTTGAATGTTGTATATTATGATAATTTTGGAAATTTATTTGGTCCCTAAAGTTTCACAGGACAGATACGGCGTACAAAGGGGGTCCCAGAATGGCCGTAATGGAATGGCTGAGCTGGGTGGCCTTTAAACCCACCCAAACAAAAAGCGTTCTCTCCGAGTTGGCGTGGTTGGTAAGCACTATTTAAGTTATAGATTTACACATTTTCATTAATCCATCCATGATATTGTTTTCAAAATTATATAATAAACACGATATATAACATAAAAAGGTGATAATTACACCCTACAATAGAATAAATAAACATAAATATGAATGTAACGTAAAGAATGGAAGAACAACTTAGATAACCAGTTCAGTGACTACTTTGCTCTCCAAGAAGATAAAACTGAACAAGATAAACTATCGGACGCAGTAATAGTTAACAGTCCACTTTTTCCCAGTGATATGAACCAAACAAACAGTAAAGATATTACTCTGCAGATCATAAAGGACCAAACAAGTGTTATTGTACCAGAGTCTGAAATAAAAGAAGCCAGGTTACTAGGATCCCATGGTAGAAAAAGTGTTATAATTAGATTCCACTCACATGACAGGAAAAAAGACTTAATTATTGCATCTATTAAAGTAAAGAAAGAGGTATACATAAACGAGTGTCTTACCAAAAAATGTCAGAACCTCCTGTATAGAGTCAGAAAACTTAAGCGGGAGAATAATGACACAATACACCAATGCTTCACACGGGATGGGAAAATTCTTGTTAGGAAAACAAATGTAGGTCAACTGTACACAATCACGAACGAGAATGATCTATCACGATTTCTCAGGGATACTAATCTTACAGAGAATAACTAAACAATGTCCAACTTAAAAGCCTACGTAGTGTAGTGTATGTTTTGCTCCATTATTGTTCAAATTTCATTGTGCAATCTCTTAGTAATTAAATAATCAACTACCTCATTTTGTGATTTTACTAGTAAGCATAAGTCACCTTATGTAATTTTCTTATTTACTATTGTTTGCTTAAACATTAGCTGAATTGATACTTTCTCTGTCCATATTATTACCTCATATTTTTTAAATACTATCAATTGATATTACTTACTAAAATTAATAATTATCATTTTTACTATAATTTCAATTTACTCTTAACATTTTTGACATTTAATAACCATTACTTGTCTAATTACATTTACCTGTTTTATACCACATTTACTATCTTAGATTACTCTTAATTACCTTGTACTGCCATATAACCTCTAGTATAACTACCAGTGCAATATTGAATGAAATAAACATTACTTTTTCACTTTTTTTGTAATCATTATTACTTACTAAAATTTTATTAAACACCATATTTACTACCAGTCAATTTTACTTTTGTACATTAAACATTATTTTATACTTCCCATAACATTTTGTTGCCAAATTTTCAAGTTTGTATATTCAACTCCAACCTCTATATTATCTTTGTACCTGTGTACCTGTGTACCTGTCTACCTCTTACTATCATATTATAACCAAGACATTACCATTGTTATTTTTTACTATTATTCTTTTGGTACTTTAATTGTGAATTTTATTTTGTCAATTTAAATCTAGTTATACTCTAATTCTTGTAAACAACTTATATAACACCTGAGTGCAATTACAATTGAGAGTCTTGTGCCTTTTTATATTATTAGATTAAACTCAGTTGTACTATAGTCAATACCAAATTCATTATATTAGACCATAGTGCAATTACTAGTGAGAGACTGCTGCTATTTTTAATTTGTATTTTTATATTAGATTAAATCTAGTTGTACTAAAGCTCATTCTATCTCAAAACATAGACTCCACAAAAGTCATTATTAGACCTTAGTGCAATTACAAGTGAGAGTCTTGTTCTATTTTAAATTTGTATTTTTATATTACTAGTTTATACCTAGTTGTACTTTAGTTCATTCCAGCACAACACATAGACAACATCAACTTCATTATGTGTAGTAGTGACTATACTCTATATGACCAAAATACTCTAGCTATATACTTATCCAAGCTTCCCACCATTACAGATTCAGTACTAGAATCAACAAAATAACTCAGGATAAATAACCAAAATTTTAAACCTAGAAGATGATGATCACGTTGACCCTGATCTAAACCTCCATAATCTGACACCCAATCAAAACCTATTGAAAGTAACTGCCTTTTATTACACAGCATCATAAGCCAGCACTATCCTAAACAATGCTAAAAGCCTATCAGTACTTAACTACAACATCAGGTCCTTAAGCAAACACTATGATGACCTCCTGGCACTCCTGAATCACAAAAGACACCTTCTCCTGCATTATTCTTACTGAGACCTGGTTTAAGCAGGACACAATAGATATCTACCCTCTACCAGGATACACAGCAATTCACAACTGCAGACCAAACCAAGTTGGGGGTGGTATTGCAATCTATTACTCTAACCAATTATCTTGTATTAGCACCACTTGTTTTAGTGATGAATATGGGGAATACATTTTGCTAATTTTACTTTAAAAAACCTTAAGACACCTATAACAATCGGTGCCATTTACCGGATACCTCACACAAACATCCCAATTTCAGTGAGAAATTAAAGTCACTAATAACAAACAGACAAATGAATAAGCACCACCTTCTCTTAGCTGGAGACTTCAACATCAACCTTGGCTTACTAGATGATCAGCCTGTAACTGATTTAATCAACAATATGAAAAAAACCACTTCTCATACCAACAATAACTAAACCAACCAGGCTTACTGAGACAAGTGCAACCATAATAGACCACATATGGACCAATATACTAGCCCCCCTTAAATCAGGGATAATCACAGATAGCACTACAGACCACTACCCTACCTTCCTCCTGACAAACATTAATAAACCACCACTTGAATACAACAAAGTCTCATTTAGACTCCATGACGAGGCCTCAATAAGGAAGTTCACAACTGACCAGAGATTGTTGACTGGCCTACAGAATTCTCCAAGGCCAATGGTATTGATGACTGGACAGACATTTTTCTTAACAAATTACTTAGACTATACAACAAACTTTGTCCTATAAAAACAAAACAGATCACAAACAAACGGCTTGGTTGCCCATGGCTAACCAGCACCATTCTGAAATCCATTGACAAGAAACACCAATATGAAAAGCAATATAGACAGGGCTTAATACACGAAGATATTCTTAAACACTATTCATCAGTTCTCACCAAAGTAATAAAGAAAGCCAAACAACTATACTACTCCAGTAGATTCACAGACACTAGAGGAGATATAAAAAAGACCTGGAAAACACTCTCTCAGATTCTAGGGACCCACAAACTGAACAAAAACAAGAATATTGTCCTAACTAAACCTAATGAAACACCACTACATCCCACTGGCACAGCTAACAAGATAAACGACTTCTTCTCAACCATAGGATCTAATCTCGCCAATAAAATCCCACATACTAATGCCCATGCCAGGGACTACCTAGATGGGAATTTCCCAAATTCCTTCTATCTTGCACCAACTGAGCCCTCGGAAGTCACTTAAAAACAACTCAGGGAATCTGTCTAATGTCCCACCATTAGTGTGCAAGTGAGCGGCCCATATCCTTTCGCATGCTATTTCATTACTTTTTAACAAGTCACTAGAAACTAGCACCTTCCCGAAACTACTCAAGATGGCAAGGGTTACACCAATACATAAAGGTGGTGACCCTACAGACTTAAACAACTATAGGCCAATATCAAACATACAATTGCTATCCAAAATCTTTGAGAAACTCGTGCACAGGAGACTATATTCATTTATAACAGCACAAAACATACTCAACCCCTGCCAATTTGGATTTAGGAAAAATAAAAGCACTAATGATGCAATCATAAAAATGCTAGATCTGCTTTACACATCATTGGAAAATAACGAATATCCACTAGGAATTTTTATTGACCTAAGAAAAGCTTTTGTCACAGTAGACCACGACATCCTACTCCATAAACATGACCATTACGGTATAAGAGGCCATGCGCTTGCTTATTTCAAATCTTACCTTACTAATAGGTATCAGTATGTTACCATTAAAAACACAGCATCAACAACACGGCCACTTGATACTGGAGTTCCTCAGGGAAGTGTCCTTGGTCCCCTGCTCTTCCTCATACAGATCAATGATCCTCCAAACGTATCCCAACACCTGAAACCCATTCTCTTTGCTGACGACACGACTTATGTCATCTCTCACCCTAATCTTGCCACCCTCAACACCATTGTTAACCAGGAGCTGATCAAAAAATCTACTTGGATGACAGCCAATAAACTTACACTTAACACTGACAAAACCTACTATATTATGTTTGGTAGCAGAGCAGGAGATGCACAAATCAACATTAAGATCGACAACACTCTAATTACCAGACATAATGAGGGCAAATTCCTAGGCCTATACCTTGACAACAACCTGAATTTCAGGACCCATATCCAACACATAACCAAAAAAGTATCCAAAACAGTTGGGATCCTCTGCAAGATACGATACTACGTGCCGCAAAATGCCCTTCTCACATTATACCACTCCCTTATTTATCCATACCTCACTATGCTATTTGTGCTTGGGGATCAACTGCAGCAACACATCTAAAGCCAATAATAACCCAACAAAAACCTGCAGTAAGAATAATAACTAAATCCCATCCCTGGCAACACCCCCCCCACTCTTCTAGATCTAAACTTGTTCCCTGTTCAGTATATCCACACTTACTACTATGCAATCTACATCTACAGGACCTTAAACTCCAATATCAACCTTGACCTAAAACGCTTTCTTGATAGTTGTGACAGAACCCACAAGCATAACACCTATGGAAAATTTTCTAGGGGGTGATTACCTTTATGTCCTTCAACATTACATGCTTACAAGTAAACTCATTGGGAGATAACCATATTGTTTACCGTAGTCACCCCGTGTAGACATGTGAGAAAACTTAACCACCCCTGGTCACGGCAGGTGGTCCTTCGACCTCACAATCTTATCCATATCTATCCGAGACCAGTATGGATTGGATAGCACCCACAAGTACGGTGCTACTAATTAATTGTGGACTGTATAGATTTATTAGTGTAACTGAATGAAGGGGGGGGGGTAGGTACACATGGATATATCCATCAAGGAAAACCACTTGTTCATAATCTCTCCACTTACCAGACATTCTCTGGTGGTCACTTGATGTAGCTGGATCACTCATAACCTATCCAATTACAACATACCTAACTGGCCAGTATCAGTCTGCTATAACTAGAAGGTTACTTAACTGTGGGTGATTGATACTCCTTATTTCCTCCATTCACCATCTCATTTCGATGTTCTGCTACACCGACACGGTTCTCATTCCAGCAGGACGAGGTACCCATCAGTTTGTCCCAGTTTAGAAGTCGTGCTTCCATGAAACTTCTCTATCCTCGGTATGAGAAACACACATTCACTCGGAGCAGGGCGAACTATTTCACATCCCACATTCTCTTAACTCAATGTTATTATCACTGATTACATTACCATTCACAAGACGATTTAACCTCTCATAATTATTATACACATTAGAGGTCACTCCATTAAGATCTGAGGCCGATGAGCGAGGATTAACACACGGGCATTTCCCCTGGACACACACTGTGAAAATTTGTGTGGACTGCGTCCAAGTGAGTCGCCTACCCTGGCAAACTCTGATGACACTGAGCTCTGAGTTGGGTACCTCAGCTTCACAAGTGGCTTATAGAACAGATTTTCACAAATGATTGTTATAGCAAGAAACCTCGCCTGCATGCACGTATAAAGGACTAACTTACTTGGTGTTGCAGCATATATCCTGATCTTCAACTTCCTAAGCCTAGCTTTAGCCCCTTTGGACTTCCCCTTGGAAACCACGTGCAACCGGGAGCATTAATTCCTGCAATATTCAATCGTTATTAGTGTCCTGCCTGCACCTCAGAAATTCCTATATCCAAGAGGGTATGTATCCCCTAGTATAACTATGCAGACTCGGACACTAGCTTCAGATGGCTCTGAGACACTGGTACTTACTGGGCATGCTCTCTCTCTAGCATGCCGAGCCCTCAGTTAACTCGACCCACAATCTCCTAAGACTCTGGCCAGAACCCACGGGAAAAGGTGAATATCTCGTCTTACTGTATGGGCTGATGGAGGAGATCATCTACGGTACATCGAGGTGCCTCTACCAGATTTACCCAGGTCTCAGATGTGAAGACACGTGGGGGCGCCGCCTGCTGTTCACGGCACGTCTTGTCCAGTCGGTGTCTATCGTAAGAAGGGCGCTATTCTGTCTTTGTGACCTGCGCCCCGCCATTCAAGCTAGGGCTGCCAGTTCTCCCTAGCTAACTTATCCTAGTGTTTGCCTACATTATCAGCCTATTACTACCTATGTTAAGGTCTTAGGTCTACTCTATCATTATCTACAGATGCCTTAGTAAACCTAATATTAGTGTACTACCAGTAAAACTACCTACTCCTTCCCTGAAGAGTAAATCTATAAATTAAATAAGCTTACCAACAACCGCCAACCAGAGAACGCCTTGTTTGGGAGGGTTTAAGGGCCGCTCGGCTCAGACGACCAGACGGCCATGCTGGATCTGAGCTGTGGAACTATTTGGACCAAATAAATTTCCACACACACCATGGCCGTGCACCAGTCACACCCCGTCAAACCATTATTCACTAATTTTACCACCCTTTTATGGTGGTCCCGTAAATCATGTTCCCTCACTCTTCACCAGGAACAGTTACGACACTTCCTATTATGAAATGAGGCCTATATTAATCCTTAGGCCGCCGTGAATGCCAATTTCGTGGTTCCATGCTTTCCCAGCCTCCTCACCACATTCAAAACACTCCCTCCTCTCCCCAAAGGGCCCCAGTCGACCTATACCCCGCACATCCGCGCATGCGCAAAGGGAACTCTTGGTTCTACCCTATTGTCAAATACATTTTTGACTCACATCGACACATCAAACACCTACCAGGCGCAACAGCTTCGGAAAATCAAAAATTTTCTGCACTGCGGCAGGGCGGAGGTCGTTGTTAGACGAGTTACATAATGTGGAGTACAATTTTCCCATCTTCAATGGCCACCTGGCTTGGGAACTCCAACATTAATATTTACATAATCACCCATTAATTCTTTCCACCTGTTAACTCCTCAGGTAGGGCTCCATCCAAAGCACACTCAAGCCTCCATGCTTCTGGTATTAACAATTTCCCTCTTATTGTAAGGTATGACACTAAGTCTATGCTCTCGGGGCTAATTTGTTGGGCATACTGGAATTATGAGACTTTACAATAACAAGTCTTTCTCAGAATCCCAAGTCAGCCCCAGCACATTACTGCATATAGGCACCAACTCCATGGCCATCCATATTTATTGAACCCTCAAAATTAACTAATTAGTGTTCCATTCTCTCAGGGGCATAAGCCTATGCTCCCTGAATTAATTTATTGGGCATACTGGAATTATGAGACTTTAACAATAACAAGTCTCTCTCAGTATCCCAAGTCAGCCCCAGCACATTACTGCATATAGGCACCAACTCAATGGCCATCCATATTTATTGAACCCTCAAAATGGACTAATTAGTGTTCCATTCTCTCAGGGGCATAAGCCTATGCTCCCTGGATTAATTTATTGGGCATACTGGAATTATGAGACTTAACAATAACAAGTCTCTCTCAGTATCCCCAAATCAGCCCCAGCACATTACTGCATATAGGCACCAACTCCATGGCCATCCATATTTATTGATCCCTCAAAATGGACTAATTAGTGTTCCATTCTCTCAGGGGCATAAGCCTATGCTCCCTGGATTAATTTATTGGGCATACTGGAATTATGAGACTTTAACAAAACAAGTCTCTCTCAGTATCCCAAGTCAACCCCAGCACATTACTGCATATAGGCACCAACTCCATGGCCATCCATATTTATTGAACCCTCAAAATGGACTAATTAGTGTTCCATTCTCTCAGGGGCATAAGCCTATGCTCCCTGGATTAATTTATTGGGCATACTGGAATTATGAGACTTTAACAATAGCAAGTCTCTCTCTGTATCCCAAGTCAGCCCCAGCACATTAACTCCATTAGATTCAGTCATGGTTAGAGAATTATTAATCACTGATTATACAACTTAAGTAGGCGCCTTATAAGAGTAATTCTTGCACTTTACTCTTGTATAAATCCTAGCCACACATGTGCTAGCAATTAATTGGGCTAATTATCATCCATCACATGATCGATTAAACTTGTGCACCCTACGCCCACTTCCTTCAATCAGTCACTTAATTATTAAGTAATTAATTCAATTAATTTTTTTTTCACTGATTGCGTCCGGTTCAGGAAGGACCAACGGGCAGATATGGAAAATTTTCTAGGGGGTGATTACCTTTATGTCCTTCAACATTACATGCTTACAAGTAAACTCATTGGGAGACAACCATATTGTTTACCGTAGTCACCCCGTGTAGACATGTGAGAAAACTTAACCACCCCTGGTCACGGCAGGTGGTCCCTTCGACCTCACAATCTTATCCATATCTATCCGAGACCAGTATGGATTGGATAGCACCCACAAGTACGGTGCTACTAATTAATTGTGGACTGTATAGATTATATTAGTGTAACTGAATGAAGGGGGGGGTAGGTACACATGGATATATCCATCAAGGAAAACCACTTGTACATAATCTCTCCACTTACCAGATATTCTCTGGTGGTCACTTGATGTAGCTGGATCACTCATAACCTATCCAATTACAACATACCTAACTGGCCAGTATCAGTCTGCTATAACTAGAAGGGTTTACTTAACTGTGGGTGATTTTATATCCCTTTTTTCCTCCATTCACTATCTCATTTCGATGTTCTGCTACACCGACACGGTTCTCATTCCAGCAGGACGAGGTACCCGTCGGTTTGTCCCGGTTTAGAAGTCGTGCTTCCATGAAACTTCTCTATCCTCGGTATGAGAAACACACATTCACTCGGAGCAGGGCGATCTATTTCACATCCCGCATTCTCTTAACTCAATGTTATTATCACTGATTACATTACCATTCACAAGACAATTTAACCTCTCATAATTATTATACACATTAGAGGTCACTCCAATAAGATCTGAGGCCGAAGAGCGAGGATTAACACACGGGCATTTCCCCTGGACACACACCATGGCCGTGCACCAGTCACACCCCGTCAAACCATTATTCACTCATTTTACCACTTTATTACGGTGGTCCCGTAAATCACGTTCCCTCACTCTTCACCAGGAACAGTTACGACACTTCCTATTATGAAATGAGGCCTATATTAATCCTTAGGCCGCCGTGAATGCCAATTTCGTGGTTCCATGCTTTCCCAGCCTCCTCAACACATTCAAAACACTCCCGCCTCCCCCAAGGCCCGAGTCGACCTATACCCCCGCACATCTGCGCATGCGCAAAGGGAACTCTTGGTTCTACCCTATTGTCAAATACATTTTTGACTCACATCAACACATCAAACACCTACCAGGCACCACAGCTTCGGAAAATGAAAAATTTTCCACAACACCAGACACAAACATCTCTATGACATTCCACATCTCCGACTAAACTTTTACAAAAATTCAATGTATGTCAAAGGCCCTAAAATCTGGAACACCCTACCTGAGAACTCTAGAACTGCAGACACATTCATCACCTTCAAAACTACCATTAGAAAACATCTTATCTCCCTGATAAACCCCATCAACTAACTACACGAATACCACCTGGTGGTTCACACATACACTCACTCACACATTTGACCATAAACAGAAATATTAATCTCAATCTAAAAATAATGAATCCTATGATACTCCAATACTGAAACTATGTACTGTGCCAAAACAAAAGCATTCACATTGCTAAACTCACAAACTAGTATTTAGTCACTTAGCCATAATACCAACTTACCTCATAATTTGTAATATTTTAAAATAAAGAATTAAACTAAGTCTGCCCGAAATGCCTAGCCATGCTAGGCGTTCTAGTGGTACACTCTGTAATCATTATTTAACTACATGTAAACCACACAACAACCAAATTCTGTAAATTCAACATTGTAATCTTTATAGAGAATAAACTTTGAATGTGGTAGCCAGATAACTTGTACAAGTGAGAGCAAGAATAACATTTTCTCTAGTCTAATATAAGAGAAAAATGTGTTACTGGGGGTAACTGTAGAAAATTATTCCTTTTGTAAGTATGTAAGTTTATTCAGGTATATACAAATACAGTTACATAGATTATCATACATAACAGCATACGTGTAGAGAACCTAGGTTAACCCAAAAAAGTCAGAGTGACTTATTTCCACTGCCTTCACTCAGAGTGTCATTTCTTCTAAAAATGGTGTTACATGAGAATGGGAGTGTTCTTCTTTATTTATTCTACCATATCAATGTAGAGACAACTTGTACACAACGTAACTTGTACACAATCCAGATATGAACACTTAGTTTACAAAACTTACGTTCACCTGGTTTGTTTACGTAACTCTGCGCCTGTCCTCTCTCATGCACTCATTCTCTCTCTCTCTCATTTATTCGTTTTATCTCGTTTACTCACCCCTGACCCTACATTAAGACTAAAAATATTTTAAGGTAAGTAATGAGTGAACTGTATATGCATTTTATTGCTCTGGGATGCTTAAATGTAATAGAATATTATGTGTAGGTGGCCTGGTTGGGTAGCCCGGCTGACTACCATACATACCACACTTGATTTCTTACAATAAATAGTACTTGTCTCACCCTAGATTAAGACCATAAATATTTTATGGTAAGTAATGAGTGCACTAGGTGTGTATTGTACTTTTTTATTGTTTTCTTGATGCCTTGTCCTATTACTAACTTAATATATGTTAGTGTAAACTTGTTGTTTAGTATTTGTATGCATTTATAAGGGGAAAAAAAGGTGTTCCACTTTACGGCAATTTCCGCTTTACGGCAGTAGCCTGGAACCTAACCTGCCATATAAATGGGGCCCTACTGTATATATATATGCTTTTATTTTGTGTTCTGTGCCCTTGTTGAGAAATGGTTTACCAGCTAAAGTTAAAGATTAAATATAAGGGGCACTTAGCTGATAAGACAGCTCACTGCCTGCACAGCCGCCACTGCAGGCGAGGTTTTGAGAAGCTATCTTATCCACTTCACAACGAGCTGTAATAGAGTATATTATGTTAATAATAATCTACCCCTAGGGGGTGTTATGTTTACCTGGAGTTTACCTGGAGAGAGTTCCGGGGGTCAACGCCCCCGCGGCCCGGTCTGTGACCAGGCCTCCTGGTGGATCAGAGCCTGATCAACCAGGCTGTTGCTGCTGGCTGCACGCAAACCAACGTACGAGCCACAGCCCGGCTGATCCGGAACTGACTTTAGGTGCTTGTCCAGTGCCAGCTTGAAGACTGCCAGGGGTCTGTTGGTAATCCCCCTTATGTGTGCTGGGAGAGGCAGTTGAACAGTCTTGGGCCCTGACACTTATTGTATGGTCTCTTAACGTGCTAGTGACACCCCTGCTTTTCATTGGGGGGATGGTGCATCGTCTGCCAAGTCTTTTGCTTTCGTAGTGAGTGATTTTCGTGTGCAAGTTCGGTTTCTAGCCCCTCTAGGATTTTCCAGGTGTATATAATCATGTATCTCTCCCTCCTGCGTTCCAGGGAATACAGGTTTAGGAACCTCAAGCGCTCCCAATAATTGAGGTGTTTTATCTCCGTTATGCGCCCCGTGAAAGTTCTCTGTACATTTTCTAGGTCGGCAATTTCACCTGCCTTGAAAGGTGCTGTTAGTGTGCAGCAATATTCCAGTTTTAGATAGAACAAGTTGACCTGAAGAGTGGGCATCATGGGCTTTGCCTCCCTAGTTTTTTAAGGTTCTCATTATCCATCCTGTCATTTTTCTAGCAGATGCGATTGATACAATGTTATGGTCCTTGAAGGTGAGATCTTCCGACATGATCACTCCCAGGTCTTTGACGTTGGTGTTTCGCTCTATTTTGTGGCCAGAATTTGTTTTGTACTCTGATGAAGATTTAATTTCCTCATGTTTACCATATCTGAGTAATTGAAATTTCTCATCGTTGAACTTCATATTGTTTTCTGCAGCCCACTGAAAGATTTGGTTGATGGAGCTTTGCAGTGTCACAAATGGAAGACACTGTCATGCAGATTCGGGTGTCATCTGCAAAGGAAGACACGGTGCTGTGGCTGACATCCTTGTCTATGTCGGATATGAGGATGAGGAACAAGATGGGAGCGAGTACTGTGCCTTGTGGAACAGAGCTTTTCACCGTAGCTGCCTCAGACTTTACTCTGTTGACGACTACTCTCTGTGTTCTGTTAGTGAGGAAATTATAGATCCATCGACCGACTTTTCCTGTTATTCCTTTAGCACGCATTTTGTGCGCTATTACGCCATGGTCACACTTGTCGAAGGCTTTTGCAAAGTCTGTATATATTACATCTGCATTCTTTTTGTCTTCTAGTGCATTTAGGACCTTGTCGTAGTGATCCAATAGTTGAGACAGACAGGAGCGACCTGTTCTAAACCCATGTTGCCCTGGGTTGTGTAACTGATGGGTTTCTAGATAGGTGGTGATCTTGCTTCTTAGGACCCTTTCAAAGATTTTTTATGATATGGGATGTTAGTGCTATTGGTCTGTAGTTCTTTGCTGTTGCTTTACTGCCCCCTTTGTGGAGTGGGGCTATGTCTGTTGTTTTTAGTAACTGTGGGACGACCCCCGTGTCCATGCTCCCTCTCCATAGGATGGAAAAGGCTCGTGATAGAGGCTTCTTGCAGTTCTTGATGAACACAGAGTTCCATGAGTCTGGCCCTGGGGCAGAGTGCATGGGCATGTCATTTATCGCCTGTTCGAAGTCATTTGGCGTCAGGATAACATCAGATAGGCTTGTGTTAATCAAATTTTGTGGCTCTCTCATAAAAAATTCATTTTGATCTTCGACTCTCAGTCTGGTTAGCGGCTTGCTAAAAACTGAGTCATATTGGGACTTGAGTAGCTCACTCATTTCCTTGCTGTCATCTGTTTTAGGACCCATCTTGTTTAAGTAGGGGCCCAAATACTGGACGTTGTTCTCGATTTTGATTTGGCATAGGAGAAGACATACTTTGGGTTTCTTTCGATTTCATTTATGGCTTTTAGTTCTTCCCGCGATTCCTGACTCCTAAAGGATTCTTTTAGCTTAAGTTCGATGCTTGTTATTTCTCTGACCAGTGTCTCCCTACGCATTTCAGATATATTGACCTCTTTTTGCCGCTCTGTTATTCTTTTCCGTCGCCTGTAAAGGGAGCGCCTGTCTCTTTCTGTTTTACATCTACTCCTCCTTTTTCTTAGAGGAATAAGCCTTGTGCATACATCGAGTGCCACCGAGTTAATCTGTTCTAGGCATAAGTTGGGGTCTGTGTTGCTTAGTATATCTTCCCAGCTTATATCGGTTAGGACTTGGTTTACTTGGTCCCACTTTATGTTTTTGTTATTGAAGTTGAATTTGGTGAATGCTCCCTCGTGACTAATCTCATTATGTCGGTCTGGGGCTCCGCGCATACATGACAGAACCTCAATTATGTTGTGATCTGAGTATATTGTTTTTGATATGGTGACATTTCTTATCAGATCATCATTGTTAGTGAAGATGAGGTCTAGTGTATTCTCCAGTCTAGTAGGCTCTATTATTTGCTGGTTTAAATTGAATTTTGTGCAGAGATTTAAAAGCTCCCCTGAGTGTGAGTTTTCATCAGAGCTGCCTCCTGGTGTTATTACTGCAACAATATTATTTGCTATATTCCTCCATTTTAGGTGCCTTAAGTTGAAATCCCCAGGAGCAAGATGTTGGGTGCAGTAGCTGGAAGGTTTTCCAGACAGTGGTCAATTTTTAACAGCTGTTCCTGGAATTGCTGGGATGTTGCATCCGGAGGCTTGTAGACTACCACAATGACTAGGTTTTGGTTCTCGACCTTTACTGCTAAAACTTCCACTACATCATTTGAGGCATTTAGCAGTTCAGTGCAAACAAGTGACTCTGCAATGTACAGGCCAACCCCCCCCCTTTTGCCTGTTCACTCTGTCACATCTGTATAGGTTGTAACCTGGGATCCATATTTTGTTGTCCAAGTGATCCTTTATGCGGGTCTCAGTGAAAGCCGCGAACATTGCCTTTGCCTCTGCAAGCAGTCCACGGATGAAAGGTATTTTGTTGTTTGTTGCTGGCTTTAGACCCAGTATATTTGCAAAGAAGAATGCTATCGGACTGGTGGTATTGTTGGTACTGGGGGGGGATTTTTTTTCCGGCATTAGTATCTGTATCTGTTGGTTAGGAGTGGAGGCCATTGACTGTGGTTCCACTCCAGGAATGACTGGATTTGGTGTACGATTTCTGCCATTTCCTGCCAGTTTTTTTTCCTTCCTGGCACTAAAAACCTCTCCCCCTTGAGTGGCTGTGGCTACCCAGGTATTCCCATGGCCTGGATGTTTTGTATCTTTTTGTCCCCTTTAGATGGTATGCCTGGCAATTTAAGTTATAGCACAGTCTTTCCTGTACTGAAGAGGTACACAGTTCAGGGTGAAAAAGCTTACAGGAAGGGAGTTTGCATTTTCCTGTTGTCATATGCGCATGGCATTTTCTAGGGTGGTCATAGTTGCACGTCCCATCTGTTTTTCCAGATTTCCCATGCCAGCAGATACCGAGTGCATAGTATGTGCACAGGCTTGGGTTTCTGTGACTGTATTCCCTGTTAGTGCATGTTTCCCTGTCTTACTTTTATCCTCCCTAGCACCAACAATGGAGCTCCCACCAGTTGTTTTTGGTAATATATCCTCACTATTGCTAGTGGAGTCCTCTTGTTTGCTATTTCCTGCGGTATTTCTAGTTTGCAATATTGGTTTTATCTTATCTTTGACTACACTTGTTTCCCTACTATGGCTCCTGTCCCCTATGAGGTCATTTAATGTTTTTCCTTTCTGCGTATAATTCCCGACTACCTGGACAAAATCTCCAGCTTCACCATTACTGTCTCCCAGGACAGCATCTCCACTTCCCCATTACTGTCTCCCAGGACAGCATCTCCAGCTTCACCATTACTGTCTCCCAGGACAGCATCTCCAGCTTCACCATTACTGTCTCCCAGGACAGCACCTCCAGCTTCACCATTACTGTCTCCCAGGACAGCACCTCCAGCTTCACCATTACTGTCTCCCAGGACAGCACTATCAGCCCCCCATTTAATGACTACCATGACATCATCTCCAGCCTTACAGTTTCTGACTACATGGCCAGTATCAAGGGCAGTACCATTCAGCCCAGACTTTTTATGTTCCCATCTGTTGTAGAAAGCTTCCAGGTTTTCTATGAAAGCAGCTTTGATGTTAAGCTCTTTTAATACCCTTGTGATTTTAGTCCACAGATTTATCTCATTTGGGCATACCCAAAAACACTTCCCTGTTTTAATACTGCTTGTAGCTAGTTCTTGGATATCTGCACAAGGGGCGTGACAACCAATTTCCACAAAAATGACAATTTATGCATGTGGAAGCCCGTTTGTTTGACTGACCACAGACTACACACAGCTTCATAATGATTTGAATGGTTGATTTACTGCAATTCTACTAGCAACCTCTTGAATATTCTATTAATAACCTGCTATGTCAGCATATTTCATTCACTGATGGTGAAAAAACATTATTTGTGTAGACTCAAAGGTCCACTTATCACCGGGTTTATGATAAGTGACTAACTCGAAACTTATTACTAAACTGTGCAGTCAATAGTAGTACATTACGAGTTAGAACACATACCGGGGTATATGTATCTGCCCCATAGTTATGCCGGATATCGATGAGTTGATTGAAGAATTAGTGTTCTTTAAAGAATGTACACTACACTCTTTTGGATCGCAACATTCATTGTTACACTGTTCATCAATAATTGTTCACCCATATCACTAAAGAAGCTAAATCACACTTCTCTGTAAGTCTTTATCGTGTTTTGTGAGACACTTTGTTCACACTAATGCAGGATCAGTGTTCTTTGTTGGTTATCCTTGTGCATTGTGACTCCCAGTAGGGTCAAAAGTAATTGACATCACAGCATCCTACGCAACTCCAATGCCCTCAAACATAAAAGAAAAGCTGACCTAGTTAACTTTTGCTTCCTTGCCACTTCCTCAATGAAGAAAAGCAGAATGTTTTAATTCTTGCTGTCTTAAGCATAGACAAAAATGTACACTTTCTTTTACCATGGAAAATAAAGTGGGAGCAGGATTTTCCTTAATTGCCCTGCTAAGGTAAAGAGATGGACTGTCTCTTATTAAACTACATTTTGCAACACTGGACTCTTGTAAAGAGTGGCAGTTGCTTGACCATGTACATACTCATACTGCATCTTGGGGTCAATTACTTTCTGTAGCAGTAAACAAGATGTTTGCCCCTTCAGAGAGGGCTGGGCCCTCAGGGCTGAAAAGGGGCTGAAGGGGGTGATACTCCATCCTGGTGAAAATTTCTCCAGAGCCCTGTTCTATGAGAGGGAAACCAAGTTTCTCAGTAAATCAATGGTCGAGGATGACCATGAGTAGTGGGGAGCAAGCAATGTATGTCCGTTGAGGTTCACATTTTGCATTATCATCTATATTTTGTGGCATGATGGTGCTCACAATAGTGTCTTTGGCCTACCAAGTTTTAGCCTACACATGCTTACTCTGCCTCAAACATGCACCTGACTGCCTAGGAAAATTAGCTTCCTCTCTTGCTGACATGGCCCTTGGGTCTGGGTGCCACAACACAACTGCCTATGTACAAGAATCCAATAAAGTAACAAGCCTCCAAAGCCTTATCATTCACCACTACAAGAGAATTTAAAAACTGTGAGTATTATATACAGCAATACTCAAAACTAGAGAGAACAAATGATTTGAAGAGAATCATAAAGGCTTGGCATCCCTTGTTTTGAATATTATTATAACAAAAAAAGCGCTAAGCACAAGGGCTATACAGCGCTGCAGGGTAGGGAAGGAAGCGAGGGTATTGGATGGCAGAAGGGAGGAGGATGATCAGCGGGTTTACAGAAAATAGGGGGCAAAAGGATAGTACGGGGTAGAGGGTAGCAAGAGATTGAAGTAGAAAGGGCTGAAGGTATCAGAATTTGGGGAAGTAAGTCAGTTGTTGTCAAAAAGTCAATGAGAGAGTCCGGATGAAAGGTGGGGTCCATCAGTGAGAAGGGAAGGTAAAGAGAGAGCAGGGGGAGCGAAGACGACGACAGAGGTAAATTCTGCTTTGCTCGTTGTAAAGGGGGCCCAGTCCAACAGAATGGGGGCTGACTGATAATGGGCTTGGGCAATTCTCAGAGAGAGGAGCAAGACGCCTCTCCATGGATATCCATGAGTAAGACGAGTATGGCCAATGCGAAGACGGGGAGAGTAGTCTCCCAACCTCGACATGGTGATAAGAAGACGGCCGTAACCTATAATCGGTTTAATAGATTGAGTTTTTTTACCGAGCATAGTGGACCAACGTTGTTGCCAACGGGTGTGAAGGGTGGGAAGATATTGCAGCAAAATAGTACGTAAATGGAATACCTCTATAAAAAAACTGGTAGGTCGTGTACTGCTGACCATGCAGCAGTGTCTGCCTGTGCATTGCCCCGTACGTCACATGACCAGGGACCCAAAAAAAAACAATCTTTATGCTTGGTAAAAATGCGGCGTAGCCAAAGTTGGATACGGAGGACTAAGGGGTGAGGTTTGTATCAAACTTTTGTATAGCCTGTAAAGCACTAAGGGAGTTTGAGACAACACAAATGATGACACAGGCATAGATGCAATAGGATAAGTGCTGTAAGGATGGGGATATAATTCAGCAGTAAAAATATAGCCGAAGATAGTAAATGCCCTTGTACGACGCTGTCTGGAAACACTGCTGCGAATCCTACGCCGTCAGAAGACTTAGAGCCATCTGTGTACACAGCAATGGCATGAGAATGAGAGGGGAAAGTGGTCAAGAAAAAAGAAGCGGGGAGCGACCGTAGACAGTTGGGCTTTCGAGCAAGGGAGGGAGAAACAACAGACTCGAACAGCTGGAACTTCCCAGGGGGTAGGGAAAAGTGAGATGTACATGTACATAGAAAGGTGGTAGTTAAAGAGAAGACAGAGTGGAATGAAGGTGAGGGGAGAAGGGACGGTGTGTAACAGAGGGCGACGAACAAATAAAGAATGTTTACTAATATCAGTGACCATTCTATAAATGGAAGGATTGTGGAGATCATGAGAGCGTACATGTAGTGCAGGAAAATTGGGCATCATGGCGATCGGATAAAGGAGGAACGTTGCTTCTGCATAGAGGCTCTCGACAGGGGAAAGAGCGAAAAAAAGCACCAAGGCATAAACGTAATCCTTGGTGATGAATTGGGGGGTTTAAGGCTAGAGACAGTAGCAGGAGATGCCACTGAATAGATCTGGTCACCATAATCAAGTTTTGATAAAATAAGGGTGGAATGTAGGCAAGGAGGGTTCGACGATCAGCTCCCCATGAAAGATGAGCAAGGGTTTTAAGAAGGTTCAGCCGGCTGTGACAAGTTGCCTTCAGAGAGGTAATGTGAGGTTTCCAGGATAACCTACGATCAAAGAGGAGGCCCAGAAACTTGACTGTATCAGTTAGGGATATGGGAGCCATAGAGGTAAAAGGATGATAGGAGATGACAGAGCGTCTAGTGAAAGTAATTTGGTGGGTTTTAGTGTGGAAAATTTAAAAACCCCACGTGTGGTGGCCCAATTGGAAACACGGTCGACTGATGTTGGAGAGAAACTGTGATGAGGTGACAAGTCAGCGCCTGCACAGGGAATAGCGAAGTCATTTAACATAGAGTGATGACCAAATATTTGATGGAAGACTAGAGGCCAAATCATTAATAGCAAAGGAGAAAAAAGTTGTTGTGCTCAGAACAATCCGGGGAACCCTTCAGCTTGGATGAAGTCGGGGAGAGCACATTATTAACCGAACACGGAAATGCCTGTCAGTTAAAAGTTCTTTAAAGGGTGGTAGATTGCCCCGAAGGCCTAAGGAGTGGGCTTGGGTAAAATATTATACCTCCAAGTTGTGTCATATGCCTTCTAAAGGTCAAAAAATATGGCAATAACTGAGTGGTTATTCGCAAAGGCATTACGAACATACGTAGCCAAGCGTAGTAAGGGGTCTATGGTAGAATGTCCCTTACGAAAGCCATATTGACGAGTGGAGAGACTGTTGTGTGTCTCTAAATACCACACTAAACGTCTATTTACTAGGCGTTCCATTACTTTGCAAACTGCACTGGTAAGAGCAATGGGACGATAGTGGGAGGTTTCATGTCCCGTAGTGCCTGGTTTGCGGAAAGGGAGAACAATGGCGGATTTTCACAGCTGTGGAAGAACTCCTTGTAACCAAATAAGATTGTAAAGGCGTAATAGGACTGCAAGGGCTGACTGATGTAAATGTTAGTAGTGTAATTTGGTCGATCTAGGAACACTGCCGGAAAATGACCATGGAAAATGAGATAATGATGGGGTCTGTATGACCTTAGGGCTAACAGGGTAAGTGTTTAATATGATTAATCATGCCCCAAGGGGATAGAGAGACTTATTCCTATGCATTAATAAGTAGGTACATAAAGTAGAACAAAGGAATCGGGTGTGCAGGTGGCAGATTCCAGGATAATGAGTGTGGAAAAGAATGTGATAATGGGTGGTCTGCATAAGCTCAGGTGCTGTCAGGGGTACAAGTTTAATATGTTTAATCATCCCCCCAGGGGATAGAGAGATTTATTTCTGTGTAATTACTAAGTATAGGAAGGTAGGTAATGATCACTTCTGACTCCCCAAACTCAATCACTCTGATAGATGGGAGAGGCAGTACAAAAAAGGATTCAGGTGTGCAGGTGGGCAGATTCCCAGGATAATGAGTGTGGAAAAGAATGTGATAATGGGTGGTCTGCATAAGCTCAGGTGCTGTCAGGGGTACAAGATTTAATATGTTTAATCATCCCCCAAGGGGATAGAGAGAGACTTATTTCTGTGTAATTACTAAGTATAAGAAGGTAGGTAATGATCACTTCTGACTCCCCAAACTCAATCACTCTGATAGATGGGAGAGGCAGTACAAAGGATTCAGGTGACTGGGTACAAGCTTACCATCTCCGAGGGAGTCCCCCCCCCCTTCCCGGGGCTGCGACTCACTGACGCGACTGTTGCTACTTCACAACACTGCTGGGTTTAAAGAACGCGGTAATGGATGGGTAGCTGGTCCCCCGAGGGAGTGTTGCTCGCCCGTCCGTACCTCAGCAAAAAAAAAAAAAAAAAAAAAAAAGGTTCTTCCGGGTACTACGGTAGTGTTTATTCTTGCCAGCTGCTAGATCTTTCCAGGTGGGGGAGGCTTAAAGCAGTGAGAAAAGGTCATCTAGGGAAGACCTTTGTGCTGATAGAGCTCTTATAGGAACTTTGTCATATACATTTTCCTTTACCCCTCCAATGGGGGGAGGGTTAAGTGGTGCGTTTGTTTATTATATAGTTTAACAAGAAATAGTAATATATAGTT
>NC_069471.1:1609325-1705704 GCF_026875155.1 Cherax quadricarinatus
GTTGGTTCTAGGAAAAATTATCAGAATGGACTTGGGAAGAACAGGAAGGACCGGGGTAACTCTGTGGAGGTATAAGATATTAGAAGAACGTGGATACTCGGCGTGAACCACAGCTGTGCGTGGGTTGTTTACACTGGCAAGCGTGTCTGGGTGCGCTGACTGACTGCGGCTTCAGCACATGGAGAACAAAACATTTACTGCACTTCTCGAACGTGCTAAAAACAAGCTTAAGTGAAACTTTGAACTGGGACGAGTAAGTTTTACTGTAACAAATCACTGGGGAAAACAGAACTGGTGATGAACTGGGAATGTAACAGCAAGGGAAAGAAAAAAAAAATTAAACTGGGCAACACAAAAAAAAAAATGCACTGGCTGGAGATACGTAGACGCTGAGTAGTTGTAGACACTATGATGAGTCACGAGCTACTGTAGACGCTGAACTGAGCTGGCTTAGGGGCTAAGCCAACTGGGTTCCCACGTGGTTAAGCCAGGTAGAACTTCTTGGAGGAAACTGGGAAGAACACAACACACATGGACGGCGAGATGGACGTCGTTGCGTAGCAGAGAAGGCTGTAGAGGAGGCTGGTGTGTTTACACGCTGATTAGGGTATAAACCAACCCCAGAGCTGCCTCATGGTCACGCGTGGAGCCACACGAAGCCAACACACTAAACGACCTCACGTCTACTTCTTGTAGCTGAGAAGGGTGTAGGGATGCTGTAGGAGGCAGGAGAATGGTGCTGGAGAGTGTTGAAGGGCTGTAGAGAGGGTGATGAGGTGAACACGTGACTGCTAAGGCTGGAGATGACGCCGTGATGCCTATGTCCAGATTTTGTGGGAAAAATCTAGGACGAAGATCTATCTCAGGTCCCGTCAAGCCGCTGCGAGTAACAGATAACTCTTTAGGCCAGCAGGTGCGTTGGATGACGACGGATGATGTTGACTGGCGTCGACCGATGGTGTTGACCCCTCCACCCTGAAGAGGCTCACAATGCCATTGACTCCGCTGTCACCACTGTTATTGCTGTTCTTACTGCTGAACAGCGGTTTAGTGCCGATGAAGGTAGCGTAGGTAGCAATGATACGGCCGTGGACTAGTTTGGCTTTAATTGGGTAGGAGTGAGTACACAACGGGCAGTGTGAGGGAGTAACCGTAAGCCAGTCCGTGGAGGGGGGGCACTTGTGTCTTTCAAGTCGGTCGGCCTAGGAGTGAGAGACGGTGAGCTCAGCCTCCCACCGACGTGGGTGAGCCTACAGAGGGCAGCACCTAAAATGCCGTGAAATATGAACTAGTCAGAGCAGATGGCTAAGCTGTGTGTTCTGACAGTACAGGCTGTCTACACAGCCTTGACACTTATTGTATTGTCTCTAAACGTGCTAGTGACACCCCTGCTTTTCATTGGGGATGTTGCATTGTCTGCCAAGTCTTTTGCTTTCATTGTGAGTGATTTTCTTGTGCAAGTTTGGTACTAGTCCTAGGATTTTCAAGGTGTATATAATCATGTATCTCTCCTGCCTGCATTCCAGGGAGTACAGGTTCAGGAACTTCAAGCTCTCCCAGTAATTGAGGTGTTTTATCTCTGTTATGTGTGCCATGAAGGTTCTCTGTACATTTGCTAGGTCAGCAATTTCACCTGCCTTAAAAGGTGCTGTTAGTGTTCAGCAATATTCCAGCCTAGATAGAACAAGTGACCTGAAGAGTGTCATCATGGGCTTGGCATCCCTAGTTTTGAAGGTTCTCATTATCCATCCTGTCTTTTTTTAGCAGATGTGATTGATACAATAAGATAAGATAAGATTTCGTTCAGATTTTTAACCCTGGAGGGTTAGCCACCCAGGATAACCCAAGAAAGTCAGTGTGTCATTGAGGACTGTCTAACTTATTTCCATTGGGGTCCTTAATCTTGTCTTCCAGGATGCGACCCACACCAATCGACTAACACCCGGTGAACAGGACAACAGGTGTAAGGAAACATGTCGAAATGTTTCCACCCGCCGGGAATTGAACCCCGGCCCTCCGTGTGTGAAGCGGGAGCTTTAGCCACCAGGCCACCAGGCCACCCACATGCAATGTTATGGTCCTTGAAGGTGAGATCCTCCGACATGATCACTCCCAGGTCTTTGACGTTGGCTTTTCGCTCTATTTTGTGGAAGGAATTTGTTTTGTACTCTGATGAAGTTTTAGTTTCCTTATGTTTACCATATCGAAGTAATGGAAATTTCTCATCGTTGAACTTCATATTGTTTCCTGCAGCCCACTGAAAGATTTGGTTGATGTCTGCCTGGAGCCTTGCAGTGTCTGGGTTGGAAGACACTGTCATGCAGATTCAGGTGTCATCTGCAAAGGAAGACACGGTGCTGTGGCTGACATCCTTGTCTATGTCAGATATGAGGATGAGAAACAAGATGGGAGTGAGTACTGTGCCTTGTGGAACAGAACTTTTCACCATAGCCACCTCAGACTTTACTCTGTTGACTACTACTTTTGTGTTCTGTTTGTGAGGAAATTATAGATCCATCTACCAACTTTTCCTGTTATTCCTTTAGCACGCATTTTGTGCGCTATTACGCCATGGTCACAGTTGTCGAAGGCTTTTGCAAAGTCTGTATATAATACATCTGCATTCTTTTTGTCTTCTAGTGCATCTAGGACCTTGTCGTAGTGATCCAGTAGCTGAGACAGACAGGAGCGACCTGCTATAAATCCATGTTTCCCTGGGTTGTATAATTGATGGGTATCTAGATGGGTGGCGATCTTGCTTCATAGGACCCTTTCAAAGATTTTTATGATATGGGATGATAGTGCTATCGGTCTGTAGTTCTTTGCTATTGCTTTACTGCCCTCTTTGTGGAGTGGGGCTATGTCTGTTGTTTTTAGTAACTCTGGGACGACTCAAGAAATCGTAATGACACGATTGCAAATAAACCATACCCCCGGCCGGGATTGAACCCGCGGTCATAGAGTCTCAAACCTTACGGGCTGGAGTTTTGAGACTCTATGACCGCGGGTTCAATCCCGGCCGGGGGTATGGTTTTTCTGGGACGACCCCTGTGTCCATGCTCATGATAGCCCCTATCATGAGCATGGACACAGCTCTTGATGAACACAGAGTTCCAAGAGTCTGTCCCTGGGGCAGAGTGTATGGGCATGTCATTTATCGCCTGTTCAAAGTCATTTGGCATGTCATTTATTGCCTGTTCAAAGTCATTTGGCATCAGGATAATATCAGATAGGCTTGTGTTAACCAAATTCTGTGGCTCTCTCATAAAAAATTAATTTTGATCTTCGACTCTCAGTCTGGTTAACGGCTTGCTAAAAACTGAGTCATACTGGGACTTGAGTAGCTCACTCATTTCCTTGCTATCATCTGTGTAGGACCCATCTTGTTTAAGTAGGGACCCAATACTGGATGTTGTTCTCGACTTTGATTTGGCATAAGAAAAGAAATACTTTTGGTTTCTTTCGATTTCATTTATGGCTTTTAGTTCTCGCGATTCCTGACTCCTATAAAATTCCTTTAGCTTAAGTTCGATGTTTGCTATTTCTCTTCCCACTGACTCCCTATGCATTTCTGATATATTGGCCTCTTTTAGGGGCTGACCAGCCAATTAATTTTTGCTTTTTTGTTTACCATCATATTTCCTTCAGTTTTGGTGCACAAGACGAAGCATTTTCTCTAGTTCCTGTAAATATTTGTCAATAAGATACCTCAAACAACAACTGAGAAAAGACTGAGAAAGGACTGATTTACTGAAAATGCCCTTTGGCAGTAAGTTATTCCTATATGGTATGACGTAAGGTTGTTTGGGCACTTGGTGCCGAGAGAACAATGCTTATACAAATTTCTGATGGCTTTCCTCTAAATATCTTATCTTTATTTCACAAAAAAAAAACAAAGTTTGTTAGTTCTTGGAATGTTGCAAAAAAATCTGCCCTTTACTCCCACATAAATCCCAAAATATTTGGAATATTTCCAAAAATTTACCATCAGAAATTAGAGAAATCATTATTTTATAATCTGTGAATATTATTCCACTTAATTAAGTAATAAAGGCTTACCTTAGTGAAATAAGTGAATAAGTTACTTCTGAGATATTGACCTGGAGCGCCGGCCGGCCTGCCGTCTCGAAAAAAAAAAATTCGCCAAAATCGCGTTTATATCAGTGTGTTTCTTAGTAAACTGATGTTCTAGTGCAGTTATCCTCTTCAAAACACTGTTTTCTCTTACTCAAAGACGACATGGAGAAGAGTAACTCATTTATATCGAAATATTGCTTGTGGACTCTCGCCATATTTTGGCCTATTTTATTCAATCTATAGTATATAACATGTTTGTATGTTATTTATAGTGTTTATTTTATCATATTAGATCAATTCTGATAGATAAATAAGCCGTAGAGTTGATATAAGCATAATAATGAAGTGATTTCTCCTGGCTCTCTGGAGCAGGAATACTGCCGGTGTTCCCAGATGGTTCCTGATTGGCTAGAAGTCTACATATAAGTGCAGCCTAAACTTATATGATGCCAAATTGTCAATATATTAGAAAGAAAATGCAAGAAAAAGCGATAAAAAGCAAGGAAAAAAATTCCAAAAAATATATGGGCTGTGAGCAGACGTGCTTCCCACATCGCCGTCACCATACCTGATATAAATGACTATAATTTCTTGTAGAAACACCGTAGAATATTTATTCTTGTACCATTGTGTTGCCAAAGAGTTAAGCTATTTTTCTATATGAATAACACAATTTCCATAATTTTTCGATTTTTTTTTGCGAGCTCCTTTAGCCGCTCTGTTATTCTTTTTCATCGCCTGTAGAGGGAGCGCCTGTCTCTTTCTATTTTACATCTACTACTACTTTTTCTTAAAGGAATAAGCCTTGAGCATACATCGAGTGCCACCGAGTTAATCTGTTCTAGGCATAAGTTGGGGCCTGTGTTGATTAGTCTATGTGAAAATTTGTCTGGGCTGCCTCCAAGTGAGTCGCCTACCCTGGCAAACTCTGTTGACACCGAGCTCTGAGATGGGTACCTCAGCCTCACAAGTGGCTTATAGGACAGATTTTTCACAAATGATTGGTATTGCAAGAAACCTCGCCTGCATGCACGTATAAAGGGACTAACTTACTTGGTGTTGCAGCATATATCCTGATCTTCAACTTCCTAAGCCTAGCTTTAGCCCCCTTGGACTTCCCCTTGGGAACCACGTGCAACCGGGAGGCATTAATTCCTGCAATATTCAATCGTTATTAGTGTCCTGCCTGCACCTCAGAAATTCCTATATCCAAGAGGGTATGTATCCCCTAGTATAACTATGCAGACTCAGACGCTAGCTTCAGACGACTCTGAGACGCTGGTACTTACTGGGCATACTCTCTCTGTAGCACGCCGAGCCCTCAGTTAACTCGACTCACGATCTCCTAAGTCACTGGCCAGATCCTACGGGAAAAGGTGAATATCTCGTCTTACTGTATGGGCTGATGGAGGAGATCATCTACGGTACATCGAGGTGTCTCTACCAGATTTCCCCAGGTCTCAGATGTGAAGACACGTGGGGGCGCCGCCTGATGTTCACGGCACGTCTTGTCCAGTCGAAGTCTATCGTAAGAAGGACGCTATTCTGTCTTTGTGACCTGCGCCCCGCCATTCAAGCTAGGGCTGCCAGTTCTCCCTAGCTAACTTATCCTAATGTTTGCCTACATTATCGGCCTATTCCTACCTATGTTAAGGTCTTAGGTCTACTCTATCATTATCTACAGATGCCTTAGTAAACCTAATATTAGTGTATTACCAGTAAACCTACCTACTCCTTCCCTGAAGAGTAAATCTATAAATTAAATAAGCTTACCAACCGCCAACCAGAGAATGCCTTGCTTGTTTGGGAGGGTTTAAGGGTCGCTCGGCTCAGACGACCAGACGCTCATGCTGGATCTGAGCTGTGGAACTATTTGGACCAAATAAATTTCCACATCCTCCCGCCGGCGAAGGTAGGCGCTAAGTCTAGATCAAGTCTGCCTCCCGCAGGCCCCCCCAGTGGGCCCTGGACTCGAGCGCCGTTCGACGGGTCGTCCGGCCGCTCAGCTCACTCAACCTCTGGTCTGATTTCTCATGTCCCGGTCCCACCGTGTGGACCTCGAGAGGCAAAAGCCTGTTGATGGGTCTTATAGTCTCGACACCGTTCATTCTCACTTTCACCATTCTCAACCGCCCAGCCTTGTCTGGGTGGGTTGACACTACCAGGCCAAGAGGCCAGTGTGCCCTCGGCGCCTCGGATTCTACCAGCACCAGGTCCCCTTCACTTAGCATCATCTTATTCGCCTCGGGGTCGGCACCATAGAAATGTTCCCGCAAGGTTGTCAAGTAATCCCTGCGCCACACCTGGTTCCATTTGTCCAGGATGTTCACCAGTCTGTTTGTGACTCCTGTGCAGTTCTTCATTGATGGGGGACCATCTGGCCCATAATAATCCAGCTCCTTGGAAGACTGACTCAAAATTGCGGGGAAGGGCTCAATCCTTCTTCCAAACAGCATGTGATTTGGGGGTGAGAGCTTCTTGCTCGTCAATCCCATTTTGTACGTAGGTCAGAGGCCTGTTATTAACTCTTGCCTCTATCTCAACTAACACTGTCCTCAGTTCATCACAGCTCACCCTCCTGCCGTGCAAGACCTTCGAATGCACCTTTTGACTGTGCCCACCATGCGTTCATAGAATCCCCCTTGCCAGGGTGCCCTGGGAGCTATGAACCTCCACTCGCACTCTATTCTCTTCAGGTGTTCTCGTACTTCTCCGTTGTCCCTAAGATTCCTGAAAACTTTATCGGCCGCCCTAAAGCTTGTGCCATTGTCCGAGATAATCAATCGCGGGCACGAGATCTGGCAGTAAACCTCCTGAACAACTTCACGAAAGTCTCTGTCGTCATATCTTCTGCCAACTCCAAATGCACCGCTCGAGTAGTGGCACAGGTAAACAGGCAGACATATACTTTCTGAGGGCCCTCCTTAACGTCTCCTGGGTTCTCAATGTGATAGCCCCCGTATAGTCTATTCCTACAGTCTCAAAGGGCCTGTCACTATGTACCCGCTCCTGAGGCAGCGGTGGTGGACCTGGGTAGGGTAGGGTCCTCCCATCGTACCGCCGGCAGACCGTGCAACTCTTTAGCACCCTTTTGACGGCAGCTCGACCCTTCAGTACCCAGTAATTCTGACGTAGGCAGGTGAGGGTATCTCCAAACCCCCCATGTAAGGTCCTCTGATGGGCATCTTGTATCAATAGCTCTGTCGCCCATCCCTCCTTTCCCAGCAGCACGGGATGTTTGGCCCCATAGCTGAGCTCAGAGTTTTGTATTCTTCCCCTGCATCTTATTAGCCCCGCATGATCTAGGAACAATCCCAATGAGTGAACCAATTTGCTGTTCCCTGAGTCGTCATCGTTGGACACGCGTCCTGACGCCATAACCTGCTGCCGGGTCGCAAGTACTTCCAGCACTCCTGGAAACCTCCCCTTGGTACTGCCTTATCCAATATTCTCTGGGACCACTAGAGACAACTGTCGACCCTGGCTTACCTTGTCATGCAGCTTCCTCACGAATCGAAATACCATTTCCGTGACTCCTATAAGTTTTCTCCACGAGGAGTAGCGCCTGGGGTCAAATAATTCAGTGTCGTGTTCCCCGCGAAATGTACTATGCTGCTGATTGTCTCCACGAATTTCTGCTCCAGCCAGCAATCCCTTGCCAGTAACCAGTCTGGGCCTTTGAACCAAAGCTCGCTTTTACTCAACTTTCTGTGTGTCACCCCTCGGCTTATCAGGTCGGCTGGGTTTTGATCTGTAGGCACATACAGAATTGTTGATGTTGACTGTAGTTCCCGTATCTCCTTTACCCGATTCCTGACATAGGGGAGCTTAGACCTGTCATTCTGGACCCACTGTAAGGCCACCTCCGAGTCTGTCCATACATAGGTGTGTGTCACCCTCAGATTACTTAACACCTCCTCTACGTACTTACCCAGTCTTGCTCCCAGCAACATCGCCGTGAGCTCTAGCTTTGGGATCGAGCAATCCTTCAGGGGTGTCACCCACGCACGACTGGTGACCAGATTGACTTGGTCCCCGGCCACCAAATACGCTACTGCCCCATAGGCCCTGGAGGAGGCATCACAGAAGACGTGCAAGTCATAATCCCGCCCAGTGCACCCGATGGACCTGGGGAATGTGAACTCGTGCAATTCCGCTAGGTCTTTTGTTAACCAGATCCCACTCCTGGCAGACTGTTTCTGGCAGTGGGTCGTCCCAACCTAGGTTCAGCTCCCAGGTCTGTTGTACTAGCATCCTCCCTCGAATGGTGATGGGTGTCAACAAACCCAAAGGATCGAAGGCAGTCTGCACTTTGCTCAGCAAAGACCCTCCTGTCAGCTTCCCTTCCCCATCAGGCTTCCTCTTTAGCCTAAGTCTGTCTTCCTTGACTTCCCACTCTAATCCCAACACCGATGTTACCTCAGGCACTGAGTAGCCAGTATAGTCATGTTCCACCATGCCCCGCAACGTTGGATTGTTTGTCACCCATTCTCTCAATGGCATGTTAGCTGAGAGCATCTCCTGATTAGACTCTCGGTAAATATCCATCAACAGCCTTTCATCTGAGGTGGTACCCTGCATGTTGTCTACATAAAATAGGGTCTTCAGTAATTCTTTAAGCGGGCTGTTACAGTTCACAAGGTGGTAGTCTATGGTAGCCTGTAATAGGAATGGTGAACTAGTGGCACCAAACAACACTGCCCTGAATCTATAGGTATCATACCCTTGCTTGGGCATCTCCCTGTTAGCCAGCCACAAGAACCTTGTGTAGTCCCTATCCTGTGGCTGCAACCAATACGTAGGAAGGCTTTGCTAATGTCTGCCGCATAGGCGTACTGTTCCGTCCTGAATCTCACAACACATCTGCTAATTTCTGCGTAGGGAGGGCCCTGTGAGCAGACAGTCGTTCAACGATGGCTCTCGGGGACTCGCCTGCGAGCTGCAGTTGAAGACTACTCTGATGGGAGTGGTTACCGACTCCTTGGTGACTGCCATGTGTGGAAGATAATGGGTGTTTTCCCCAGGGCTGGCATTGGGCACTTTCTCGATGAACCCAAGGGCCAGCTGTTCCTTAATAATATCATCATATTTCCCCACCAGACCCTTCCTGGTCAGGCTGTTCACCAATGAATTCAACTGACCACGTTGCCCTCTTGAAATTAGTGGGCAGCGTTGGGTGGCCCGGTTTCCATGGGAGTCGCACCCAATACTGCCCGTCCCTGAACTGCACATGGTTCAAGTAATCTCGATACGTCTCTTCGTGTTCGGGGGGCGGGCTGGTCACCTTTAATCCCTACTACATCCAGGTCCCATAGTTTATGGACCGGCTCACTGTCGGATATGCCAACTTGCGCCTCTGACAGGCCTTCGTGCACACCAATCTGCATCACCAGTACAGCCTCAGTCGCTGTAATACCAGAGCCCTCCTTTCCCGGGGTCGCAGGAAGTGAGCTGGTATTCTGCCTCCTACGATGTACCCCCCGCTGGAGTCCTGTACAGGCCCACACCTTCCTTGATAACCCTTCTCGTAGACACGAACTCGTCTAGGTAATCCCCTCCTACCAATATGCCTACATTATAACATTGTCTGTAGCAATGTCTGGTTCTGCTAGCTTCACACCCAACTCCCTCAAACGTTTGACTGCTTCAGCCAGTTCCCTAGTGGTAATGATATTGGGCAGCCTCTTCACCATCAAGGCTGAAATTTCCCGTCGATGCCCGGCTAACCTGACCGTCACATTGACTACTGGATAAGACCTGCGTGGGACTTCCCCACCAAACCCTTCCACCTTCATGTCAACTTTACCACTGTCTCCAGCTTTCAACCTAGTGGCTAGACTCTCCGCTATGAAGGATCTCTGTGCCCACTGTCGAAGAACAAACGGGTTGTTTCAGACTTCTTCCCGTTCGCGACCACCGCCATTATGGTGGGCAAGGCCACCGAGCCTTGAAATTGCTCACCAGAACAAATTCTCGGTGCCGTACTCACCACACTCATCGTTACTTCTGACTTGTTCTTGCTCTCCGCCCTTTCTTGCGGTTTGCTCTCCTTAACTTGTGCTAATCCGGCATCATTAGGACACAGTGCACTGTGGTGCTTTCCCTTCCGGCAGCCCCGACACTCCCTGAGCATGGTGTTACAGTCCCTGGCAAAATGTTCTCCACAACACTTGAAACAAAGTCTCAACTCTCTTAGCCGTTGAACCCTTTGGTTATAGGTGGTGAAGCTTGAACACCCTGAACTAGCGTGTTCTTCATCACAAAACACGCACCGTCTCATACTGGCCGCTTTAGTGGCTTCTCCCTTGGCCCTGTGGGTGGAGGGTTCGCCCTGGGCATAATACGTGCCTACTTTAGTGGGAGGTGGTTTAGGTCTATCTCTCGAATGTCTGGGGAAGTCGACCGACTTCTCCTTGGTAGGTAATTTCTCCCCCTGACCTATGCTCAGGTGAGATATGAGATCCCCTAACCCTTCAACAATTTGGTCTATCGTGAACCTATTCGTCCGATGTTTTAAGTGTAACTCATGCACTGTCGTGCTAGCCAGTTTCCTCTGAATCACCTGGCTAAGGATCCATTTTGAATCATTCTCATCATGCAAATCTCTGAAACTATTGGACAAGCTCATAACCTCAATACGGAACTTCTCTAGACTTTGACGGTCATGTCGGCAAGCCTCTAGATCCAAACAACCGATAAAGTATAGCTACCTTTATCTCCTCAGTGTTGCCAAACATGTCTTCTAATTGGTCTTTGGCATGTTGGTAATTAGCATCAGTAATCGGGTAGTGCCGGACCAGATCTAAGGCTTTACCCTTGAGCTGCTACCGCAAATACTGCAACTTGACGGCATCTGACAAATCATTTCTGTCATCTATCTGGGCTCTAAACTGATCCAGAAACCAATGTACTCTGTTAAGGTTCCGTCAAACGTTGGTAAATTCAGCTGGGGCAACTTGGGCAACATATTGACAGGTGTGTGGTTGTTTGGGGTACCTGCGGTGTTCAACACCATCCTTGGAATACTAGCCTTTAATGTACAGGAAGGCCCCGCTTTACGGCGTTTCACTTTACGGCGTTCCGCTAATACGGACATTTCAAATTATGACCAAAACTCACTATACGGCTCCCCCCACCTGACTTTCTAATACGGTCACCGTGCCCCACCCTGTTTGTTTACATTCTCCATGAGCTCAGTAAGCACTAAGTCTCTCCATTTTGTCTGGAAACTCCAAAATTTCAAATGTTTTTAAAAGTTATTTCATATTTTATATATACTCTGATAATTATACTTATGTATACCTGTAACCTAAATAAACCTTACATACATCAAGTCATTTAAATGTCGTATATTACGTTAATATACACATTTTCATTAATCCATCCATGATATTTTTTTCAAAATTATATAATAAACACGATGCATAACATATAAATAAGATAAATACACCCCACAGTAGAATAAATAAACATAAATGTGAGCTGTGTAGCAGACGACTTCCACAAGTGGTGATAATAACAATACTGAGTCTCATTAAATGTCGTATATTACGGTAATATACACATTTTCATTAATCCAGCCATGATATTTTTTTCAAAATTATATAATAAACACTATACATAACATATAAATAAGATAAATACACCCCACAGTAGAATAAATAAACATAAATGTGATCTCTGGTAGCAGACGACTTCCACAAGTGACGCCATAATAACAATAGTCACGGAGTCTCATTAATGTCGTATATTACGGTAATATACACATTTTCATTAATCCATCCATGATATTTTTTCAAAAATTATATAATAAACACGATGCATAACATATTAAATAAGATAAATACACCCCACAGTAGAATAAATAAACAAATGTGAGCTGTGTAGCAGACGACTTCCACAAGTGGTGATAATAACAATACTGAGTCTCATTAAATGTCGTATATTACGTTAATATACACATTTTCATTAATCCAGCCATGATATTTTTTTCAAAAATTATATAATAAACACGATACATAACATAAAAAGATGATAAATACACCCCACAATAGAATAAATAAAACATAAATATAAGATGTGGGAGCCTGGTTTGTTTACATAACTCTGCGCCTGTCACCTCTCATGTATTCATTCTTTCTCTCTCTCATTTATTCGTTTTATCTCATTTACTTACTCCTGACCCTACATTAAGACTACAAAATATTTTAAGGTAAGTAATGAGTGAACTGTATATACATTTTATCGCTCTGGGATGCTTAAATATCATAGAATAGTATGTGTGGGTGGGGTGGCCTGGTGAAATAGCCTGCCTATTACAATACATACCACACTTGATTTCTTACAATAAATACTACTTGTCTCACCCTAGATTAAGACTATAAATATTTTAAGGTAAGTAATGAGTGCACTATGTGTGTATTGTACCTTTTTATTGTTTTTTGATGCCTGGTTCTATGCTAACTTAATATATGTTAGTGTAAACTTGTTATCTAGTGTTTGTATGCATTATAAGTGGAAAAAAAAGGGTGTTCCACTTTACGGCGATTTCCGCTTTACGGCGCTAGCCTGGAACCTAACCCGCCGTATAAGTGGGGCCTTCCTGTACTTAACTTATCTTTGTACATATTCATCTCCTGATGACAATCTACATCATCCTTAGTGAATTCGTCCATAGCCTGCTGAGACTTCCCTGGGATTCCTCATCCTCAATAGCCTGTAGCTCATATGCTGAGAATGCTTGTTCATAGGCTTCCCACTTTTCCCCCAAACTCTTCAAGCAGTTCTGCAAATCATCGCAGTCTACATTAACTGCATTGGCAAGTAGCCTTGCACCTGTTACGCGTTCTGTTCAGATCCCTTTGTATGCTGCTACTGATCGTTTTAATTTTGTAGCACTGAACCAGACTCTCCTGAACCCCCATCTGCCATTGTCGAAGTTTAATGAGGAGTGTGACACTAATTGTACTTACCCCAGTCCACCCCACAGCAACGTCACGGTGTTAGGTAAGAATGAACGAGTCTTAAGGCTTCTCAACAAGCTTAACAATTCCCTTTGTTATATTGACTCTACTATGAATCAAAAATGTACACTGTTAGCTCTCAAATCCCAATCAAAATGTGTATCGATGTGAAAGCTTAACCTAGCACTTAACTGTACAATGCCAGCAAATAATTACAGGACTTAACCTAGTCTCAGGTATAATTCACAAATCCCACATTAACATGAATCAAAGACAATGAAAATCACACACTAATAGGGCAGTATACAAATTAAAATCACTTGGTTAACACAAGCAAATTCAACTTGTGAAACAGTAAATAAATAATGTATGTAAACAGCTTGGCCTAACTGTGCCCAGCTTACTCTGTTTAGCGTGGATGGTTGGGATAGGTAAACCTAACCTAGCTAGTGTGCTATAACTTAAACCTGGCTTTATAACTCCCTGTAAATAATAACTAGGTTAAATCTGTCCTAGCTACTATAACCTTTTGTAAATATTGCACAAGCCTAGCCTAACTGTGGCTACCTTGCAAATCCACTGTAAGTAATTAACACACAAGTCTCCTACTCTGGATTACTTGTAATCACTGTAAATAATTAAATTCACAAGCTTCTCTAGCCTACCTGGCCTGCCTGTAAATTACTGCAAATAACAACTTCTGTGTATAGTCAGCTTGGCCTAGCCTCTGAGTAACTTTGACCTAGGTGTGCTAACTTAACCTAACTTTTTTAAACTGGTTCTTAACTGTAGCCTAGCTATGATAGCTTAACCTAACTGTGGCCTAGCTATGATAGCTTAACCTAACTCTGTAAAACTGGTTCCTAACTGTGGCCTAGCTATGATAGCTTAACCTAGCTATTCCACATCCGGTTCGAAGGACCACTTTGTGAAAATTTGTCTGGGCTGCCTCCAAGTGAGTCGCCTACCCTGGCAAACTCTGTTGACACCGAGCTCTGAGATGGGTACCTCAGCCTCACAAGTGGCTTATAGGACAGATTTTTCACAAATGATTGGTATTGCAAGAAACCTCGCCTGCATGCACGTATAAAGGACTAACTTACTTGGTGTTGCAGCATATATCCTGATCTTCAACTTCCTAAGCCTAGCTTTAGCCCCCTTGGACTTCCCCTTGGGAACCACGTGCAACCGGGAGCATTAATTCCTGCAATATTCAATCGTTATTAGTGTCCTGCCTGCACCTCAGAAATTCCTATATCCAAGAGGGTATGTATCCCCTAGTATAACTATGCAGACTCAGACGCTAGCTTCAGACGACTCTGAGACGCTGGTACTTACTGGGCATACTCTCTCTGTAGCACGCCGAGCCCTCAGTTAACTCGACTCACGATCTCCTAAGTCACTGGCCAGATCCTACGGGAAAAGGTGAATATCTCGTCTTACTGTATGGGCTGATGGAGGAGATCATCTACGGTACATCGAGGTGTCTCTACCAGATTTCCCCAGGTCTCAGATGTGAAGACACGTGGGGGCGCCGCCTGATGTTCACGGCACGTCTTGTCCAGTCGAAGTCTATCGTGTAAGAAGGACGCTATTCTGTCTTTGTGACCTGCACCCCGCCATTCAAGCTAGGGCTGCCAGTTCTCCCTAGCTAACTTATCCTAATGTTTGCCTACATTATCGGCCTATTCCTACCTATGTTAAGGTCTTAGGTCTACTCTATCATTATCTACAGATGCCTTAGTAAACCTAATATTAGTGTATTACCAGTAAACCTACCTACTCCTTCCCTGAAGAGTAAATCTATAAATTAAATAAGCTTACCAACCGCCAACCAGAGAATGCCTTGCTTGTTTGGGAGGGTTTAAGGGTCGCTCGGCTCAGACGACCAGACGCTCATGCTGGATCTGAGCTGTGGAACTATTTGGACCAAATAAATTTCCACAGTCTATCTTCTCAGCTTATATCATTTAGGACTTGATTTACTTGGTCCTTCTTTATATTCTTGTTATTGAAGTTGAATTTGATGAAGGCCCCCTCATGACTAATCTCATTTTGTCGGTCTGGGGCTCCGTGCATACATGTCTGAACCTTGATTATGTTGTAATCTGAGTATATTGTTTTTGATATCGTGACATTTCGTATCAGATCATCATTGTTAGTGAAGATGTGGTCTAGTGTATTTTTCCAGTCTAGTAGCCTCTATTATTTGCTTGTTTAAGTTGAATTTTGTGCAGAGATTTAAAAGCTCGTGTGTGTGTGTGTTCTCCTCAGAGCTGCCCCCTGGTGTTATCACTGCAATAACATTATTTACTATAAATTTCCCCCATTTTAGGTGCCTCAAGTTGAAATCCCCCAGGAGCAAGATGTTGGGGGCAGGAGCTGGCAGATTTTCCAGACAAATGGTCAAATTTTTGAAAAGATGTTTTCCCCCTTTTGAGAGGGCTGGGCCCCCTCGGGGCTGAAAGGAACTGAAGGGGCTAATACCCCCTTCCTGGAGAAAACTTCTCCACCCATATGAAAATACCTCAAAAGGGTGGCTAATTGCTGAGAATTGAACTCCATTTAATGCTCAGATTTCTTTCATTTTCGGTGTATGTTAAGAAGCATCTTTCCATCATACATTGGTCAAGTTTCAATAAGATAGTCCAACAAACAAATGAGATACAATTCCCGAGATCAAGAGCAAGAGCCCCTCACCAGTGTCAAGGAACCTACCTTGACGTCTGCTCGCTTATGGAAATTTTGCTCGCATATGGAAGCAAAAAATTGACCCATCAACTGCTAGTGTCTGGAAAAACTTGCACATGGACACAGTCGCAAGTAGAGTTTCCACTGTATTACATGCCTTTATTGAAGACTAATACTGGCTTCTGGAAGATAGGGAGGAGGAAAGAGGGAGGAGTTAGTATTTGGAAGGGGAATCCCCTTCCATAAAGACTTTAGGTAGCAAAGCCTTCTCTGAGGTTACTGCCCCTCTCTGTCTTTTATTGCCACTTGCACCAGCTTGAGTCACTGGACCCCTGTCTCACAAAATAACTGTCCAGAGTGCTCTGTGTCTGGCATCTCTTTAAGATTTCCTTGAAGTGGGACAGGGTTTTGTCACTAGACATATTGCAGATATAAACCATACCCCCGGCCGGGATTGAACCCGCGGTCATAGAGTCTCAAAACTCCAGCCCGTCGCGCTAACCACTAGACCAGCTAGCCACAATAAGATTCATCCAACTAGGTATATTTCTTAAGTCATATTGCAGATATGGCTTGTTTCAGGTTTGTCAGGGTGGTGTTTCTTTACAGAAGCTCGCACCCTAGTCCACATTGCACACATTTCTTTAATCTCTGAAGAAGGCACCTCCTTCACTCCCTCTTCCTCCTCCTCTGAAGCAAGTTAGTCAGCTGCAGTCTGTTGCTGTTCTAGATGAAGCTCTTGCAGCTCTTCAGTGGTTAGCTCTTCCCTTTGGTCCTCCACCAACTCTTCCACATCCTTGCCACTCACCTCCAACCCCATGGACTTCCCCAGTGCCACAATAGAGTCCACAAGGTCGGCAGGGTCAGGGTCAGCCTCAAACTCTTCAAAATCTCTCTCTTGGACACAATCTGGCCACAGTTTTCTCCAAGCAGACTTCAAAGTCCTGGAAGTCACTCCCTCCCAAGCCTTACCTATAAGGATTATGCAGTGGAGGATAGTGTAGTGATTCCTCCAGAACTGTCTTAGGGTAAACTGAGTGTCTGAGGTCACTTCAAAGCACTTCTGAAACACTGCTTTTGTGTAGAGTTTTTTGAAGTTAGAAATGGCCTGCTGCTCCTTGGGCCGGAGGAGAGGAGTGGTGTTAGGAGGCAAGAACTTCACTGTGATGAAACTGAAGTCCCTAAATACTTGGTGTTGCAAGTCTGGAGTTAACTTCCCATTGAGTCACTCAGTTATCGGCCTTTTTGGACTCATCCATCCACCGGCTGGAGAAGCTTGCGCTTCTGTTTGGCTTTGTCTCTCGGTGGCTGAGGAAGCTTATGATCATACATCCAAACATTTTGCTTGTTTACCATTGTTTTTAGTGGTTTTTCTTGCAGTGCAACTGTTAAATAAGTAAAGATGGCTCCAAAGAAAGCTCCTAGTATAGTTCCTATGGTAAAGAAAGTGAGAAACACCATGGAATTTAAGCGTGAAATGATAGAAAAGTTTGAGAGTGGTATGAAAATGATGGAACTTGCCAGAATGTACAGCAAGAATAAATCAACAATTACATCCATCCTGGCATAGAAAGAACAAATCAAAGATGCTAATGTTGCAAAAGGAGTATCTTTTCTAAACAAAGGCCACCACTAATGGAAGAGAAGGGAAAATTATTATTATAGATTAAGGAAAAAGAATTAGTGGGAGACAGTGTTGTGGAATTGATCATATGTGAGAAGGCAAAGCAGTTGCATGAGGATCTTACAAAGAAATTGCTTGGAACAAGTGCTGTAGTTTGTGAATTTAGGGCCAGCAAAGGATGGTTTACATTAGAACATAAGAAAGAAGGAACACTGTAGCAGTTTGATAGATTTAAGAAGCCTTGTGGCATACACAGTGTTGTAAGGAATAGTGAGGCTGCAAGTTCTGACAAATGTGCATCTGAAAAGTATGTTCATGAATTCCAGGACTATGTAAAGGCTGAAGGATTCAAACCCCAACAAGTGTTCAATTGTGACAAAACAAGCCTCTTTTGGAAGAAAATGCCAAACAGGACCTACATTACCCAGGAGGAAAAGGCACTGCCAGGACACAAGCCTATGAAAGAGAGGCTTACTCTTTTATTGTGTGGTAATGCTAGTCGGGATTTCAAAGTGAAGCCTTTACTCATGTATTACTCAGAAAATACCAGAGTGTTCAAGAAAAACAATGTCATGAAGAATAGATTGTGTGTGATGTGGAAGGCTATTCATAAGGCATGGGTCACAAGGCAAATTTTCAAAGATTAGATTTTGCCACCGAAGTGGCTAGTTTATTGTGCACCACATATCCATCCTGTGGACGGTAGCACGAGAGCATATGGATACACAAAAGGCCTAGGAACTAGGCCCCAAAGGGTTAACAGGAATACATATGGATTTATATCTACATATCTATAGTTCACTTATCTGTTACCAGCAAATTTAGGAAATTTGCTTAGTATATCTGGTATTTTATTTTCATTAATAAGATATCTTGACATGTCACATAGGTTATTATACTGTCTGTCTCTGTATTCCTCAATAAGTGGACAATTAAGCACATAGTGTTCAAGAGAGTGACCATATGCCTGATCACATAATTTACATTTAGTTTGATCATCATCTGTGTGTCTCCCAAACTGCAAGAAGTACTTGTAACCAAGCCTAAGCCTGGCCACTACAACATCAGTCAGTCTGTTCACATTGCACATTGCTCCATAAACATACTTATCTATGTTCATGTTATCATAGTGGGTTATAGATCTACTCAGGCTTCTAACTGCATTCCTATAACAATCATTTCCATTATTTACTTCTCTCCTAATATTATTCCTAATGCTAGACACAGTTATACCAAAGTTATATTCTACATTCTCCTTCTGGGTACTCTTCTTGGCTAACATATCAACTTTATCATGAAGGAGTAATCCAATGTGTGATGGGATCCATAGCAATTGTACATTAATTCCTTTGTCCCTAATTTTTGAGTATCTATACCTGGCTTCTCCAATGAGCATGTTGTTGGAGTCATTATATGAGTCAAGAGCCTTCAATGATGACATAGAATCAGTAATGATGATAGAGTCAAGCTCAGTGTCATAGGTTAGATTTAGCGCCATTAGGATTGCAAACAATTCAGTTTGCAGTGTAGATGCCCAGTTGTTAATTCTTATGCCTAACTCAACAAACTTATTATCGTTCTTAACTAGGGAGGTGGCAACAAGAGCAGATGCAGCCCTGCCAGAAGACTCCTGTTTAGATCCATCAGTGTATATAACTTGTGATAGCTTATTACTAGTAGCTAGGTAAGAAATTTCTTCTCGAGCAGTTGCTCTAGCAAGAGATTTAAGGAAGGGATTACTAGCAATGAGCTTCTTGGGAGGGACTTGTAAGTATGTGTTATTAAATGAACACATCTTCCACGAAGGGGTGAAATGCTCTTGTTGCCTACAGTGATACAGTTCATGCAGGTTATAAAACTTAATGCAATTACACGTTTTCACAATCCATTTAGATCTGTGTGTATTTACCTCTAGACACTTGGTAAGATTCATTGTGACAGTGTCTGGTTCGTTTCTCAACATTCTAATACCGAGTACAGTGTTAATCTCAACAATCCTATCACTGATACTAGAAATACCAAGCTCCTTCCTCATGTTAAGAACTTTTGTAGATCTTGGACAGCCAAGAATAATCCTGAGAGCTTCATTTTGCATTAACTCCAAGGGTTGGAGAGAACTTTCTCTAGCTAATATCAACATGGGAGCAGCATAATCAATTAAGGACCTAACATAGGCTATGTACATCATTCTCAAGATTCTTACATTAGCACCATAGTTGGGGTTTTAGCAGCAAACAGCTTTTGAGAGCATTAGCCTAGCTTTGATTTTTTGTTTAGTTGAAAGTATAGGATTTATTAAAGGTTACAATACACCAAGATATCTGTAATTTTAACGAAAGCTAATTTGTTTTAAAACCCTGCAAAATAGATGGTGGGGATGTCGTTTGCTTGAAAAATTTTGTTTTAGAGGAAGTATTATGAGGCCTAGTCGATTAAAAATTGCTTAAAACTTCTTTAAGAATGGTTTTCATCTCTTTATGCCCTTGTATGGATGATGATATCATCAGCTTAGCTTGTAGCTAAAATGTTTAGGTGAGGCAGGAGACATTTAGGAAGCTTTAACCCTTTGGGGTTCGAGTACTAAACGTCTTAGTGAAGGGTTTTTGACGTACTAGTATGCACAAATCTAGTGCCGTCAGATCTGTGGAAAGGCTGTTTAGGCCTACATGTGAGAGAATAGGTCTGTGTGATCGGTGTGCGGGGTTTTAAAAAAAAAAATCTGGGACCCAGAGGTGCATTGTGGGAACGCCATCTTAGAAAAACAATATCCACCATGCCTCGCGGTAAGAAGCTCCTCACTCCTCGGCGAATTTTGACACTTTTGTTCCCCAGTGACAGTTCTAATACAGATGGAAGTGCCAGTGAAGATGAGTTTAAAGGTTTTGGTGAGGTTTTGACTGAAAACTAATGACCATAATATCGGTAATAGTGAGGAAAACCCAGACGACCCTCAGCCTTCCACCTCTGGTGCTGGGCCGTCTTGTTCACGTTCAGTTGTACCAGAATCCAAGAGGAAACTTCTATTTTCCCAAATCCCAGACTCAGATGAGAGCATGTGTGATGATAGTGATAGTGAATATGAACTAAAAAGCTCTTCAAACTAGTTTCCAGTAGTGATAGTGAAGTGCAATATTCCCCAGTGAAGCGTCAGTATATACGACAATATGTGCGCTCTCGTAGTGTGCCATATGCTATTCCAAGGAGAAGGAGTGCATCTCGGAGTACATCCTGTGGCTGTACAACAGGAACAGACAGTGAAAATGACGATGATACTGTTGCAATTGGGATGGAAAATGTACATGGTGGTAGTGCTGCCGGCGGTGAGGCACCAGCAGTGGGCCATGCTGCCACCCACGCTGCCACCCACGCCGCTGCCTCAGCTGATCTACAACAAAGGCCACCATCCCCCACCCACCACCACACCAGCCTCCACAACCACAACCTCCACAACCCACAACCACCTGTCATTGTCCAGTACCCACCAGCAGACCGCACCTGAGATTGGCAGGAAGCTGTCAATTTTGTTCCAAATGCCCCCCAGTTTGATGACAGCCAAAGTGGAATATGGCATCTTGTACACTTGGGAACAATGCCACGAATGGAATGTTTCGAGTTATTCTTTGACGAACCCCTGATGGAAAGTATTGTCAGGAAAGCAAACACATACTATGAATACAAAATGGCCCAAAAACATTACTTTCACCAAATCACGTCTACACCAGTGGAAGGAGGCAACTGTGGGCCCAGATGTATCTTTTCTTTGCCACAATAATGCTTATGCCACATGTGTATAAGCACAAAGTGAAATCATACTGGTCAACAGACCGCCTGATTGCAACCCCAAGTTTCAGTGATGTAATGCCAGTGAATCAATTTGTGCTAATGTTACATATGCTTCACTTCTCAGGGCAAAACCAGGCCTGACAGAAACGACAGGTTATATAAGATTAGGAATGTGCTTGTGTATCTGAGAGAGAAATTCAGTACGCATTTTTATCCCTTCAGGAAGCTTGTAATTGACGAGTCTTTGATTCTGTTCAAAGGAAGACTTTCTTTCAAGCAGTACATACCAAGCAAGAGGAAATGCTTTGGTATAAAGTTGTTTGTGCTTTGTGATTGTTACAGTGGTCTGGTATTGGATATTATTGTGTACACTGGAAGTTATACATTGCAAAATACCAGGAAGTTATTGGGCATCTCAGGTGATGTGGTTAGAACAATGATAGAACCATACCTTGGTAAGGGGCATATATAATATACAGATAACTGGTACACAAGCCCCTCACTCAGTGATTTTTTGCGAGTGAACATGACAGACATGTGTGGCACAGTGTGTGCAAATCAGAAACATATGCCCAGGTGTGACGCTGGCACTCGTAGAGGTGAGGTGCAGGTGTTTGCTGCCAATGACATCATGGCATTTTGGTGGCATGACAAACGAGATGTCACACTGTTGTCATCAGTTCATCCTAATGAAATGGCAGACAGTGGCAGGCAGCATAGAGAGAGCAATGAACCCATTCTAAAACCTGCAGCTGTGATTGATTAGACCTTCAACATGCGTTCAGTGGACAAATGTGACATGCAGATTGGGTTTGCTGATTGTGTTCACAAGAGTTATAAGTGGTACATCAAACTCTTTTTCCATCTTCTGGACATTTCCATGCTCAATGCTTATAATATGTATAAGATGAGGACCAGAAACAAACCACAGTACGGCGAATTCTGTTTGTCTGTCATCAGACAAATAGTATTCAAGTGCGAAGGAACAACACCTGCAATTGACCACCAACCAAATTATCCCTCCCCGGTCCCCCCTTTTTTTTATTCTTTTTTTTATTTTTATTTTCTTTTCTTCTTTCTTTTTTTTTCTTAAAAATAAAAAGAAAGAAGTAACCTAACCATGTCAGCCCTAGTCCATGAACCTCCTACCCCCGGGCCCCTTCTTGATACCGCACCCCGTTTTGACCCCACCTCATCTTTGGACCACACTTCGGACACTCCTCATGCCTCTGTACCTCTTGCCGGTACTGTTTCCTCACCCGCTTCAGGTACTGAGGCCTAAAACTGACCCCTTTCGTTTATCTGACCTTCGTCTCCTCTGACTATGCTTCCGGCCTCTCCCTCTACGGTGCGGAAATTTTCAAATCGCCGACCCATTCCATGTCGGACCAACTCTGGTCCCACGCCTAAATGCCAATGACAATTTCCTGCTAATGATACTTCTCCACCTTCTCGTTCTTCTCAGAAACGATCGACACGTCCTTCACTACCTTTCCACGCTCAGTTTCAGACTGAACAATGGACAAAATTTCCCTTCACTTTACAACCGACTTCCTCTACTCCCTATCTTTCTGACCACAGTATTGGCAAGGCAACTCCTACGCCATGTTGGTAAAGATATTTCTTTTCATGCTCTTAAGAGCAGTACGCGCATCATCACCATACAGAATGCTACCCAGGCCCATGAGCTTTCTCGTCTTTCTCATATCGATACTGTTCCTGTCACTATTGAAAAACATCATTCCCTCAATTCTTGTAGTGGTACCGTCATTCTGCCCCACACCATAGTTCAACAAAATTTCCAGACATGTGGCACTGACATTCTTGAACAGCTGGAACTCCAAGATCTCCCAATCCTCAAGGTAGACACTTACGTTCTTCCTGCCCGCGGGTGGAGATGATACCCTAGCAATGTGACTCATTTAACTTTTGACAGCCGTGAATTCCCATCCTCAGTTTATATAGCAGGACATCGGTTACAAGTTCGAAAGGTGATCCCTACACTGCAACAGTGTAGAAATTGCTGGTGATTTGGCCATCCAGCGAAATATTGCAGATCTATCGCCGGGAAAGCCCAGTCTGTGGTGCCGATGACCATTCTAATACGTCTTGCAATCGACCCTCCCTCTTGCCCTTGTCATGAGGCTCACCCTTTGTACTCTCGCCATTGTCAAGTCTACTTAAAGGAGCGGGAAATCCGTTACCTCAAAGAGGCAGAAGGTCTCCCTTATGCCATGGCAGTTTCTCATCTCCGCCTCAAAGGAAGACTCCCTCGTATTTCTTATTCCCGTGTTTCATAACGTCCCCCACTTCTGGTATCCCCTCTTCTGCACCCACCTCTGTGGTTACCTTCCCATAGTCACTCCTGTATCTAATTCTTTTGCTGTCCTTGGCTCAGACGTCCCTATTTCAACGCCGCAGTCTGATCTCGCTTCTTCGTGTTCTCTCTCACAAGCCTCAGTAGCGACGAGATGTCGTATGACACCTCCTCCCAATCGTCCCTCTACTTCTCAAAAGTCAAAAAAAGGTCCGTTAACACCTCCTACCCATCTTCCACCTCTTCATTTCCCTTCCCTGTCTCTGTACCTGGTTCTCCCCCTCTCACTGGCTCTGTTACAAGTGAAAGAGGTTCACCCTCCTCCTCGTACTGTACCTTCCTCCCCTGTTCCCTCCCAAGTTTCTTCCTCTTCTGCCACCTCACAGGTTTCTGCATCTTCAGTCCCCTTCCACGCTTCTCCAGTTCCCTCCACCCTTTCACCCCCCCCCCCCTACCTTGGTACAGTCCAATACAGTTCCAATCTTTACTCATCCTCCCCCTACAATTTCCAATATTGTCTCCCATACGACGTCTCTGAATTCCGAAACACTTGAAGCAATCTCTGAATATATTGCAGAGACCAAACCATCAATGGACACTGATCCACCCTCTGTTCCTTCTCTCTCCTCTCCTCCATCTGCGCAACTCCTTTCTTCACAGCGCACCTTTCCTTCGCTGCTTGAACGTTTTCCACTGCCTCCGCATGTGGACTTTTCTAACCCCTCTAGTCCGTAGGAACCCTTACCTGTGGATTTCAAGTATCTTTATCATTGCCAATCATGGCCTATTTACAGTGGAATATACGCGGCCTCAGGGGTAATCGGAGTGAGCTTCAGATGTTACTCTCGCAGTTTGCCCCTGTTGGTGTTTGCTTACAGGAACCAAAATTACACTCTGCTGTTATCTCTCCCATCTCAGGCTATAATTTATTGTATTCTTCAGATCCTTTTCCTGATGGGACCTTTAATGAAAGTGCCCTTCTTCTACGCACTGATATTCCGTACCATCAGCTATTTGTTCATACTTCGCTGCATTACACAGCAGCCCGTATCCACTTGCATAGGTGGTATACGCTCTGTTCTTTATATCTCTCTCCTTCTCGGGCATTATCTATTCCGGATATTGCCTTTCTTGTTTTGTCATTACCGCCACCGATTCTGTTACTTGGTGATTTTAATGCCCACCATTTCCTCTGGGGGTCTCACTGTGATTCCCGTGGAATTCAGTTAGAGGCTTTTCTTGCCACCCACCCCCTCCATGTTTTAAATACAGGTACGCACACTCATTTTGATCCTCGGACTCATACTCTCTCTTGCATCGATCTCTCAGTCTGCTCTTCCTCCCCCGCATTAGACTTCACTTGGTCTGTTCTCCGGACTTACATGACAGCGATCATTTCCCAATCATTCTTACTTCCCCTTCATATTCACCACCTCTTCGCATCCCATGCTGGCAATTTGATCGGGCAAATTGGAACCTTTACTCACACCTAACTGTTTTTAGAGAGGTTCCTTCTTCATCCTCCATCGATGAGCTTTTACACCTCTTCTCGTCCTCCGTTTTAACCGCAGCTTCTCATTCTATACCCCAAACTTCGGGCAGGCATTCTCAGAAATGCGTGCCTTGGTGGTCTCCTGCTTGTGCTCGTGCAGTACGTTTGAAACGCGCTGCATAGGGCAGGTACCGGTACAATAGAACCGCAGAGAGACTCCTTGGTTTTAAACAGAAGCATGCGATCGCTCGCCGTGTCATCCGTGACGCTAAACGCACTTGCTGGCGAGATTATGTCTCCACCATCACCTCTGCTTCCTCTATGAGTGCAGTCTGGAAAAAAGTACGAAAACTGAGTGGTAAATATTCTCCTGACCCGGCTCCTGTTCTGCGGGTTGCCGGTGTTGATATAGCAAACCCACTAGATGTTGCCAATGAAATTGGCAATCATCTGGTCCGCATTTCTCAGGGACTCCATCTATGCCCCTCATTTCTTTCCTCAAAGTCGCCAGAGAGTTAGCACCCTGGACTTTTCTTCTCTCAGAGAAGAACAGTATAATGTGCCTTTTACACTTCAAGAACTGGAGGCAACACTCTCAGCTTGCCAATCATCGGCAGCTGTGCCCGACGACATTCATATTCGTATGCTACAACATTTACATCAGTCAGCCCTTGCAGTCCTATTACGCCTTTACAATCTTATTTGGTCACAAGGAGTTCTTCCACAGCTGTGGAAATCCGCCATTGTTCTCCTTTCCGCAAACCAGCACTACAGGACATGAAACCTCCCACTATCGTCTCATTGCTCTTACCAGTGCAGTTTGCAAAGTAATGGAATGCCTAGTAAATAGACGTTTAGTGTTGGTATTTAGAGACACATAACAGCTCTCTCCATTCGTAAATTTATGGCTTTCGTAAGGGAAACGTTCTACTATAAAACCCTTACTACGCTTGGATACGTATGTTCGTAATCCTTTGCGAATAACCACTCAGTTATTGCCATATTTTTTGACCTTGAGAAGGCATATGACACAACTTGGAGGTATAATATTTTAGCCCAAGCCCACTCCTTAGGCCTTCGAGGCAATCTACCATCCTTCCTTAAGAACTTTTTAACTGACAGGCATTTCCGTGTTCGGGTTAATAATGTGCTCTCCCCGGACTTTATCCAAGCTGAAGGTGGCGCCCAGGGATGTGTTCTGAGCACAACACTTTTTCTCCTTGCTATTAATGATTTGGCCTCTAGTCTTCCATCAAATATTTGGTCATCACTCTATGTTGATGACTTCGCTATTGCCTGTGCATGCGCTGACTGTCACCTCATTACAGTTTCTCTCCAACATGCAGTCGACCGTGTTTCCAATTGGGCCCACCACACGTGGGTTTAAATTTTCCAGCACCAAAACCCACCAAATTACTTTCACTAGACGCTCTGTCATCTCCGATCATCCTTTGTAACCTCTATGGCTTTCCCCTATCCCTGAACGTGATTACAGTCAAGTTTCTGGGCCTCCTCTTTGATCGTAGGTTATCCTGGAAACCTCACATTACCTCTCTGAAGGCAACTTGTCACAGCCGGCTGAACCTTCTTAAAACCCTTGCTCATCTTTCATGGGGAGCTGATCATCCAACCCTCCTCCGCCTACATTCCACCCTTATTTTATCGAAACTTGATTATGGTGACCAGATCTATTCAGCGGCATCCCCTGCTACTCTCTCTAGCCTTAACCCCATTCATCACCAAGGATTACATTTATGCCTTGGTGCTTTTTGCTCTTCCCCTGTCGAGAGCCTCTATACAGAAGCGAACGTTCCATCCTTATCTGATCGCCGTGATGTCCATTGCCTGCGCTACTATGTACGCTCTCATGATCTCCGCAATCCTTCCATTTATAGAATGGTCACTGATATTAGTAGACATTCTTTATTTGTTCGCCGCCCCTGTTTACTCCGTCCCTTCTCTCTTCGCCTTTATTCGCTCTTGTCTTCTCTTCAACTTCCACCTTTCTATGTACATGTAGCATCTCACTTTTCCCTACCCCCCTGGGAAGTTCCAGCTGTTAGAGTCTGTTCTTTCTCCCTCCCTTGCTCGAAAGCCCAACTGTCTACGGTCGCTTCCCGCTCTCTTTTTCTTGACCACTTTCACTCTCATTCTCATGCCATTGCCGTGTACACAGATGGCTCTAAGTCTTCTGACGGCATAGGATTCGCAGCAGTGTTTCCGGACAGCGTCGTACAAGGGCATTTACTATCTTCGGCTAGTATTTTTACTGCTGAATTGTATGCCATCCTTACAGCACTTATCCGTATTGCATCTATGCCTGTGTCATCATTTGTGGTTGTCTCAGACTCCCTTAGTGCTTTACAGGCTATACAAAAATTTGATACACCTCGCCCCTTAGTCCTTCGTATCCAACTTTGGCTACGCCGCATCTTTACCAAGCATAAAGATATTGTTTTTTGTTGGGTCCCTGGTCATGTTGACGTACAGGGCAATGAACAGGCAGACACTGCTGCGCGGTCAGCAGTACATGACCTACCAGTTTCTTACAGAGGTATTCCATTTATGGACTATTTTGCTGCAATATCTTCACACCTGTTGGCAACAACGTTGGTCTACTATGCTCGGCAACAAACTTCAATCTATTAAACCGAGTATAGGTTACTGGCCATCTTCTTATCACCAGTGTCGAGGTTGGGAGACTACTCTCTCCCGTCTTCGCATTGGCCACACTTGTCTTACTCATGGATATCTCATGGAGAGGCGTCCTGCTCCTCTCTGTGAGAATTGCCAAGCTCCATTATCAGTCAGCCACATTCTGTTGGACTGCCCACTTTATCAACGAGCACGCAGAATTTACCTCTGTCGTCGTCTTCGCTCCGCTATTCTCTCCTTACCTTCCCTTCTCGCTGATGGACCCACCTTTCATCCGGACTCTCTCACTGACTTTTTGACAACAACTGACTTACTTCACAAATTCTGATAACTTCAGCCCTTTCTACTTCAATCTCTTGCTACCCTCTACCCCCGTACTATCCCCTGCCCCGCTGTTTTCTGTAACCTGCTGATCATCCCTCCTCCCTTCTGCCATCCAATACCCTCGCTTCCTTCCCTACCCTGCAGCGCTGTATAGCCCTTGTGGCTTAGCGCTTCTTTTTGATTATAATAATAATAATAAATAGCATGGGACTAAGAACTCCTCCCTGCGGTGTACCTAAAGACATTTCTTTAGAATCACTTCTGAAGCCTTGGTAAAGGACAGAGGATACTCTATTTGACAGGTATCCTGTTATCCAGCAGAGTAAGCTACCACCCATATTCATTTTGGCTAGTTCATGTAGTATAACGGTTCTGTTCGCAATATCAAATGCAGATTTTAGATCAAGAAAAGTGGTAAAACTAGTAGAGGTGTGTGCAGTGAGAAAGGTGGAAATACAGTTCTGCACACTTTTACATTTCATGAACCCATAGAGGTAGTGGGAAAGTTGGTGTCTGATTCTGTAGTACAGTCTGTTAAGTATTATTCTTTCAAAAGTTTTACAAAGACAACTAGTTAAGGAGATCGGCCTAAATGTATCAGGCTGTTGGGGCTTAGGGATAGGCACAATGAGACTATTTGTCCAGGAAGTAGGAAGAACGCCCTCAATGTAACTTAGATTATACAGTGCCAAGAAAGGGTTATCAGGCACGTGCCTTAGAGTTCTGAGAATATCATAGGTTATACCATCGTCTCCAGGAGCAGTTGATCGACCTTTGGTTAATGCATTATCTAATTCATACTCGGTAAAGAGGCAATCACTCTCATCAATAATTTTGAAATCATAAAATTAATCATTTCAACATTTCTTCAGAAGTACTCTCTAAATTTTTTCCAATGTGAGATGGAAGGTTTTCATGCCTGGATGTTTTGGACCAGTCATTTATGAGGTCATTTGCTTTTTCAAGAGGAAAGGGATGAGCAACATTGCCAGTCTTTTTCCTGGTCATTTTATTTATACCTTTCCAAGCCAAACTTAAAGGGTGGACCTATTTTAATCCACTAACAAACTGTTCCCATTCCTGTTGCCTAAGTTCTTCCTTTCTATTCCTTTCATTTGTTAGTGCAGCTTGGAACGTTCTGAGCAGGTCTGGGGTTCTACATTCACGGTATGCTTTACCAATCCTCGTAGCTGGATGTGTTAGATTGTGTAGCTGTGGATCATTATAGTATGTACATTGGTTTTTATTGTTATTTATAGTGGAGGGTCTTTGTTTCCTATTCCTGCCCACTTGATCTGTGAGAACACTCTCAATAGTGGTAATTAAATCATCATTAAATTTCTGTGTGCTAATGAGCTCGTAATTCTTAAACCATTGATGCAAGTGGTTAATAAAGTTGTCTCTGTGTTCTGGTTTGAGAATAAGTTTCCTCCTTCTGTATTTAGCTCCTTGATTGCTGGAGATGTGATCAAGATTGACAGTTGTTAGTCTTGGGAAGTGATCAGATAGAAGATCAACTATGACAGAGTCATGCGTCGTATATGATGTATTAAATCCAAGGCACAGATCTAATATGCCACCATATATGTGAGTATATGAAGGAGGGGTGTTAATGTTGCAGTTTAAAAACTGTAGTGTAAAGCACCCTTCTGGCAAGACAGTGATGGAGTGAATGATGGTGAAAGTTTTTCTTTTTCGGGCCACCCTGCCTTGGTGGGTATCGGCCAGTGTGATAATAAAAAAAATAAAAAAAAATATGTGAGTAGGCTCAGTAGTGCCCACAATTCGAACATTATCATGCTCATTTAGCAATTTCACTAGTTTAGTTCCATTGGTGTTTGTTATAGACCGACCAATATTCTTATGTCTGGCATTAAAATCTCCAAGAATGATGGTAGGTTCACCATTGATGCGATCTGGTAAAGCATCAGGTCGAAGCTGGGTTAATGATGTGTTTGGCCCAAGTGTGAAAAAATACCTCCTGGAAAAGAAATTGCCACTCAAGTGCCTCCTGGTACTGGACAATGCCCCTGCACATCCTCCAGACTTGCAACACCAAGTGTTTAGGGATTTCAGTTTCATCAGAGTGAAGTTCTTGCCTTATAACACCACTACTCTCCTCCTGTCCATGGACCAGCAGGTCATTTCTAACTTCAAAAATTTCTACACAAAAGCAGTGTTTCAGAAGTGCTTTGAAGTGACCTCAGACACTCAGTTTACCCTAAGACAGTTCTGGAGGAATCACTTCACTATCCTCCATTGCATAAAGCCATATAGGTAAGGCTTGGGAGGGAGTGACTTCCAGGACTTTGAAGTCTGCTTGGAGAAAACTGTTGCCAGATTGTGTCCAAGAGAGAGATTTTGAAGAGTTTGAGGCTGACCCTGACCCCTGCCGACCCTGTGGACTCTATTGTGGCACTGTCGAAGTCCCTGGGGTTGGAGGTGAGTGGCAAGGATGTGGAAGAGTTGGTGGAGGACCACAGGGAAGAGCTAACCACTGAAGAGCTGCAAGAGCTTCATCTCGAACAGCAACAGACTGCAGCTGACTAACTTGCTTCAGAGGAGGAGGAAGAGGGAGTGAAAGAGGTGCCTTCTTCAGAGATTAAAGAAGTGTGTGCAATGTGGACTAGGGTGCAAGCTTCTATAGAGAAACACCACCCTGACAAACCTGAAACAAGCCATGTCTGCAACATGTTTAGTGGCAAAACTCTGTCCCTCTTCAGGGAAATCTTAAAGAAATGCCAGAAACAGAGCACTCTGGATAGTTATTTTTTGAGACAGGGGTCCAGTGACTCAAGCTGGTGCAAGTGGCAATAAAAGACAGAGAGGGGCAGTAACCCCAGAGAAGGCTTTGCTACCTAAAGTCTTTATGGAAGGGGATTCCCCTTCCAAACACTTACTCCTCCCTCTTTCCTCCTCCCTATCTTCCAGAAGCCAGTATTAGCCTTCAATAAAGGCATGTAATAGAGTGGAAACTCTACTTGCGAGCATGTCCATGTGCAAGTTTTTCCAGACATGAGCAGTTGATGGGTCGATTTTTTGCTTCCATATGTGAGCAAAATTTCCATAAGCAAGCAGACCTCAAGGTAGGTTCCTTGACACTGGTTAGGGGCTCTTGCTCTTGATCTCGGGAATTGTATCTCATTTGTTTGTTGGACTATCTTATTGAAACTTGGGCAATGTGTGATGGAAAGATGCTTCTTAACATACACCAAAAATGAAAGAAATGTAATCATAAATAATGGAGTTCACTTCTCAGCAATTAGCCACCCCTTAGCAGTATTTTCGAATGGTGTGGAGAAATTTTCTCCAGGAAGGGGGTATTAGCCCCCTTCAGCCCCTTTCAGCCCTGAGGGGCCAAGCCCTCTCAGAAGGGGCAAACATCTTGTTTACTGCTATAGCAAGTAATTGATCCCAGATGCAGTATGAGTATGTGACGTGGTCAAGCAACCACTGCTCCTTGCAAGACTCCAGTGTTGCAAAGTGTTGTTTAATAAGAGACAGTCCATGTCTTACCTTAGCAGGACAATTAAGGAAAATCCTGCTCCCACTTTATTACCATGGTAAAGATAGTGTACATTGTTGTCTATGTTGAAGACAGCAAGAATCAAGCATTCTTCTTTGTTTCATGGAGGAAGTTTGGCATGGAAGCAAAAAGTACTAGGTCAGCTTTTCCTTTATGTTCTAGGGGCATTGCAGTGGTGTAGGACGCTGTGAGGTCAGATTTCTTTTGACTCTACTGAGAGAGAGACATTGACGTACCGGGATAACCAACAAAGAACTCTGTTCTGCGCATTTTTGCATGAAAGAATCTCAATAAACACTTACAGAGAAGTGTGATCAGCTTCTTTAGTGACATTATGGTGTGAACAATTATTGATGAACTGTGTAACAATGAGTGTTGCAATCCAACAGTGTAGTGCGACATTCTTCAAAGAGCACTACTCTTCAATCAAGACTTCGGATATCCAAAAAATAACTACCGGTCAGATACATATACGCAGGTAAGTGTACTAACTCATGATATACTACTGTTGACTGCACAGTTGAGTATAAAGTTGCGAGTTAGTCACTTATAAACCCTGGTGATAAGTGGACCTTTGAGTCCACACAAGTAAGTGTTGTCAGCAATCAATGTCTCATATATGCTGACATAACACCCCTAGGGGTAAATTATTATTAATGTATTTACTTTACAGCCTGTTGCAAAGTGGATATGACACCTTCTCAAGACTTCGCCTGCAGGGGTGGCTTTGCAGGTGATGAGCTGTCTTTCCAAGCTAAGTTCCCTTATATTTAATCTTTAACTTTATCTGGTAAACCATTTCTCAACAATTTGGTAATGCTCAAACCGGATAAAGGCCACACTGTGGTCCAAATACGTTGTACTACAGTGTACAAATTACCTACTAGCCAAGGTCCTTCGAAAAAGCTGTAAAACTAGTGTTCTACAATATAAATCAGAATAAATGAGTCCCTCCAGGCTCAATCACAGAGAATGGGCAGCCAAAAGAAAACAGGTGCACACCCGGCTTTCACCCATTACCCAAAGAAAATGGGAGCTGAGTGACTCACCCAACAAAAAGTGGGGGATGGCACCCGTCATCTACTGCTCTCAAGCTCGAGAAACGCTGACCACATCAAAAAGCCAGATGACCGCCAGTTTGTCTGAGTGTATATACACATAGTGTTTTATAATGTTTATAAACAGAAATTACGACACAAAATTGTGTTTAAATTTGTTTCTTATAGATATAAATGTTATATTAAAGGAAACTATATATAAAATGTAAACTTCCATATATATATATATATATATATATATATATATATATATATATATATATATATATATATAATATATATATATATATATATATATATATATATATATATATATATAATATATATATATATATATATATATATATATATATATATATATATATATATATATATATAATATATATATATTAACCATGACATTTATACATGTGTAAGAAATATACACATGTGATTTACAGTTATACAGTGACATTTATAGTGTACAGTGAATGAAGTGTATAACGTTATTGACGATGACTGAACATTGTCAGGCTGACACTGCAAACTCAATACATAAACACCAGAGGTTGATCCAGCCATATATACTCTGTACCCTTCATGGTCATTGACCCTGAGGTTAAGGTTAGTGGGTCATTTGTGTCTGACTAGATTATTGCTGACTTGAGCATAACAAAACTCAACTGTTTATAGCAGTACAGTGTTTTTTAAACACTCTAAGTGTGGTACTAGAATTTTCAGTATAACATTAAAATGGCTTGTTTGAAAACTCAGTTTCAGTCTTTACAGATTAAGATTATACAATTAGAAAATCTAATTTCAGTCTGTATAGGACTAATATTGAAACTTATTTGGTCCTAGAAGTCCCAACTGGGGAAAACACCATTTGTGGGCGTTACACCCACTCAAAACACACACACACTCACCCAGCTGGGTGAAGGTGGTTGGAAGGTACTTCTTAATTGATAGATTTACCCTTCAGGGAAGAAGCAGGTAGTTTATACTGTTAGTATACTAATATGTATTAGGATTATTGAGGCAAATGTAGATAATAACAATGTAGACCTAAGACCTTAACATAGGTAGTAATAGACCGAATGTAGGCAAACACTAGGTTATGTTAGCTAGGGAGAACTGGCAGCCCAACTTTGAACAACGAGGGGCGGGTCTCGAAGACGCCAGAGCTTCCTTCTAAGACAAGACATCATCGTAGCAACAAGTGCCGTGACCAGCAGGCGGCGCCCCCATGTGTCTTCACTTACTAGACCTAGGGAAATCTGGTGGAGGTACCTTTATGTACCGTAGATGACCTCCTCCTTCAGGCCCATACAGTAAGACAAGACCTCCACTTTTTCTTAGTATCCTGGCCAGTGTCTGGGGAAAATTGCGAGTGAGTTGAGCTGTGGGCCTTTGTGCAGCCAGCAGTGCATGACCAGTATGTACCGGTGTCTCTTGTCAGCCTAGAAGCTAGTGTCACTTTCTGCATAGTATTCTAGGGGATTCACCCCCCCCCCCCTTGGCAATAGGAATTTCTGAGATGCAGGCAGGTCACTAATAACGATTGAATATTGCAGGAATTAAGGCTCCCGGTTGCACGTGGTTCTGAGGGCAAGTCCAGAGGGACTAAAGCTTAGGGAGGTTGAAGACCAGAATAGATTCTACATCACCAAGTAAGTTAGTCCTTTAAACGTGCATGCAGGCGAGATTTCTTGCAACATCAGTCATTTATGAAAATGTGTCCTGTAAGCCACTTGTGAGGCTGAGGTACCGACCTCAGGGCTCGGTGTCAACAGAGCTTGCCATGGTAGGCAACTCACATGGAGGCAGTCCAGACAAATTTTCACAAGTGGTCCTTTGAACCGTGATGTGGAATAACTAGGTTAAAATTAATGTAGCTAGCCACAGTTAGGAACCAGTTTAACAGAGTTAGGTTAACTTAGCACCCAGGCCCAGAGTTACACAGAAGCTAGGCCAAGCTGACTATACACAGAAGTTATTATTTGCAGTAATTTACAGGCAGGCCAGGTAGGCTAGAGAAGCTTGTGAATTTAATTATTTACAGTGATTACAAGTAATCCAGAGTAGGAGACTTGTGTGTTAATTACTTACAGTGCAATTGCAAGGTAGCCACAGTTAGGCTAGGCTTGTGCAATATTTACAACAGTTATAGTTGCTAGGACAGATTTAACCTAGTTATTATTTAAAGGGAGTTCTGAAGCCAGGTTTAGGCTATAGTACATTAGTTAGGTTAGGATTTACCTTATCCAACCATCCATGCTAGACTGAGTAAGCTGGGCACAGTTAGGCCAAGCTGTTTACACACATTATTTATTTTCTGTTTCACAAGTTGAATTGTTGAATTTATTTGTGCTAACAAAATGATTTTTAATTTGTAAACTGCATTTTTATTGTGTGATTTCATTGTCTTTGACTCATTTTAATGTTGAATTTGTGAATTGTACCTGAGACTAGGTTAAGTCTCGTAATTATTTGCTGACATTGTACAGGAAATTGCTAGGTTAAGCTTTCACATTGGTACACATTTCGTTTGGGATTTGAGAGTTAACAATGTACATTTGAGTCAGAGGATAGTCAATATAATAAAGGGAATTGTTAAGCTTGTTGAGGAGCCTTGAGACTCGTTCATTCTTGCCTAACACCGTGTCGTGCTGTGGGGTGGGCTAAGTAAAATACAATTAGTGTTGCACTCGTAATTAAATCTCGACAATAGCAGATGAGAGCTCAACAGAGTCTGGTTCAGTGTCAGCAAAATTAAAACGATCAATGGCTGCATACAAAGGGCATCTGAACAGAACAGGTGCAAGGCTACTAGCCAATGCAGTAAAGTAGACTGTGATGATTTGCAAGACTTCTTGAAGAGTTTGAGGGAAAAATGGGAAGACTATGAACGAGCATTCTCTGCATATGAGCTACAGGCTATTGAGGATGGTGAATCCCAGGACAGTCTTCAGCAAGCTCAGGACGAATTCACTAAGGATGATGTAGATTGTCACCAGGAGATGAATATGTACAAAGATCAGTTAAGAATATTAAAGGCTAGTAAGCCAAGTGGGGTGACGAATACCAGGGGTACCCTGAGCAGCCACATGCCTGTTAATATGTTGCCCAGATTGCCCCAATTGAATTTACCAACGTTTGACGGAACCCTAACAGAGTACATTGCTTTCTGGGATCAGTTTAAAGCCCAGATAGATAACAGAAACGATTTGGCAGATGCCGTCAAATTGCAGTATTTGCAATCACAGTTCAAAGGTAAAGCCCTAGACTTGGTCCGGCACTACCAGATTACTGACACTAATTACCAACACGCCAAAGACCAGTTAAAGGACATGTTTGGCAACACTGAAAAGATAAAGGTGGCCATACTTTATCGGTTGTTGGATCTAGAGGCTTGCCAACATGACCGTCAAAGCCTAGAGAAGTTCCGCAATGAAATTATGAGCTTGACAAATAGTTTCAGAGATTTACATGATGAGGATGATTCAGAATGGGTCATTAGTCAGGTGATTCAGAGGAAACTGGCTAGCACTACAGTACACGAGCTGCATTTGAAATATCGGGTGAATAGGTTCACGATACAACAAATTGTTGAGGGGTTGGAAGATCTCGTTTCTCATTTGAGTATAGGTGTGAGAGAAGAGTCACCACCATCACCACATAAAAACCTAGACAGTTACTCAAAGATCTCGAGAGATCAGTCTCAAGCTCATACGACTAATGTTGGAGTGTACTATGGCAAAGAAGTGTCTAAGGTAAGAACCTCTAAGCAGAACCTCAGAGGCACTCATGCCAGAATATGCGTGTTCTGCGAAGGCGAACATGCTAGCACGAGTTGTTTGGAGTATATAACACTGAGCAGTAGGCAACAGAGACTAAAGGAGTTGAGACTCTGCTTCAAGGGTTGTGGGGAACACTTTGCCAGAGACTGTGACACCCAGCTCAGTGAGTGTCGAGTCTGTTGCAGAGGTAAGCACCATACTGCACTATGTCCCAATAATTTAAGGGAACCCCAGGCTACTAGGGATATCTCTCAGGTAGAGATAGAAAGTGAGTCTGAGCCTGAAATGGTAGCCAGCGTGATTAGTGGGAGTGAAGTCTCTAATCCGAGTGAGAATCACGGAGGTGCTGCCCTACCTACAGTCGTGGCAAAGGTTGTGAATGGGCACAGGCCCAAAACAACCCGATTATTCTTTGACTCAGGAGCACGAGTATCCTTGACAACAAAGAAGCTGGTGGCTAAATTAAAGTTGAAGGCCTACAGGAAAGTTAGTATGATGTTTGCAGGGGCTATAAGTCAGACCCCACCCAAACCTTATGATGTAGTGAATGTCACAGTCAAATTAGGTGGACGTCGCAGAGACATTACAGCCTTGGTGGTAGAGATTTTACCCACGGCAATTACAGTGAGAGGTCTTGATGCAGCAGCCAAGCGATTGAAAGACCTTGGCGTGAAGCTGGCAGACCAGGGAATTACCAATGACACAGTCAGAAATGTAGGTATCCTAGTGGGAGCCAATCGGATAGATGACTTCCTGTCTACACAACGGATGTTTAGGGAAGGAATTGGTTTATACAGATCCTCAGTAGGATGCATCATAGGCAGCAGGATTCCACCTGAATTCCCTGCCATGCCAAAGAGAGAAGAAGCTGTCCCCATGATAGCTGGGGGAGTAGTGATAATGAGTGCCAGTATACACGATGAACCGCCAGGGAAGCTGAACCAGGTAGGGAGTGACGAACACTCGGCCACCTTGGGAAAAAACTTTTACGGGGTACATAAAGAGGGAGATAGATTGCCATTAAATCCAGGGAACCTTGTATCAGTGGGAGGAAAGGCTACCAGGGCATGTGGGCCACTGGGTGGGAAAGTACAGAGCCGCTCAGTCAAGGCTAGCCATAGGAAAGATGTTAAAGTTAAAGGAAAGGGTGCTAAGACCACCAAAACCAATAAGTTTACACCCCCAGAGGTCCATGCTGGGGAAACTGGATGGTTGAAGTTAGACCGGAGTCTGCTCGACGAGAGTGGCCGGACAGCACTCGTGTCCAGGGTCCGCTGTAGGGGCTCGCGGATGGTGAACTTGATGTAGACTTAGCGCCTACCTTTGCCGGTGGGAGGATATTGGAACTTATTTGGTCCTAGAAGTCATAACTGAGGAAAACACACTGTTTGGGGGCCCTTACACCCACCCAAAACACACACACACTCACCCGGGTTGGTGAAGAAGTAGGTAGTTTATTCTGTTAGTACACTAATATTAGGATTATTGAGGCAACTGTAGATAATAAAAATGTAGACCTAAGACCTTAACATAGGTAGTAATAGGCTGAATGTAGCTAGGGAGAACTGGCAGCCCAAGTTTGAATGATGAGGTGCGGGTCTCGAAGAAGCCAGAGCTCCCTTCTAAGACTAGACATCATTGTAGCAACAGGTGCCATGACCAGCAGGCAGCGTCCCCCCATGTTTTCACTTACTAGACCTGGGGAAATCTGGTGGATGCAACTCGGTGTACCGTAGATGACCTCCTCCATCAGGCCCATGCAGTAAGACTAGACCTCTACTTTTTCTTAGGATCCTGGCCAGTGTCTGGGGAAAATTGCGAGTGAGTTGAGCTGTGGGCCTTTGTGCAGCCAGCAGTGCATGACCAGTATGTACTGGCATCTCTTGTCAGCCTAGAAGCTAGTGTCACTTTCTGCATAGTATTCTAAGGGATTCACCCCCCTTGGAAATAGGTAATTCTGGGGTGCAGGCAGGTCACTAATAACGATTGAATATTGCAGGAATTAAGGCTCCCGGTTGCACGTGGTTCTGAGGGCAAGTCCAGAGGGACTAAAGCTTAGGGAAGTTGAAGAACAGAATAGATTCCACATCACAAAGTAAGTTAGTCCTTTAAATGTGCATGCAGGCAAGATTTCTTGCAACATCAGTCATTTATGAAAATGTGTCCTATAAGCCACTTGTGTGGTTGAGGTACCAACCTCAGGGCTCAGTGTCAACAGTGCTTGCCAGGGTAGGCAACTCACATGGAGGCAGTCCAGACAAATTTTTACAATTAACTCAAGATACAAATATAGATTTTGATGATCTTGAGGTAAAATCTGAACTACTTACACAACATCTGAAAATAATTAATTCAGACTATACAAATTATGAAATGGAGTTTCTTGAATCAGATCCATCTGAGGATGAAATTAAAAATGTTTTAGATACTTTTAGTAATCAACAGTTAAGGTGGACAGGAGTACAGGCTATCTGCCATAAAGCTCTGTCACAAAGACCTACTGTAACTAGTGGTCAAACACCTGTTACACCTGTAACAACAGCAAGTGTACCATTACCAAGTTTACCTACCTTTTCATTACCTAGGTCATATTTATGAAGAATTCATTAGTGGTTTTCAATCCATAGTACATTCACGAACTGACAGATGAGATTGCTAAGTTCAATTATCTTAAATGTCTTGTGAAGGGAGAACCCTAAGAAACTGATTAAGTCATTTCTGGTGGTTAAAGGCAATTATCAAATAGCCTTGCTTGTCTTAGAAGACAGTTACTTTGATGTTGACAAGGCTAGGGTTAGACATGCAGTCTTAACCCTTTCAGGGTCCACATATCCTCTCCCAGACTTGTTCTTGGGGTCCCCCAAATTTCAAAAAGAAAAAAAATTATTTTTCTTATGAAAAGATAGATAATCTTTTCCCAATCATAATGACACCAAAAGTATGAAATTTGATGGAAAACTTATGTAATTATGCTCTCGCGAAGTTAGTCTTGACGATGTTTATGCATCAGCGATTTTACCCACTTTGAGCCCTATTTTCGCCCAATTCCAGTGTACTAGTTGACAAAAATCATAGCTATTTCTTTAGAACTCCATTTTTACTATCGAATGAGTACAAGAAACCACCCATTTACCAATTTCAACTATCCAATAAAGTGGTCAGAATTTAGCAATTTTGCCAGTTTCACACAAATTTCAAAAGATGCCAATTTCCAAATAGGTTCCAGAATAAACAAGAAAGACATTCCTGGCACTAAAATAACATTTATTCTGTTCATTAGTCATGTCCACATGCCTCTCTTACATTATTTTGCTTTTCACTTTGAATTTTTATTGTTATGCAGACTACTGCATTAGTGTAGAAATGGTATAAATACTATCAGAGCACTTGTGAAAGAATATTAGACTTACTAGTTGATGTGTATTGGACACTTAGCATAATTTGTTTGCTTTTGAACTTTGGTAAAAATCGAACATTTCTGCTACTTTGAGCTCAATTTCAAGGTACTTTTCATTGTTAAACCAGTCAAAATCATCCCAATTTCTGTAATATGTCTTTCATTCTATAAAATGAGAGCAGAAAAAATAGAATACAACAATAAATACCATAGAAAAATTCAGTGCAAAGTCGCTGTTTCAATCCAAAAACTTGGTCAAATTTTTTTTCTCATTACGCACTGTGTGCTGCAGGATTTTTTTTATACTGTGCACACTGACCACATAGACCCATTCTTTCATATGTAGGCCTACCAGCTTTCTCTCACTAGATTTGAGGGCGCTAGAATTTATGCGTACTAGTACATCAAGGACCCTGGCGCATAAGCCATACTAGTACGGCCAAAACCCTGAAAGGGTTAATATCAAGCTTGAAACCACCCAAACATTGTTTTTTTCAGATTTACAGGCATTTAGAATCATAATAGACAATAGTCTCAGATCTCTAGGTGCTAAATATGACCTAAGGCAATGTGATTGGTTTATCAGTGGTATTGTACAGGATAAATTGTCACCACAAACTAATGAATGATTTAATATTATGTTTAATAAATGCTATTTCACTTGTGAAAAAATTAGCAATGGTTTACAAACAATAGTTTCATGCATGCAAGCAACGAGACAAAACGAAAAATCCACAAATCCTGTGGATAATAAACTTTCAACTCAGTATAAAAAGAGTATACCTACTCCCACTAAACCACAGAATGGGAAGTCCCATACAGGCATTTTTCAAGCTGTGAATGCAACAGGCAGTAAACAGACTGTCACGCATAAATGTACTCCAAAATGTGTACTTTGTGATGGAACACATTGGGCACAGTATTGTAGTCAATACAGGTCTCCCTCAACATTCGCTAGGGTTAGGGAATCAAGAACTTTGCATTTGTTGAAGAATCATGAATGTTTGGTGCCCCAATATATTGTAGGGAAATATAATACAATACTGCTTTCTTAACTTGTTGAACCATGAACAATCATAAAATACTTGAAAACGTCATAAATTGTACAAAATACATACATTTTTTTTTTTATTATCACACCGGCCGATTCCCACCAAGGCAGGGTGGCCCGAAAAAGAAAAACTTTCACCATCATTCACTCCATCACTGTCTTGCCAGAAGGGTGCTTTACACTACAGTTTTTAAACTGCAACATTAACACCCCTCCTTCAGAGTGCAGGCACTGTACTTCCCATCTCCAGGACTCAAGTCCGGCCTGCCGGTTTCCCTGAATCCCTTCATAAATGTTACTTTGCTCACACTCCAACAGCACGTCAAGTATTAAAAACCATTTGTCTCCATTCACTCCTATCAAACACGCTCACGCATGCCTGCTGGAAGTCCAAGCCCCTCGCACACAAAACTCCTTTACCCCCCCCCTCCAACCCTTCCTAGGCCGACCCTACCCCGCCTTCCTTCCACTACAGAATGATACACTCTTGAAGTCATTCTGTTTCGCTCCATTCTCTCTACATGTCCGAACCACCTCAACAACCTTCCTCAGCCCTCTGGACAACAGTTTTGGTAATCCCGCCACTCCTCCTAACTTCCAAAAATACGAATTCTCTGCATTATATTCACACCACACATTGCCCTCAGACATGACATCTCCACTGCCTCCAGCCTTCTCCTCGCTGCAACATTCATCACCACGCTTCACACCCATATAAGAGCGTTGGTAAAACTATACTCTCATACATTCCCCTCTTTGCCTCCAAGGACAAAGTTCTTTGTCTCCACAGACTCCTAAGTGCACCACTCACTCTTTTTCCCTCATCAATTCTATGATTCACCTCATCTTTCATAGACCCATCCGCTGACACGTCCACTCCCAAATATCTGAATACGTTCACCTCCTCCATACTCTCTCCCTCCAATCTGATATTCAATCTTTCATCACCTAATCTTTTTGTTATCCTCATAACCTTACTCTTTCCTGTATTCACCTTTAATTTTCTTCTTTTGCACACCCTACCAAATTCATCCACCAATCTCTGCAACTTCTCTTCAGAATCTCCCAAGAGCACAGTGTCATCAGCAAAGAGCAGCTGTGACAACTCCCACTTTGTGTGTGATTCTTTATCTTTTAACTCCACGCCTCTTGCCAAGACCCTCGCATTTACTTCTCTTACAACCCCATCTATAATATATTAAACAACCACGGTGACATCACACATCCTTGTCTAAGGCCTACTTTTACTGGGAAAAAATTCCCCTCTTTCCTACATACTCTAACTTGAGCCTCACTATCCTCGTAAAAACTCTTCACTGCTTTCAGTAACCTACCTCCTACACCATACACTTGCAACATCTGCCACATTGCCCCCCTATCCACCCTGTCATACGCCTTTTCCAAATCCATAAATGCCACAAAGACCTCTTTAGCCTTATCTAAATACTGTTCACTTATATGTTTCACTGTAAACACCTGGTCCACACACCCCCTACCTTTCCTAAAGCCTCCTTGTTCATCTGCTATCCTATTCTCCGTCTTACTCTTAATTCTTTCAATTATAAACTCTACCATACACTTTACAGGTACACTCAACAGACTTATCCCCTATAATTTTTGCACTCTCTTTTATCCCCTTTGCCTTTATACAAAGGAACTATGCATGCTCTCTGCCAATCCCTAGGTACCTTACCCTCTTCCATACATTTATTAAATAATTGCACCAACCACTCCAAAAACTATATCCCACCTGCTTTTAACATTTCTATCTTTATCCCATCAATCCCGGCTGCCTTACCCCCTTTCATTTTACCTACTGCCTCACGAACTTCCCCCACACTCACATCTGACTCTTCCTCACTCCTACAAGATGTTATTCCTCCTTGCCCTATACACGAAATCACAGCTTCCCTATCTTCATCAACATTTAACAATTCCTCAAAATATTCCTTCCATCTTCCCAATACCTCTAACTCTCCATTTAATAACTCTCCTCTCTATTTTTAACTGACAAATCCATTTGTTCTCTAGGCTTTCTTAACTTGTTAATCTCACTCCAAAACTTTTTCTTATTTCAACAAAATTTGTGATAACATCTCACCCACTCTCTCATTTGCTCTCTTTTTACATTGCTTCACCACTCTCTTAACTTCTCTCTTTTTCTCCATATACTCTTCCCTCCTTGCATCACTTCTACTTTGTAAAAACTTCTCATATGCTAACTTTTTCTCCTTACTACTCTCTTTACATCATCATTCCACCAATCGCTCCTCTTCCCTCCTGCACCCACTTTCCTGTAACCACAAACTTCTGCTGAACACTCTAACACTACATTTTTAAACCTACCCCATACCTCTTCGCCCCATTGCCTATGCTCTCATTAGCCCATCTATCCTCCAATAGCTGTTTATATCTTACCCTAACTGCCTCCTCTTTTAGTTTATAAACCTTTACCTCTCTCTTCCCTGATGCTTCTATTCTCCTTGTATCCCATCTACCTTTTACTCTCAGTGTAGCTACAACTAGAAAGTGATCTGATATATCTGTGGCCCCTCTATAAACATGTACATCCTGAAGTCTACTCAACAGTCTTTTATCTACCAATACATAATCCAACAAACTACTGTCATTTCGCCCTACATCATATCGTGTATACTTATTTATCCTCTTTTTCTTAAAATATGTATTACCTATAACTAAACCCCTTTCTATACAAAGTTCAATCAAAGGGCTCCCATTATCATTTACACCTGGCACCCCAAACTTACCTACCACACCTCTCTAAAAGTTTCTCCTACTTTAGCATTCAAGTCCCCTACCACAATTACTCTCTCACTTGGTTCAAAGGCTCCTATACATTCACTTAACATCCCCCAAAATCTCTCTCTCTCCTCTGCATTCCTCTCTTCCCCAGGTGCATACACGCTTATTATGACCCACTTCTCGCATCCAACCTTTACTTTAATCCACATAATTCTTGAATTTACACATTCATATTCTCTTTTCTCCTTCCATAACTGATCATTTAACATTACTGCTACCCCTTCCTTTGCTCTAACTCTCTCAGATACTCCAGATTTAATCCATTTATTTCCCCCCACTGAAACTCTCTACCCCCTTCAGCTTTGTTTCGCTTAGGGCCAGGACATCCAACTTCTTTTCATTCATAACATCAGCAATCATCTGTTTCTTGTCATCCGCATACATCCACGCACATTTAAGCAAACCCCGTTTTATAAAGTTTTCTTCTTCTCTTTTTTAGTAATTGTATACAGGAGAAGGGGTTATAGCCCATTGCTCCCGGCATTTTAGTCGCCTCATACGACACGCATTTGGGTTACGGAGGAAAGATTCTTTTCCACTTCCCCATGGACAATAGAAGAAATAAAAAGAACAAGAGCTATTTAGAAAAAGGAGAAAAACCTAGATGTATGTATATATATATATATGCATGTGCGTGTCTATGAAGTGTGACCAAAGTGTAAGTAGGAGTAGCAAGATATCCCTGTTATCTTAGCGTGTTTATGAGACGCTGTTATGGTTTAATAACATGTATGTTATTAAACTCTCCCCTCAAACATCTCCTTACCAACCTCAGCAGAACACATGACCATAACACTAGGCACAGATCACTCTTTGATGTTCCTCGTGTCCATCTCACGCTATGCAAAAACTCATTGCACATAGAAGGCCCTAAAATCTCGAATTCATTACCTGTGAATATACACAGTCTTTGCCTCCAAGGACAAAGTTCATTGTCTCCACAGACTCCTAAGTGCACCACTCACTCTTTTCCCCTCATCAATTCTATGATTCACCTCATCTTTCACAGACCCATCCGCTGACATGTCCACTCCCAAATATCTGAATACATTTACCTCCTCCATACTCTCTTCCTCCAATCTGATATTCAATCTTTCATCACCTAATCTTTTTGTTATCCTCATAACCTTACTCTTTCCTGTATTCACCTTTAATTTTCTTCTTTTGCACACCCTACCAAATTCATCCACCAATCTCTGCAACTTCTCTTCAGAATCTCCCAAGAGCACAGTGTCATCAGCAAAGAGCAGCTGTACCAACTCCCACTTTGTGTGTGATTCTTTATCTTTTAACTCCACGCCTCTTGCCAAGACCCTCGCATTTACTTCTCTTACAATCCCATCTATAAATATATTAAACAACCACGATGACATCACACATCCTTGTCTAAGGCCTATTTCCCAGTAAAAGTAGGCCTTAGACAAGGATGTGTGATGTCACCGTGGTTGTTTAATATATTTATAGATGGGGTTGTAAGAGAAGTAAATGTGAGGGTCTTGGCAAGAGGCGTGGAGTTAAAAGATAAAGAATCACACACAAAGTGGGAGTTGTCACAGCTGCTCTTTGCTGATGACACTGTGCTCTTGGGAGATTCTGAAGAGAAGTTGCAGAGATTGGTGGATGAATTTGGTAGGGTGTGCAAAAGAAGAAAATTAAAGGTGAAGTTTTTTGAAGTTTGCAATGACCTGCTGGTCCATGGGCTGCAGGAGAGGAGTGGTATTAGGAGGCAAAAACTTGACCTTAATGAAGCTCATATCCCCAGAAAGTTGCTCTGCCACGTCTGAAGGATGACCAGGAGCATTGTGTAATACCAGAGGCACTTAAGGTCCAATTTATTTTCCAGGAGGTAATTTTTCACAGCGGGGGCAAATGCATGGTGTAACCAGTCGCAGAAAAAGTCCCTAGTGACCCATGCCTTACTGTTTGCCCTCCACAGCACACACAAATTAGCCTTGAGGACATTGTTTTTCCTGAACACTCTGGGAGTTTCATAGTGATACACCAATAAAGGCTTCACTTTGCAATCACCACTAGCATTAGCACACATCAACAGAGTTAGCCTGTCTTTCATAGGCTTATGTCCTGGGAGTGCCTTTTCCTCCTGAGTAATGTAGGTCCTGCTTGGCATTTTCTTCCAAAACAGGCCTGTTTCGTCACAATTAAACACTTGTTCAGGTTTCAGTTCTTCACTCTCTATGTACTCCTTGAATTCCTGCAAATATTTTTCAGCTGCTTTGTGGTCCAAACTGGCAGCCTCACCATGCCTTATCACACTATGTATACCACTTCGATTCTTAAATCTCTCAAACTAACCTTCGCTGGCCTTAAATTCACTCACATCACCTCTAGTTGCAGACATTTTTTTAATTAAATCATCATGCAACTTCCTAGCCTTTTCACATATGATTGCTTGAGAGATGCTATCTCCTGCTATCTGTTTTTCATTTATCCACACCAATAACAGTCTCTCAACATCTTCTATCACTTGCGATCTCAGTTTCGAAAACATAGTTGCACCTTTGGCAAGAACAGCTTCCTTGTTTGCCGTTTTCTTGGCCACAATAGAAGCTTTCATGGGGCTCATTGTGACTTATTTTGCAGGTGCAATCACTAAAAACGCTATGATAATATGAAATATTTTGATTGTATGTTTGGATGGGACCGCAGTGGCTGGCTGGCTTGTAAACACTGGCACCCATGGGACAAGTGAGGCGCGCTCAGGCCACAAGTGGACACATCTCGAACGGAACGAATTGTGTTGGCCGAGTTTTTTAGCGCTAGTCAAGGCAAAATTTTTTGTGTTAAAATGTATCGCTAGTCAGATTTAACGTTATATGATGCTATCGTTGGTTGAGGATCCACTGTACAGAGAAGCTAGAAAGGAGACGAAAGAAGCAAATATGCCTCTAAGGATGTGGAATATTATTTTTTTATTTTTTTATTAACACACTGGCCGATTCCCACCTAGGCAGGGTGGCCCAAAAAAAGAAAACTTTCACCATCATTCACTCCATCACTGTCTTGCCAGAAGGGTGCTTTACACTACAGTTTTTAAACTGCAACATTAACACCCCTCCTTCAGAGTGCAGGCACTATACTTCCCATCTCCAGGACTCAAGTCTGGAAGGTGTCCCTGAATCCTTTCATAAATGTTACTTTGCTCACACTCCAACAGCACGTCAAGTATTAAAAGCCATTTGTCTCCATTCACTCCTATCAAACACGCTCACGCATGCCTGCTGGAAGTCCAAGCCCCTTGCACACAAAACCTCCTTTACCCCCTCTCTCCAACCTTTCCTAGGCCGACCAATACCCCACCTTCCTTCCACTACAGACTGATACACTCTTGAAGTCATTCTGTTTCACTCCATTTTCTCTACATGTCCAAACCACCTCAACAACCCTTCCTCAGCCCTCTGGACAACAGTTTTGGTAATCCCACACCTCCTCCTAACTTCCAAACTACGAATTCTCTGCATTATATTCACACCACACATTGCCCTCAGACCTGACATCTCCACTGCCTCCAGCCTTCTCCTTGCTGCAACATTCATCACCCATGCTTCACACCCATGTAAGAGCGTTGGTAAAGCTATACTCTCATACATTCCCCTCTTTGCCTCCAATGACAAAGTTCTTTGTCTCCACAGACTCCTAGGTGCACCACTCACCCTTTTCCCCTCATCAATTCTATGATTCACCTCATCTTTCAGAGAACCATCTGCTGACACATCCACTCCCAAATATCTGAAAACATTCACCTCCTCCATACTCTCTCCCTCCAATCTGATATCCAATCTTTCATCACCTAATCTTTTTGTTATCCTCATAACCTTACTCTTTCCTGTATTCACTTTTAATTTTCTTCTTTTGCATACCCTACCAAATTCATCCACCAGCCTCTGCAACTTCTCTTCAGAATCTCCCAAGAGCACAGTGTCATCAGCAAAGAGCAACTGTGACAACTCTCACTTTATGTGTGATTCTCTATCTTTTAACTCCACGCCTCTTGCCAATACCCTCGCATTTACTTCTCTTACAACCCCATCTTTTTTTTTTATTATTATCACACTGGCCGATTCCCACCAAGGCAGGGTGACCCGAAAAAGAAAAACTTTCACCATCATTCACTCCATCACTTTCTTGCCAGAAGGGTGCTTTACACTACAGTTTTTAAACTGCAACATTAACACCCCTCCTTCAGAGTGCAGGCACTGTACTTCCCATCTCCAGGACTCAAGTTCAGCCTGCCGGTTTCCCTGAACCCCTTCATAAATGTTACTTTGCTCACACTCCAACAGCATGTCAAGTATTAAAAACCATTTGTCTCCATTCACTCCTATCAAACACACTCACGCATGCCTGCTGGAAGTCCAAGCCCCTCGCACACAAAACCTCCTTTACCCCCTCCCTCCAACCTTTCCTAGGCCGACCCCTACCCCACCTTCCTTCCACTACAGACTGATATACTCTTGAAGTTATTCTGTTTCGCTCCATTCTCTCCACATGTCCGAACCACCTCAACAACCCTTCCTCAGCCCTCTGGACAACAGTTTTTGGTAATCCCGCACCTCCTCCTAACTTCCAAACTACGAATTCTCTGCATTATATTCACAGCACACATTGCTCTCAGACATGACATCTCCACTGCCTCCAGCCTTCTCCTCGCTGCAACGTTCATCACCCATGCTTCACACCATATAAGAGCGTTGGTAAAACTATACTCTCATACATTCCCTCTTTGCCTCCAAGGACAAAGTTCTTTGTCTCCACAGACTCCTAAGTGCACCACTCACCCTTTTCCCCTCATCAATTCTATGATTCACCTCATCTTTCATAGACCCATGCGTGGACACGTCCACTCCCAAATATCTGAATACATTCACCTCCTCCATACTCTCTCCCTCCAATCTGATATCCAATCTTTCATCACCTAATCTTTTTGTTATCCTCATAACCTTACTCTTTCCTGTATTCACTTTCAATTTTCTTCTTTTGCACACCCTACCAAATTCATCCACCAATCTCTGCAACTTCTCTTCAGAATCTCCCAAGAGCACAGTGTCATTAGCAAAGAGCAACTGTGACAACTCCCACTTTATGTGTGATTCTTTATCTTTTAACTCCACACCTCTTGCCAAGACCCTCGCATTTACTTCTCTTACAACCCCATCTATAAATATATAAAACAACCACAGTGACATCACACATCCTTGTCTAAGGCCTACTTTTACTGGGAAATAATCTCCCTCTTTCCTACATACTCTACCTTGAGCCTTACTATCCTCGTAAAAACTCTTCACTGCTTTCAGTAACCTACCTCCTACACCATACACCTGCAACATCTGCCACATTGCCCCCTATCCACCCTGTCATATGCCTTTTCCAAATCCATAAATGCCACAAAGACCTCTTTAGCCTTATCTAAATTACTGTTCACTTATATGTTTCACTGTAAACACCTGGTCCACACACCCCCTACCTTTCCTAAAGCCTCTTTGTTCATCTGCTATCCTATTCTCCGTCTTACTCTTAATTCTTTCGATAATAACTCTACCATTCACTTTACCAGGTATACTCAACAGACTTATCCCCCTATAATTTTTGCACTCTCTTTTGTCCCCTTTGCCTTTACACAAAGGAACTATGCATGCTCTCTGCCAATCCCTAGGTACCTTACCCTCTTCAATACATTTATTAAATAATTGCACCAACCACTCCAAAACTATATCCCCACCTGCTTTTAACATTTCTATCTTTATCCCATCAATCCTGGCTGCCTTACCCCCTTTCATTTTACCTACTGCGTCACGAACTTCCCCCACACTCACAACTAGCTCTTCCTCACTCCTACAAGATGTTATTCCTCCTTGCCCTATACACAAAATTACAGCTTCCCTATCTACATCAACATTTAACAATTCCTCAAAATATTCCCTCCATCTTCCCAATACCTCTAACTCTCCATTTAATAACTCTCCTCTCCTATTTTTAACTGAAAAATCCATTTGTTCTCTAGGTTTCCTTAACTTGTTAATCTCACTCCAAAACCTTTTCTTATTTTCAACAAAACTTGTTGATAACATCTCACCCACTCTCTCATTGCTCTCTTTTTACATTGCTTCACCACTCTCATAACCTCTCTATTTTTGTCCATATACTCTTCCCTCCTTGCATCACTTCTACTTTGTAAAAACTTCTCGTATGCTAACTTTTTCTCCCTTACTACTCTCTTTACATCATCATTCCACCAATCGCTCCTCTTCCCTCCCACACCCACTTTCCTGTAACCACAAACTTCTGCTGAACACTCTAATTCAAAGCAATTATGGGAACTTATCAAAGAAGATTTCCCTGAAGCTGAAATTCCTGATAGCAACAATATGCTCTGACTTAATAGGAACACACAGGAAGATACTTTGAGTCTCAAAGGGCTAAACAATATAAATTTCTTGAAACACAAGATAAATTCCCAAAGAAACCTGTCATGATTAATTCTTTATGACTTTATCTCGACTCAGAAAAGATTATAAGATGTCGAGGAAGAATTCATAATTCTTCACTACCTAAAGAAGCCATACATCCAATATTGATCCCCAAGAATCATTGGCTAACCAAACTGATTATGCAAAATGCCCACAGTTACATGTTACATGGGGGAGTAGCTGACACACTTTGTCATATACGACAATCCTACTGGATTCCTTAAGGTCGTCAAAGTATAAAAAAACAAATGAAGGACTGTATTACTTGTCGTCACTACGATATGCGATTATGTCAGTATCCAGGTCCACCTCCATATCCCTCTGAAAGAGTTTGCCATATCACTCCATTTGAGGTGACAGGTGTAGATTACACTGGACCAATAATTTTAACCAAAACAGTTGACAAAGTTCCCATCAAGGTGTACATCTATTTGTTCACTAGTGCTACAACTAGAGCAGTACATCTAGAAGTAGCCACTGACATGTCTGCTGAAACCTTTATCAAATTATTCAGAATGTTTGCAGCCAGAAGGGCATGTCCCAGACTGATGATTTCAGGCATTGCAACGAACTTTGTTGCGAGTGCTGCTTATATAAGTAAGATGTTTGATCAGCCAGAAGTACAACAGATGCTGAATCAATGCAGTTGTCGTTGGAGATACATTCCTACTAAATCTCCATGGCACGGCTGATTTTATGAAAGAATGATCGGCATTGTAAAACGTTGTTTAAGGAAGACTCTTCATCATCAGAGAATCGACTTTGAAGAATTCCATACAGTCGTGACCTAAATAGAAAAGAGAGTCAACAACAGACCTCTAACTTATGTTACCGATGATCTGGACAATTTAGAAGTGTTAAGTCCATCTCATTTACTCCGTGGCAGAAGGCTCGAACCTGTTCCTCCCATGAGTGATAAAGAAATCAGGGGATCCTACTTATTTTGAACCTGAGCAACTCAGACATAAATTCAAACACCTTAACCCTTTGAGGGTCGCCAGACCCTCTCAAAGACTTGTTCTCAGGGTTGCCAAAATTAAAAAAAAAAAACTAGTTTTTCTTATGAAAAGATAGAGATTCTTTTCCAGATCATAATGACACCAAAAGTATGAAATTTGATGGAAAACTTACGGAATTATGCTCTTGCGAAGTTAGCGGTCTCGACGATGTTTACGCATCTGTGATTTTGTCCACTTTGAGCCCTATTTTCAGCCAATTCCAGTGTACTAGTCAAAAAAATCATAACTATTTCTCTGGAACTCCATTTTTTCTATCAAATGAGTACAAGAAACCACCCATTTTACCAATTTCAACTATCCAATAACATGGTCAGAATTTAGCAATTTTGCCAATTTCACACAAATTTCAAAAGATGCCAATTTCCAAATAGGTTCCAGAATAAACAAGAAAGACATTCCTGGCACTAAAATAACATTTCCTCTGTTCATTAGTCATTTCCCCAGGCACCTCGTACATTTCTTTTGCTTTCCACTTTGATTTTTTATTCTCACAAAAATAATAAGGTTTACTGTTATGCAGACTACTGCATTAGTGTAGAAATGGTATAAATAATATTGACACACTTGTGAAAGAATATTAGACTCACCAGTTGATATGTATTGGATGCTTTGCATGATTTGTTTTCTTTTGAACTTAGTAAAAATCGAACATTTCTGCTACTTTGTGCTCAATTTCAAGGTACTTTTCATTGTAAAACCAGTCAAAATCATCTCAATTTCTGTAATATGTTTTCCATTCAATACAATGAGACCAGGAAAACTAGAATACAATAATAAATACCATACGAAAATATAGTTCAAAGTCGTTGTTTTAAACCAAAACCACGGTCAAAGTTTTTTTTCTCATTACACACTGTGTGCTGCAGGATATTTTTATACTGTGCACACTGACCACATAGACCCATGCTTTCATATGTAGGTCTACCAGCCTTGTCTTGCTAGATTTGAGGGAACTAGAATTTAGGCTTACTAGTACGTCAAAAACCCTGGCACGTAAGCCGTACTAGTTCAGCCGAAACCCCGAAAGGGTTAATAGAGTGATTGAACGTTGGGAGAAAATTTGGCAAGAAGACTATCTCACCTCATTGAGAGAACACTTCTATGGAGCTGGTGTTCCTGAAAATCATAAGTCCTTAAGACCTGGTGACATAGTGATTATTGACAATGATGGTCCGAGGTCCCAATGGCCACTTGGAAAAATTGTGACCATATACTCTGATGCAAATGGAATCATCAGGACAGTTCATGTTTTGAGCAAAGGTGTAGTGAATAAGCAGACAATAAACTAGTGCCATTAGAATTACACAGTGTTGTAAACAAAATCAATGATTCTCCTGAAACCACACAGACTAAAGCTGTTCAGAAAAGACAAGCAGCAGTGGTGGCGAGTGGGGAAAATCAAATTAATGTTAAGTGATGAATAGTTCACCTGCAGCGAACCTCCACCGCCCCCAGTGTGGAGAAATTTTCTCCAGGAGGGGGGTATTAACCCCCTTCCTCACCCCCTTTCAGTCCCTTTCAGCCCTGTGGGGCCCAACCCTCTCAGAAGGGGCAAACATCTAGTTTACTGCTATAGCAAGTAATTGATCCCAGATGCAGTACAAGTATGTAGAAGAATCAAGTATTCTGCTTTACTTCATGAAGGAAGTTTGGCAAGGAAGCAAAAAGTACTAGGTCAGCTTTTCCTTCATGTTCTAGGGGTATTGCAGTGGCATAGGAGGCTGTGAGGTCAGATTACTTTTGACTCTACTGAGAGAGAGACATTGACGTGCCGGGATAACCAACAAAGAACACTGTTTTGCGCGTTTTGCACAAAAAATCTCAATAAATACTTACAGAGAAGTATCATCAGCTTCTTTAGTGACATTATGGTGTGAACAATTATTGATGAACAGTGTAACAATGAGTATTGATCCAGCAGAGTGTAGTGCGACATTCTTCAAAGAGCACTATTCTTCAATCAAGACATCAGCTATCCAGGCATAACTATGGGTCAGATACATATACCAAGGTACGTGTACTAACTCATGATATACTACTACTGACTGTGCAGTTGAGTATAAAGTTGCGAGTTAGTCACTTATCATAAACCCTGGTGATAAGTGGACCTTTGAGTCCACATAAGTAAGTGTTGTCGGCAATCAGTGTCTGATGTATGCTGACGTAATACCCCCTAGATGTAAATTATTATTAATGTATTTACTGTACAACCCATTGCGAAGTGGATATGACACCTTCTCAAGACCTTGCCTGCAGGGGCGGCTGTGCAGGCGATGAGCTGTCTTTCCAAGCTAAGTTCCCCCTATATTTAGTCTTTAACTTTCGCTGGTAAACCATTTCTCAGCATATGGCTTTTATGGTTTATTCTCATTTTTTGGTCTCATTTGGTAGAATGGAAGATGTATTACAGAAATAGATATGATTTTGATTACTTTCATGATGAAAAGTACCTTGAAATTGAGCTCATGTAGGAGAAATGGTCCATTGCTTGGCTATGTTTAACCGTTTGAGGGTTTTGGACGTACTAGTACGTCTTACGCACAGGGGTTTTCGACGTACTAGTACGCATAAATTCTAGCGCCGTCAGATCTATCGGGAAAAGGCTGGTAGGCCTCCATATGAAAGAATGGGTCTATGTGGTCAGTGTGCATGGTATAAAAAAAATCCTGCAGCACACAGTGCATAATGAGAAAAAAAAAGCTTTGACCGTTTTTTTGGAATAAAACAGCAACTTTGCACTGTATTTTCGTATGGTATTTATTGTTGTATTCTAGTTTTCTTGGTCTCATTTTATAGAATGGAAGGCATATCACAGAAATTGAGATGATTTTGACTGGTTTTACAATGAAAAGTACCTTGAAATTGAGCTCAAAGTAGCAGAAATGTTCAATTTTTACCAAAGTTCAAAAGTAAACAAATCATGCCAAGCGTCCAATACACGTCAACTGGTGAGTCTAATATTCTTTTGCAAGTGCGCCAATATGATTTATACCATTTTTTACACTAATGCAGTAGTATGCATAACAGTAAATCTTCTATTTTTTGTGAGAATAAAAATTCAAAGTGGAAAGCAAAAGAATGTAAGAGGGGCCTTGAGACGTGACTAATTAACAGAGGAAATGTCATTTTAGTGCCAGGAATGTATTTCTTGTTTGTTCTGGACCCTATTCGGAAATTGGCATTTTTTGAAAATTTGTGTGAAATTGGCAAAATTGATAAATTCTGACCACTGTACTAGATAGTTGAAAATGGTAAATGGGTGGTTTCTTGCACTTATTCAATAGAAAAAAATGTAGTTCTAGCGAAATATTCATGTTTTTTGTCGACTAGTACAGAGGAATTGGCCGAAAATGGGGCTCAAATTGGGCAAAATCGCCGATGCGTAACTTCGCGAGAGCATAATTCCGTAAGTTTGCCATCAAATCTCATAATTTTGGTGTCATTATGGTCGGGAAAAGATTCTCTATCTTTTCATAAGATTTTTTTTTTTTTTTTTTTTTTTAAATTTGGCCGACCCTGAGAACGAGTTTCTGAGAGGGCCTGTTGACCCTCAAAGGGTTAAGAGTGAACATAATGGGTTGACATTATTTATACAATTATTGCAATAAGGAATAACAGCAAGTCTTATATTTTTTGTGTGAATAAAATTTACAAATTATTTAAATAATAATGATTATAAAAATGTGTATAATAATAATACATATAATAAAAATAGTATAATAATATAATTCAGTAATAATAATAATAATAATATATATATATATATATATATATATATAATAATAATAATATATATATAATATAATAATTATAATAATAGACAGCTTCAAAAGCCGTCACTAGATGGCAGTGTTTACCACAACAAAGAGGGAGCGGTTGTGGCCGCCTCCACCTGTAACATAATGACATTTTATTCATTCTAGAGTATATATCAGGTTTCTATGTGATTTATATTGTTTATTATTTCATATTAGGTGAACTGTGATAGATAAATAAGCTGTAGAGTTGATGATAGCGAAATATTCAAGGAGTATGCTGTCCTGTCTCCAGACATACTCTCGTCGGCCACCGACACCACCCATACCACTACATGACACATTTTATTCATTCTAGAGTATATATCATGTTTCTATGATATTTATATTGTTTGTTATGTCATATAAGATGAACTGTGATAGATAAGCTGTATAGATGATATTAGCGAGATTATTAGTGAAGTATTTTTCCCGATCTCCAGACAAACTCTCGTCCACCGCCGACACCGCCCATACCACTACATGAATGACATATTTTATTAATTTTAGAGTATATATCAGGTTTCTATGTTATTTATATTGTTTATTATGTCACATTAGATGAAGTGAGATAGATAAATAAGTCGTAGAGTTGACATTGGAGAAATTATTGAAGTACAGAATTCCACTGGAACGGAATAATTGCATTTCAATTAATTTAAATGAGGAAAATTGACTCAGCAAATGAGCAAATCCAGTTGTGAGCAAGGTCATGGAACGGATTAAACTCGCAATTAGAGGTTCCACTGTACTTATGTAATTGTTTAAAAAAATTTTTTTTTTGAACATTTTTGTTTGGAACGAATTAATTGTATTTCCATTAATTCTTATGGGAAATATTAATTCGGTTATCAGCCATTTCTGTTATCGGCCGACCTTCTGGAATGGATTACGGCCAGTAACCGGGGGTCCATTGTAATAATAAGTTCCCTTGAAACATGATGTAAGACAAGTGTTAGTCCATGGCTGACAGTGCAGTGATAAGATTAGTGGTGACATCTGATGAGTGTTGGCCTCATCGGCCCTCACTTTATTTGTTTTCACTGTTACACATAAACATATCTGTCTGTCTGTCAAGCTCTGTTTATGTCTGTCTGTCTAGGTCTCTGTCTCAGAGCCACACGACTGTGTCATCATGTCTGGTTCATGTTTACTCATTATATCTGAAAGCTGATTATAGTAACCTTCATGCGGTAGCAGCAGCATTCTACCAGATCTTATTCTTCAAGATACCATTGCTCATCAAAGCTTATGATGGCCTAATTGAAGGTACAACTACATGAACCCATGTAGACCACAAAATGACCCAAGAACACTAAGAATGTAACCCAAATCTTGACAAAATAGAACATATAAGGAAGACAGCCCTGCTAACCCAAACACTGCCTCTGCTGCCAGACAATCACTTAACCCAAGCTCAGGGAAATAAAGCCTTCTCCTCCATAGCTCCACAGTATCTACTCTAGTGATACTATGAAAGGAAATCACAGAAACAACAGCAGTAACAAAAGAATAACACCAAGGACTCTACAACTCAACTTGTCTACCCAGCAGGATGCCGGTGTTATTATCGAACCTCTCACCACTGCCCAGGGAACATTAACAACAAACATGGCTGACTCCCCTTCCAACTCCACTCCCTTCAAAGGATTCACTCATGATCACCCAGGTATGATTATTCCTGACAATATTATGGACTACTCTTAAGTTACATTCACTTGTTAGACGAAGAATGAGGGGAGACCTGATCGAAGTGTATAAGTGGAAGATAGGTATTAATAAAGGGGATATTAATAAGGTCTTGAGGATGTCTCTCCAAGAGAGAACCCGCAGTAATGGATTTAAATTAGATAAGTTTAGATTTAGAAAGGACATAGGAAAGTATTGGTTTGGAAATAGGGTAGTTGATGAGTGGAACAGTCTACCTAGTTGGGTTATTGAGGCTGGGACTTTGGGTAGTTTCAAATCTAGGTTGGATAAGTACATGAGTGGGAGGGGTTGGATTTGAGTGGGACTTTCACGTCAGAGCTTATTTCTTGGGTGGCATTGAAAATTGGGTTGGGCAAATGTTTTGTTAGTGGGATGAATTGTAAAGGACCTGCCTAGTATGGGCCAGCAGGCCTCCTGCAGTGTTCCTCCTTTCTTATGTTCTTATGTTCTAGAAAATGAAAACAAAGATATTAAAGCAACACTTGCATGACACGAATCCAAGATAACCAACCTCGAGAACAAGATCTAAAACCTTGAAGAGAAGATTACATCGGGAAGTGCTGACACAGAAAATACTCTGAAAACAGCTATAGTCAGTCACACTGAGCAAATAACAACCCTAAATATGAAGGTTGAAGAAGCAATCAAGGACTGGAATCAGAACATGCACACTGGACTGAATGAACACCTTGATTTGAAAGATGACAAAACTGAACAAGATAAGTTGTCTTATGCAGTCATAATAAACAGCCCTCACATTCCTAGTGACATAACCCAAGCACAGTGCAAAGAAACTGCTATCAGGATAATACATGTGTAAAAGTTATCCTGCAAAACAATGAAATCAAAGAAACGCGTTTGCTGGGAAAACAATGTAGCAGACACAGTATTATGATCAGACTTCATTCATATGATAAAAGAAAGGACCATATTAAATCAGCAATTACAATGAAAAATGGAGTGTACATCAACGAGCGTCTAACAAGAAAAACGTCAAAACCTGTTCAGGTTGAGAAAGCTTAACCCTTTCAGGGTCCAGAGGCCAAATCTCAAAGGGTGTGCTAGGGTCCAAGATTTTTTGAAAAAAAAAAAAAAAAAAATCTTTTTTCTTACAGAATTAAAGATAATAATTTTCTTTTGGTAATAAAGCCAAAAAAAAAATTTTTTTTTGATCAGTATTTACCGAGATGTAGAGGCGTGAAGTTGACCCTCAATGACCCGGTGGCGGCAACATCAGCGACTTCCGTAAAGTCACATTATTTTATTTTAGGTTTTCATTACTTTTTTCTTTTCTTTTCTAATATTTTTTTTCCAGTAACTTTTGTGGCCTATGAGACCAATATAATGTATAAGTGTACACTCATTGTATTCAACACAATAACTGCACTAATTTGTTTATCATTATATTGCTTACAAAACTTGTTTACAAGTTTATTGTAAACAAAATGATGAAAATATTAGTGCAGTTGTGTTGAATACAAAGGTACCATATAGTACCATACAGTACAATGGTGCCATAAGGTGTAATGGTACTGTATGATACAATGGCACCATATGGTACAATTGTGCCATATGGTACAATTGTGCCATATGGTACAATGGTACCATGTGGTACAACATGGCACAATGGCACCATATGGTACAATGGTACCATATGATACAATGGTACCATATGATACAATGGTACCATATGGTGCAATGATACCATATGGTACATTGTACCATATTGTACAATGATACCATATGGTACATTGTACCATATTATACAATGATACCATATGGTACATTGTACCATGTGGTACTACATGGTACTGTTGTATTCAACACAATAAACACACTAATATTTTCATCATTATTTCATTTACAATAATTGTTTACAACAAAAATATACCAAAATGTTGTATATTAGTAATGTTCCTTTATATATTTTCAAATGTACAGCCACTCGACATGTTCCTTGAGGTGGATGACAAAGTGCTTTGTCTAGTAAACTGCTGAGTCACTGTGTCGCCACTCAGTCTTGGCTGCTTCCTCGTGCCACAAACACCACCTACTGATCATATGTTTCAGGGTACCATATGGTACATTGTACTATATGGTATAGGGTACCATACAGTTCAGGATACCATATGGTGCAGGTTACCATATGGTGCAGGGTACCATATGGTGCAGGGTACCATATGGTACAGAGTACCATATGGTTAGCTCAAATCACCGACCAGTATGTTTTAAATAAGTGACCCACTGATCAGAGCAGATCGACTGGTCCGGACCCTTGACTGGTCCGAACCCTTGACTGGTCCGAACCCGGGACTGGTCCGAACCCTTGACTGGTCCGAACCCTGGACTGGTTTCAAACGGTTTCGTTGTGCACCACCTAGCAGGTTATTAATAGAATATTCAAGAGGTTGCTAGTAGAATTGCAGTAAATCAACCATTCAAATCATTATGAAGCTGTGTGTAGTCTGTGGTCAGTCAAACAAACGGGCTTCCACATGCATAAATTGTCATTTCTGTGGAAATTGGTGTCACGCCCCTTGTGCAGATATCCAAGAACTAGCTACAAGCAGTATTAAAACAGGGAAGTGTTTTTGGGTATGCCCAAATGAGATAAATCTGTGGACTAAAATCACAAGGGTATAAAAGAGGTCAACATCAAGCTGCTTTCATAGAAAACCTGGAAGCTTTCTACAACAGATGGGAACAATAAAAAGTCCGGGCTGAATGGTACTGCCCTTGATACTGGCCATGTAGTCAGAAACTGTGAGGCTGGAGATGATGTCCTGGTAGTCAGTGAATGGGGGGCTGATGGTGCTGTCCTGGGAGACAGTAATGGGGAAGCTGGAGGTGCTGTCCTGGGAGACAGTAATGGTGAAGCTGGAGGTGCTGTCCTGGGAGACAGTAATGGTGAAGCTGGAGATGCTGTCCTGGGAGACAGTAATGGGGAAGCTGGAGATGCTGTCCTGGGAGACAGTAATGGTGAAGCTGGAGATTTTGTCCAGGTAGTCGGGAATTATACGCAGGAAGGAATACATATAAATGACCCCATAGGGGATAGGAGCCATAGTAGGGAAACAAGTGTAGTCAAAGATAAGATAAAACCAATATTGCAAACTAGAATACCGCAGGAAATAGCAAACAAGAGGACTCCACAAAAAATAGTGGGGATATATTACCAAAAACAAATGGGGGGAGCTCCTTTTTGGGTGCTAGGAGGATGAAGAAAGACAGGGAAACAGCCCCAAAACAGGGAATACAGTCACAAAAAAACCCAAAGGGAAAAAACGGAAACCAAGCCTGTGCAATACTACATGGGTATCTGCTGGCATGGGAAATCGGGAAAAAACAGATGGGACTGCAACTATGACCCCCCTAAAAAAAGCCATCCCCTATGACAACGGGAAAAGCAAACCCTTCCTGTAAGCTTTTTCACCCTGAACTGTTACCCTTCAGTACGGGAAAGACTGTGCTTAACTTAAATTGCCGGGCATACCACTAAAGGGGCAAAAAGATACAAAACATCCCAGGCCAGGGGAAAACCTGGGTACCCCACAGCCACTAAAGGGGGAGAGGTTTTTTAGTGCCGGGAAAGGGAAAAAAAAACGGGCGGGAAATGGCAAAATCGAAACCAAATCCATCATTCCTGGATGGAACCACAGTCGAGGCCCTCCCCCAAACCAACAGATAAAGTACAAATCCGGAAAAAAAATCCCCCCCCCGTACCAAAAAATACCCCCAGCCCGATAACATTCTCTTTGCAAATTACGGGGTCTAAAGCCCAACAAACAACAAAATACCTTTCATCCGGGCCTCCCTTGCGAGGCAAAGGGAATGTTCGCGCTTTCACTGAACCCACAAAAGGGTCACTTGGACAACGAAAAAATGGGGTCCCAAGTTTTCAAACCCATACAGATGTGACAGAGTGAAAAAGGGAAAAGGGGGGGGGTTTGGCCCGGAAAATTTCAGATCATTTTTCACAGAATGCAAATGCCTAAAATGATGTAGTGGAAGTTTTAGCAGTAAAGGTCGAGAACCAAAACCTAGTCATTTGTGATAGTCTACAAGCCTCCGGATGAAAACATCCCAGCAATTCCGGGAACAGCTGTTAAAAATTGACCACTGTCTGGAAACCTCCAGCTCCTGCACCCAACATCTTGCTCCTGGGGGATTTCAACTTAAGGCACCTAAAATGGAGGAATATAGCAAATAATATTGTTGCAGTAATAACACCAGGAGGCAGCTCTGATGAAAACTCACACTCACGCGAGCTTTTAAATCTCTGCACAGAATTCAATTTAAACCAGCAAATAATAGAGCCTACTAGACTGGAGAATACACTAGACCTCATCTTCACTAACAATGATGATCTGATAAGAAATATCCCCATATCAAAAACAATATACTCAGATCACAACATAATTGAGGTTCAGTCATGTATGCGCGGAGCCCCAGACCGACATAATGAGATTAGTCACGAGGGAGCATTCACCAAATTCAACTTCAATAACAAAAACATAAAGTGGGACCAAGTAAACCAAGTCCTAACCGATATAAGCTGGGAAGATATACTAAGCAACACAGACCCCAACTTATGCCTAGAACAGATTAACTCGGTGGCACTCGATGTATGCACAAGGCTTATTCCTCTAAGAAAAAGGAGGAGTAGATGAAAAAACAGAAAGAGACAGGCGCTCCCTTTACAGGCGACGGAAAAGAATAACAGAGCGGCTAAAAGAGGTAAATATATCTGAAATGCGTAGAGAGACACTGGTCAGAGAAATAGCAAGAAATCGAACTTAAGCTAAAAGAATCCTTTAGAGTCAGGAATCGCGGGAAGAACTAAAAGCCATAAATGAAATCGAAAGAACCCAAAGTATTTCTTCTCCTATGCCAAATCAAAATCGAGAACAACGTCCAGTATTGGGCCCCTACTTAAACAAGATGGGTCCTACACAGATGACAGCAAGGAAAATGAGTGAGCTACTCAAGCCCCAAATATGACTCAGTTTTTAGCAAGCCGCTAACCAGACTGAGAGTCGAAGATCAAAATGAATTTTTTATGAAGAGCCACAAAATTTGATTAACACAAGCCTATCCGATGTTATCCTGACGCCAAATGACTTCGAACAGGCGATAAATGACATGCCCATGCACTCTGCCCCAGGGCCAGACTCATGGAACTCTGTGTTCATCAAGAACTGCAAGAAGCCCCTATCACGGCCTTTTCCATCCTATGGAGAGGGAGCAAAGGACACGGGGGTCGTCCCACAGTTACTAAAAACAACAGACATAGCCCCACTCCACAAAGGGGGCAGTAAAGCAACAGCAAAGAACTACAGACCAATAGCACTAACATCCCATATCATAAAAATCTTTGAAAGGGTCCTAAGAAGCAAGATCACCACGCATCTAGAAACCCATCAGTTACACAACCCAGGGCAACATGGGTTTAGAACAGGTCGCTCCTGTCTGTCTCAACTATTGGACCACTACGACAAGGTCCTAATGCACTAGAAGACAAAAAGAATGCAGATGTAATATATACAGACTTTGCAAAAGCCTTCGACAAGTGTGACCATGGCGTAATAGCGCACAAAATGCGTGCTAAAGGAATAACAGGAAAAGTCGGTCGATGGATCTATAATTTCCTCACTAACAGAACACAGAGAGTAGTCGTCAACAGAGTAAAGTCCGAGGCAGCTACGGTGAAAAGCTCTGTTCCACAAGGCACAGTACTCGCTCCCATCTTGTTCCTCATCCTTATATCCGACATAGACAAGGATGTCAGCCACAGCACCGTGTCTTCCTTTGCAGATGACACCCGAATCTGCATGACAGTGTCTTCCATTGCAGACACTGCAAAGCTCCAGGCAGACATCAACCAAATCTTTCAGTGGGCTGCAGAAAACAATATGAAGTTCAACGATGAGAAATTTCAATTACTCAGATATGGTAAACATGAGGAAATTAAATCTTCATCAGAGTACAAAACAAATTCTGGCCACAAAATAGAGCGAAACACCAACGTCAAAGACCTGGGAGTGATCATGTCGGAGGATCTCACCTTCAAGGACCATAACATTGTATCAATCGCATCTGCTAGAAAAATGACAGGATGGATAATGAGAACCTTCAAAACTAGGGAGGCCAAGCCCATGATGACACTCTTCAGGTCACTTGTTCTATCTAGGCTGGAGTAATTGCTGCACACTAACAGCACCTTTCAAGGCAGGTGAAATTGCCGACCTAGAAAATGTACAGAGAACTTTCACGGCGCGCATAACGGAGATAAAACACCTCAATTACTGGGAGCGCTTGAGGTTCCTAAACCTGTATTCCCTGGAACGCAGAGGGAGAGATACATGATTATATACACCTGGAAAATCCTAGAGGGACTAGTACCGAACTTGCACACGAAAATCACTCATTACGAAAGCAAAAGACTTGGCAGACGATGCACCATCCCCCCAATGAAAAGCAAGGGTGTCACTAGCACGTTAAGAGACCATACAATAAGTGTCAGGGGCCCGAGACTGTTCAACTGCCTCCCAGCACACATAAGGGGGATTACCAACAGACCCCTGGCAGTCTTCAAGCTGGCACTGGACAAGCACCTAAAGTCAGTTCCGGATCAGCCGGGCTGTGGCTCGTATGTTGGTTTGCGTGCAGCCAGCAGCAACAGCCTGGTTGATCAGGCTCTGATCCACCAGGAGGCCTGGTCTCAGACCGGGCCGCGGGGGCGTTGACCCCCGGAACTCTCTCCAGGTAAACTCCAGGTAAACTCCAGGTACAGGGTACCATATTGTATGGGGTACTATATGATACAGGGTACCATTTGGTACAGAGTACCATACAGTACAGGACACCATGTGGTACAGATACAGGGATCCCTATGGAAATAAGTCTCCCTGACTGTTTTCGGTTATCCTAGGATTTTATACATATGCTGCTATGTATGATAATCTATGTAACTGTATTTGTGTATACCTGAATAAACTTGATCAAGCACACGTGGCATGGTATGTAAGTTTATTTAGGTATACACAAATAAAATTGCATAGATTATCATACATAGCAGCATATGTTTGTAGAACCTGGGATAACCCAAAAAAGTCAGACAAGCTTATTTCCATTAGGGTCCCTGTACCCTTTACTATATGGTACAATGTACCATATGGTACAATGTACCATATGATACATTGTACCATATGGTATCATTGTATCATATACCATTGTATGACATGGCACCATTGTACCATATGATATCATTGTATTACATGGCACCATTGTACCATATAGTACAATCATACCATATGGTTCAAAACCATAGAATTCCTCTTCAGATCCACTTCAATCAGACTTAGAACTGTAAGTTGTCAAAACGAGAGTCAGAATTTGCCAGGAGAGTGAGTGGGGAGTGAGAGCTTCCTTGCTGCCAGGCATGATGAACAAAGCTACTTTGGTGGTGTTCCCACAATGCCATGCAGGCATCCAGATTTTTTCTATTGTGCGCACACTGACCACCCAGACCCATTCTCTCAGATGTAGGCCTACCAGCCTTCTCGTGCTAAATTTGACGCTGCTAGAATTTTGGCATAGATCTACGGCACGGACCCTGAAAGGGTTAAACAGGAAAACAAAAAACTTCAGTGTTTCACTTGAGATGGGAAAATACTAGTTAGGAAAACATCAACAGGACAACAATATACTAACTCAAATGAACATGATTTCTCTACCTTCCTTAGAAAAGCTGACATTTCTGTAACAGATTAGGTAAGTTCCCTTAACCCTTTGAGGGTCGTGCCGTAGATCTTCGACTATACGTTGAGGGTCCAAACCGTAGATCTATGCCAAAATTCTAGCGACATCAAATTTAGCGCAAAAAGGCTGGTAGGTCTATATGTGAGAGAATAGGTCTTTGTGGTGTGTGTGCACCATAAACAAAAATTCTAGGTGCCCGCATAGCATTGTGGGAACGCCGCCTCAGTTACCTTTATTCACCATGCCTCGTTGCAAGGCAGCTCTCACTCCAAGTTAAATTGGGAATCTCCTGTTTCTATCTGATAGAAGTTGAAATGAAGATGAATTTTATGGCTTTGATCAATTAGTGACAGAAAGGAATGACCAGAATATTGAAAACAGTGCAGAAAATCCTGACGATCCTCAACCTTCTACCTCTGGTGTGGGCACATCTCAGTCACGTTCGGTTCTACCTCGTCGCAAGAGAAAACTAATATTTTCACATGGCCAGGCCTCAGACTTCAGTAGTGATGATGATAGTGATGTGGATTGTGATTTTATTACTCTTGACGATCATTCTAGTAGTGATAGTGAGGAATCATATTCACCAGTGAAGCGCCAGTATATACATTGCCGCATGCACTCTGGTAGTGTTCCCTATGCAGTGCCCAGGGGACGGAGCACATCTCATTGCTCTATACCAGGAATAAACAGTGAAAGTGAGGATGATGTGGCTACACTTGGCATGGATAGACCACAGGCATCAGTAGGTGGTGGTATTGGTGGTGTTTGTGGTGGTGGTAGTGGTGATGGTAGTGCCACAGCCATGCACAACTCACCAGCCCAGGCTGGGACCCATGCTGCTGACTCCTCTGCTCAAGGACAAATATGAGCATCAGCCACTGCCCCACCACAACCACAACTACCACCACAACCAGCTTATGATGTCCAGTATCCACCAGCAAACCGTATCTGGGATTGGCAGCAAAATCGCAATTTCGTTCCCATTCCCCATCAGTTTGATGACTCTCAAAGTGGAATTCTACCAACTTGTCCCTTTGGAAACACTGCAAATGAACTGGAATTCTTTGAATTATTCTTTGACCAGCCCTTGATGGAAACTATTGTCAGGGAAAGTAACAAGTATTTTGAGTACACCATGGCAAATATGATCATATTACCACAGTCAAGACTACACAGGTGGAAAGAGACAACTGTTGCTGAAATGTATTTGCTTTTTACAACAATAATGCTTATGCCTCATGTCTATAAGCATAATGTAAAATCATACTGGCCCTTAGATCGGCTAATTTGTACCCCGGTCTTCAGTAAAATCATCCCAATGAACAGTTTATTTTACTGTTACATATGGTCCCTTTCTCTGACAAAACCCACAACAGAAGGGGACAGGTTATCAAAAATTTAAAAATTTTTTATATATCTGAAACAAAAGTTCAACAGTATTTTAAACCTTTTAAAGAATCTTGTAATTGACATTTTTTGATTTTGTTCAAAGGTAAACGGTCATTGAAGCAGTAATATCAAGAAAGAGGAAAGTTTTTGGTAAAAACTGTTTGTCTTGTGACTGTGAAATCCTGGTTTTGGATATTATTATATAAAGGGGAAAAAACATTGAAGTACCGGGATTTTATTGGTATCTCAGGTGACATAGGAAAACATGAGGGCCCCTTTATTTTGGTAAGGGCAACATTTAACTGATCGGTACAAAAACCCCTTTCTCATGATTTTTGGATGAACAGACAGATATTGGGGCACAGTGCGTTCAGTCAAAACAATGCCCAGGTTCAACGCAGGCACTCGTGTGGTGATTTTCAGGTTTTACTGCCAATGACATCATGGCATTAAAAGGGCATACAAACGAGTATCACATTGTTAAACCCACCGTAATGAAATGCAAGACATGGCAAATTTGATAGAAGACTGGAGTTTTCCCTGGTTTTACCGGAGAGATTTTCGGGTCAACGCCCCCGCGGCCCGTTCTTTACCGGGCCCCTGGATCGCCCCTGATAAACCGGGCTTTGCTGCTGGCTGCACGCAAACCAACGTCGAGCCACAGCCCGTACAGAACTGATTTTAGGGCTTGTCCAGTGCCAGCTTGAAGATGCAGGGTCTGTTGGTAATCCCCCTTATGTGGTGGGGAGGCAGTTAACATCTGGGTCCCCTGACACTTATTGTAGGGGCCCCTTTAAAACTGCTAGTGACACCCCGCTTTTCATTGGGGGGATGGTGCTCGTCTTCCAAGTCTTTTTTCTTTCGTATGATGATTTTTCGTGTGCAAGTTTCGGGACTAGTCCCTCTAGGATTTTCCAGGGGTATATAATCAGTATCCCCCTCCGCTTCAGGGAATACGGTTTAGAAAACCTCAAGGCCCCAAATTGAGGGGTTTTTTTCTCCTTATGGGCCTGAAAGTTCTCTGTACATTTTTCTAGGTCGGCAATTTCACCTGCCTTGAAAAGGGGCTGTTTAAATGCAGCAATATTCCACCTAGAAGAAAAAGTGACCTAAGATGTCATATGGGCTTGGCCCCCTAGTTTTGAAGGTTCTCATTATCCATCCTTCATTTTTCTAGCAATCGATTGAACAAATTTTTTGGTCCTTTAAGGAGATCCTCCGAAAAACCTCCCAGGGCTTTGACGTTTTGGGTTTCGCTCTTTTTTTGGGCCCGAATTTGTTTTTTTACTCTGATAAGATTTAATTTCCTCATGTTTACCATATCTGAGTAATTTAAATTTCTCAAACGTTGAACTTCATATTGTTTTCTGCGCCCACTAAAGATTTGGTTGGTTTTCCCCCTGACCTTGCAGTGTCTGCAATGGAAGACACTGTCATGCAGATTCGGGTGTCATCTGCAAAGGAAGACACGGTGCTGTGGCTGACATCCTTGTCTATGTCGATATGAGGATGAGGAACAAGATGGGAGCTATACTGTGCCTGTGGAACAGAGCTTTTCAACCGTAGCTGCCTCGGACTTTACTCTGTTGACGACTACTCTCTGTGTTCTGTTAGTGAGGAAATTATAGATCCATCGACCAACTTTTCCTGTTATTCCTTTAGCGCGCATTTTGTGCGCTATTACGCCATGGTCACACTTGTCGAAGGCTTTTGCAAAGTCTGTATATATTACATCTGCATTCTTTTTGTCTTCTAGTGCATTTAGGACCTTGTCGTAGTGATCCAGTAGTTGAGACAGACAGGAGCGACCTGTTCTAAACCCATGTTGCCCTGGGTTGTGTAACTGATGGGTTTCTAGATGGGTGGTGATCTTGCTTCTTAGGACCCTTTCAAAGATTTTTATGATATGGGATGTTAGTGCTATTGGTCTGTAGTTCTTTGCTGTTGCTTTACTGCCCCCTTTGTGGAGTGGGGCTATGTCTGTTGTTTTTAGTAACTGAGGGACGACCCCCGTGTCCATGCTCCCTCTCCATAGGATGGAAAAGGCTCGTGATAGGGGCTTCTTGCAGTTCTTGATGAACACAGAGTTCCATGAGTCTGGCCCTGGGGCAGAGTGCATGGCATGTCATTTATCGCCTGTTCGAAGTCATTTGGCTCAGGATAACATCGGATAGGCTTGTGTTAATCAAATTTTGTGGCTCTCTCATAAAAATTCATTTTGATCTTCGACTCTCAGTCTGGTTAGCGGCTTGCTAAAAACTGAGTCATATGGGACTTGAGTAGCTCACTCATTTCCTTGCTGTCATCTGTGTAGGACCCATCTTGTTTAAGTAGGGGCCCAATACTGGACGTTGTTCTCGATTTTGATTTGGCATAGGAGAAGAAATACTTTGGGTTTCCTTTCGATTTCATTTATGGCTTTTAGTTCTTCCCGCGATTCCTGACTCCTAAAGATTCTTTTAGCTTAAGTTCGATGCTTGCTATTTCTCTGACCAGTGTCTCCCTGCGCATTTCTGATATATTGACCTCTTTTAGCCGCTCTGTTATTCTTTTTCCGTCGCCTGTAAAGGGAGGCGCCTGTCTCTTTCTATTTTACATCTACTCCTCCTTTTCTTAGAGAATAAGCCTTGTGCATACATCGAGTGCCACCGAGTTAATCTGTTCTAGCATAAGTTTGGGTCTGTGTTGCTTAGTATATCTTCCCAGCTTATATCGGTTAGGACTTGGTTTACTTGGTCCCACTTTATGTTTTTGTTATTGAAGTTGTATTTGGTGAATGCCCCTCGTGACTAGTCTCATTTTGTCGGTCTGAGGCTCCACGCATACATGTCTGAACCTCAATTATGTTGTGATCTGAGTATATTGTTTTTGATATGGTGACATTTCTTATCAGATCATCATTGTTAGTGAAGATGAGGTCTAGTGTATTCTCCAGTCTAGTAGGCTCTATTATATTTGCTGGTTTAAATTGAATTTTGTGCAGAGATTTAAAAGCTCGTGTGAGTGTGAGTTTTCATCAAGCTGCCTCCTGTGTGTATTACTGCAACAATATTATTGCTATATTCCTCCATTTTAGGTGCCTTAAGTTGAAATCCCCCAGGAGCAAGATGTTGGGTGCAGAGCTGGAAGATTTTCCAGACAGTGGTCAATTTTTAACAGCTGTTCCTGGAATTGCTGGGATGTTGCATCCGAGGCTTGTAGACTACCACAATGACTAGGTTTTGGTTCTCGACCTTTACTGCTAAAACTTCCACTACGTCATTTGAGGCATTAAGCAGTTCTGTGCAAACAAGTGACTCTGCAATGTACAGGCCAACCCCCCCCTTTTGCCTGTTCACTCTGTCACATCTGTATAGGTTGTAACCTGGGATCCATATTTCGTTGTCCAAGTGATCCTTTATGTGGGTCTCATGAAAGCCGCGAACATTGCCTTTGCCTCTGCAAGCAGTCCACGGATGAAAGGTATTTTGTTGTTTATTGCTGGCTTTAGACCCTGTATATTTGCAAAGAAGAATGTTATCGGACTGGTGGTATTGTTGGTACTGGGGGGGGATTTTTTTTCCGGCATTAGTATCTGTATCTGTTGGTTTGGAGTGGAGGCCATCGACTGTGGTTCCACTAATGAACATATTCAAAAACTAGTGACAGCGATTGATTATACGCAAAACATGCGCTTGGTTGACAAATCTTACATGCAGATTGGCTTTGTTGATTGTGTTCATAAGAGTTACAAGTGGTACATGAAACTTTTCTTGCATCTCATGGACATTTCGATGCTCCATGCATATAATATGTACCAAGTGAAGACTGACAACAGACCACCACATGGTGAATTTTGTTTGTCTGTTGTCAGACAACTCATAATGAAATACCAGGTAACAACACCTGCTATACAAAACCGTCCTCGAACTCCTCAGGATATACCCAAGCATTTGAGGAGGGAAGGTGATCAATTCATAATACAGCTTCCTGAAACTAGAAAGAAATTTGCTCAGAAGAGATGCATTGTCTGTGCACAAGCAAAACGACGGCAACAAAGACGCAAAGACACTCGGTTTATGTGCTAGGAATGTAAGGTACCTCTGTGCATGGTGCCTTGTTTCAAGGAGTTCCACAAGCTCCAGCAGTTCTACATGTCCAGTGATTGTAAATATGTAAATATATGATAGAACATTAGTATTATACAAGATTTGTGCATGTTTAGTGTATTAAACAAAAGTGGTAAACAGTAATATGATAATAACTTTAGTGCAGTTATTGTGTTCAATACAGTAAGTTTATATATATATGTATATATATACATTATATACAGTATTGGTCTCTCTGGCCCTAAATGTTAGTAGGAAAAGAAAAAATAGAAAAGAAAAGAAAAAACTATAAAAAACGTAAAATAAAGTAATGCATGTATGTGGAAATCGTCGATGTTGCCGCCACCCGGTCATTTTGGGTCAACTTTTCGGCACTGTTTCTCAGTAAGTACTGATCAGAAATTTTTTTTTTGTTTTATTACTTTCACAAAAATATACTCTTTAATCCTGTAAGAAAAATAATTTTTTTTTTTTTCAAAATTTCTTGGGCACTGGGGCACCCCTTCTGGTTTTGGCCTTGGACCCTGAAAGGGTTAAAATGAGCCTCAGAAAATAATATAAAGTTCAGTGAAGACAAATTTCAGTTACTCAACTTTGGAAAACTCAAGGAAATAAGCACTGGATCAGGTATAAAATTTAAAACTACACAATAGAGCAAAAAACTAGTTTGAAGGACCCAGGAATGATAATATTACAGGATCTCACTTCCAAAGATCACAACAATGTCTCTACCTATATAGGAAAATGATAGGATGGATAATGAGAACCTTCAAAACAAGGGATGCCAAGCCAATGATGATTCTCTTCAAATCATTTGTTCTCTCTAGTTTTGAGTATTGCTGTATATAATACTCACAGTTATTATATCTCTTGTAGTGGTGAAGGCTTGTTACTTTATTGGATTCTTGTATATAGGCAGTGTGTTATGGCACCCAAGACCCAGAGGGCCATGTCAGCAAGAGAGGAAGCTCATTGTCTCTAGGCTGTCAGGTGCATGTGTGAGGCAAAGTAAGCATGGTGTAGGCAGAATTTGGTAGGCCTATGACACTAGGTGTGAGCACCATCATGCCACAAAATATAGAGTGATAATGAAAAATGTAAACCTCAACTGGGCATACATTGCTTGCTCACCTACTCATGGTCATCCTTGACCATTGTTTTACTGAGAAAGTTTGGTTTTCCCTCTCATAGGAACAGGGCTGTGGAGAAATTTTCTCCAGGAGGGGGTATCAGCCCCTTCAGCCCCTTTCAGCCCCTTTCAGCCCCTTTCAGCCCCTTTCAGCCCCTTTCAGCCCCTTTCAGCCCCTTTCAGCCCTGAGGGGCCCAGCCCTCTCAGAAGGGGCAAACATCTTGTTTACTGCTAGAGCAAGTAATTGATCCCAGATGCAGTATGAGTATGTGACGTGGTCAAGCAGCTGCCACTCCATACAAGAGTCCAGTGTTGCAAAGTGTAGTTTAATAAAGACAGTCCATCTCTTACCTTAGCAGGACAATTAAGGAAAATCCTGCTCCCACTTCATTACCATGGTAAAGATAGTGTACATTGTTGTCTATGCTTAAGACAGCAAGAATCAAGCATTCTGCTTTGCCTCATGGAGGAAGTGGCAAGGAAGCAAAAGTTAACTAGGTCAGCTTTTCTTTTATGTTTGAGGGACATTGGAGTGGCGTAGGACGCTGTGACGTCAGATTACTTTTGACCCTACTGGGAGTCACAATGACGCCAGGATAACCAACAAAGAACACTGATCCATGCATTAGTGTGAACAAAGTGTCTCACAAAACACGATAAAGACTTACAGAGAAGTGTGATCAGCTTCTTTAGTGATATGGTGTGAACAATTATTAATGAACAGTGTAACAATGAGTGTTGCAATCCAACAGAGTGTAGTGCGACATTCTTCAAAGAACACTATTCTTCAATCAACTCATCAGATATCCGGGCATAACTATGGGTCAGATACATATACCCAGGTAAGTGTTCTAACTCGTAATGTACTACTATTGACTGCACAGTTGAGTATGAGTTATGAGTTAGTCACTTATCATAAACCCTGGTGATAAGTGGACCTTTGAGTCCACACAAGTAAGTGTTGTCAGCCATCAGTGAATGAAATATGCTGACATAACACCCCCTAGGGGTAAATTATTATTAACATAATACGTATACTCTGTTACAGCCCATTGTGAAGTGGATGAGACAGCTTCTCAAAACCTAGCCTGCAGTGGCGGGTGTGCAGGCAATGAGCTGTCTTATCAGCTAAGTACCCCTTATATTTAATCTTTAACCTTAGCTGGTAAACCATTTCTCAACAAGGGCACAGAACACAAAATAAAAGCATATATATATACAGTAGGGCCCCATTTATATGGCAGGTTAGGTTCCAGGCTACTGCCATAAAGCGGAAATTGCCGTAAAGTGGAACACCTTTTTTTCCCCTTATAAATGCATACAAATACTAAACAACAAGTTTACACTAACATATATTAAGTTAGTAATAGAACTAGGCATCAAAAAAACAATAAAAAAGTACAATACACACATAGTGCACTCATTACTTACCCTAAAATATTTATAGTCTTAATCTAGGGTGAGACAAGTACTATTTATTGTAAGAAATCAAGTGTGGTATGTATGGTAGTCAGCCAGGCTACCATACCAGGCCACCCCACCTACACATAATATTCTGTTACATTTAAGCATCCCAGAGCAATAAAATGCATATACAGTTCACTCATTACTTACCTTAAAATATTTGTAGTCTTAATGTAGGGTCAGGGGTGAGTAAACGAGATAAAACGAATAAATGAGAGAGAGAGAGAAAATGAGTGCATGAGAGAGGACAGGCGCAGAGTTACATAAACAAACCAGACGAACATAAGTTTTGTAAACAAACAAAGTGTTCACATCTGGTTTGTGTACAAGTTACATTGTGTACAAGTTGTCTCTACATTGATATGGTAGAATAAATAAAGAAGAACACTTCCATTCTCATGTAACACCATTTTTAGAAGAAATGAAGGCAGTGGAAATAAGTCACTCTGACTTTTTTTGGGTTATCCTAGGTTCTCTACACATATGCCGTTATGTATGATAATCTACGTAACTGTATTTGTGTATACCTGAATAAACTTACATACATACGAAAGGAATAATTTTCTACAGTTACCCCCAGTAACACATTTTCTCTCATATTAGAACAGAGAAAATGTTATTCTTGCTGTCACATGTTCAAGTTATCTGGCTACCACATCTCATATTTATGTTCATTTATTCTATCGTAGGGTGTAATTATCATCTTTTTATGTTATGTATCGTGTTTATTATATAATTTTGAAAACAATATCAAGGATGGATTAATGAAAATGTGTACATTAACGTAATGTACGACATTTAATGAGACTCTGTGATTATTATTATCATTTCTAGTATGGCGTCACTTGTGCAAGTCGTCTGGCTACCACTTCTCATATTTATGCTTATTTATTCTACTGTGGGGTGTATTTATCATCTTTATATGTTATGCATCGTGTTTATTATATAATTTTGAAAAAATATCATAGATGGATTAATGAAAATGTGTATATTATTGTGAAAATTTGTGTGGACTGCTTACAAGTGAGTCACCTACCCTGGCAAACTCTGTTGACACCGAGCTCTGAGGTCGGTACCTCAGCCTCACAAGTGGCTTATAGGACAGATTTTCACAAATGATTGATGTTGCAAGAAACTCACCTGCATGCACGTTTAAAGGAGTAACTTACTTGGTGTTGCAGCATATATCCTGATCTTCAACTTCCCTAAGCTTAGCCTTAGCCCCTTTGGACTTCCCATCAGAAACCACATGCAACTGGGAGCCTTAATTCCTGCAATATTAAATCGTTATTAGTGACCTGCCTGCACCTCAGAAATTCCTATATCCAAGAGGGTGTGTATCTCCTAGTAAAACAAAGCAGACACGGACACTAGTTTCCAGATGAGGGAAAACGTGGGCTTCTGGGCTGCAGCCTTTGCTGGCAAAGGGCCTAGAGAAAACTCACTCAAAATTTCCCCCCAACACGGGCCGAAATTCAAGATAAAGGGGAGGTCTTTTTTACGTAGGGCCCCTGCGGGGGTCATCTTGGTACTCGAGGTCCCTTACCAATTTCCCCGTCTGAATGTAAGCAAGGGGGGGGCCTGTCTGTGATCTCGGCACGTCTTTCGTTGGTGTCTGCCCCTTAAGTAGAATGCTTTTGTGTTTGAGACCCGCGCCTCGTAGTTCAAACTAGGGCTGCCAGTTCTTTAGCTAATTTTTTTGTTTGCCTATATTTTTGGCCCTTTTACTACCTATGTTAAGGTCTTAGGTCTCATTATTATTTCTACGTTTCCTTAGTAAAACCCAATGTTAATATACAAAAGTAAAACTACCCACCCTTCCTGAAAGGGGAATCTATAACTTAAATAGGCTTACCAAAAATGCCAATTGGGCCATTTGGGACCCCTTTGTACGCCGTCCCTTCAGGGGGGCCCTTGGCGTGGTGAAGAGGCTCTTTGGGCTGAGGAATTAGACCTAGGGGTTTTCTTCCTAGTCATTTGTGATAGTTACAAGCCTCCGGATGAAAACCCCAAAAATTCCAGGAACAGCTGTTAAAAATTGACCATGTCGGGAAAACCCTTCCAGCCCCTGCACCCAACATCTTGCTCCGGGGGGGATTCAATTTAAAAAGGCCCCTAAAATGGAGGAATTAGCAAATATATTGTTGCAGTAATAAACCAAGCAGCTTGATAAAAATCCACTCACCGGCTTTTAAATCTCTCCCCAAAAAAATTTCAATTTAAACCAGCAATAATAGAGCCTACGATGGAGAAACATAGCCCTTTCATCTTCACTAACAATATGATCTGTAAAAAAATATCACCAATCAAAAACAATATACTAAATTTCACAACATAATTGGGGTTTCAGTCATGTATGCGCGGACCCCCAGACCACATAATGAGATTATCACGAGGGAGCATTCCCCAAATTAAACTTCAATAACAAAAACTAAAGTGGGCCCAAAGAAAACCCAAGTCCAAACCCGATTAAGGGGGAAGAATACTAACAAAACAGACCCCAACTTAGCCAGAACAGATTAACTCGGTAGCACTCGATGTAGCACAAGGTTTAATTCCTCTAAAAAAAGGGGAGTAGATTAAAACAAAAGAGACAGGCCCCCTTTACAGGCGCGGAAAAAGAATAACAAGGGCTAAAAAGGTCAAATTCTAAAATGCTGGGGGAGACACTGGTCAGAGAAATAGCAACACGAACTTAAGCTAAAAAATCCTTTGGGATCGGGAACGCGGAAGAACTAAAAGCCATAAATGAAATCGAAAAAAACCAAATATTTCCTTCTCCATCCAAATCAAAATCGAGAACAACGTCATATTGGGCCCCTATTTAAACAAAGGGGTCCTACAAGATGACAACAAGGGAAATGATGAGCACTAAATCCCAATAACTCATTTTTTAGCAAGCCGCTAACCAGACTGAGAGTCGAAGATCAAAATGAATTTTTTATAAAGGAGCCACAAATTTGATTAACAAAACCCTATCCGTGTTATCCTGACGCCAATATTTCGAACGGGCGTTTAAAGACATGCCCATCCTCTCCCCCGGGCCAATCAGGGAACTCGTGGTCATAAAGAACTGAAAGAACCCCCTATACGAGTTTTCCATCCTTGGAGGGGACTGGACACGGGGGCCTCCCAAGTTACTAAAAAAAAAGACATGCCCCACTCCACAAAGGGGGCGGGTAAAGCAATAGCAAAGAACTACAGACCAATACACTAACACCCCATATCATAAAATCTTTGAAGGGTCCTAAGAAAAGACACCAGCTCTAAAAAACCCTCAGTTACACAACCCGGGGCAACAGGGGTTTAAAAAAGGCGCTCCTGTCTGTCTCAACATTGGACCACACGACAAGGTCCTAAATCACTAGAAGACAAAAAGAATGCAGATGTAATATATCAATTTTTGAAAAAACCCTTTCGACAAGGGGACCATGGCGTAATACGCACAAAAGCGTGCTAAAGGAATAACAGGAAAAATCGGTCGAGGGATCTAAAATTTTTCCTCACTAACAAAACAGGAGTAGTCGTCAACAAGTAAAGTCCGGGGCACTACGGTAAAAAGCTCTTTTCCAAAAGGCGATATGGGCCCTGGCAAACCTCAGAACACATTCTGACATTTAAAAAGGAATCGTTCGGGGACCCTGTACCCGTGTGTGTTGGCCCCATATTAGAGTTGCGGCACCATTTTTGGAACCAACACCTACCCCAAGCATGTAAAAAAACTAGAAAAAGTGCAAAGGTTTGCAACAAGACTAGTCCCAGAGTTAAAGGTAGTCCTACGAGGAAGGTTTAAGGGAAATTATACCATTTTAATGTTCAACCTGAGACACTGGGGGACAGGAGAGATGGGGGGACATATAACGACTTACAAAATACAAAGGGGGAATTGACAAGGTGGAAAAAGACAGGTGCTCCAAGCTGACAAGCAACATGGGGACAATTTGGAAGCTGAAGACAAGATGAATCAAAGGGATGTTAGGAATTTTTTTTTTTTTCCACCCAAGAGTATCAGGAAGTGGAATAGTTTGGGAAGCGATGTAGTGGGGGCAGGTCCATACATAGTTTTTAACAAGGTACGATAAAGCTCATGGTTCAGGGAGAGTGACCTAGACGACCAGTGAAGAGGGGGGGTCGGAGCTTGGACTCGCCCCCTGAAACCTAAACTAGGTAGACAACTGGGGAGTACACATGGAAATGCTTTATTTTTTATTTATTTTTATTTATTTATTTATTATTAATTTGAACATGATACAGAGAAGTACAAGGAATACAATTTTTAAAGTGCATCATGCCACAGTCCCTTGTATGCAGAGCATTATGGGCAGCTTAAAATTAACTTAAGATTATCTAAGCAATGATAATTCAGTGAACAAAAATTTTTTTTAAATAGATCAATTTGTACAAATAGTTTTACAAAGACAGGTCATATTCAAATTCAAATTCAAAGTTTATTCTCTATAAGGATTACAATGCTGAGTTTACAGAAATTTGGTTATTGTGTGGTTTACATGTAGTAAAATAATGATTACAGAGTGTACCACTAGAATGCTTAGCATGGCTAGGCATTTCGGCAACTTGTTTTATTCTTATTGTAAAATATTACAAAGATGAGGTAATTGGTTTTTTGGCTAATGACAAATACTAGTTTGTGAGTTTAGAAGAAAAAGCTTTTTTTTTGGCACAGTACATATTTCAGTATTAAGTACACGGGATTCATTATTTAAGTGAGATAAATTTCTTTTTATGGTCAAATGGGTGAGTGAGTGTAATTTGTGAACCCCAGGGGGTATTCGGTATTTAGTTGATGGGGTGTATCGGGAGATAAGATGTTTTCTAATGGTAGTTTTGAAGGTGATAATGTGTCCATTCTAGAGTTCTCGGTAGGGTTTTCCCAGATTTTGGGGGCCTTTGCAACTTGATTTTTGAAAAGGTTTAGTCGGACAAGGGGGAATGTCGAAGATGTTTTTATCGGGTGTTATCCCTGTGGGTTCTGTCACAACTATCAAAAAGCGTTTTGGGTTAAGGGTGATATTGAGTTTAAGGCCCTTAAATGAGATTGCACATTAGAAGGGTTGGATGTACTGAACAGGGAGTAAGTTAGGTCTATGAAGAGTGGGAGGGTGTTTGCCAGGGATGGGATTTAGTGATTATTCTTACTGCAGCTTTTTGGGGGTTTTTATTATTGGCTTTGGTGTGTTGCTGCAGTTGATCTCAAGCACAAATAGCAAGGGAGGTAGGAAAAATAAGTGAGGGGTTTTTTTGGGGAAAGGGGCATTTTGGGGCACGTAGTATCGTTTGTTGGAGAGGACCCAACCCTTTTTGGGATTTTTTTTTGGGTTATACTGAATGGGTGCTGAAATTCAGGTTGTTGTCAGGTATAACCTGGGAATTTGCCCCCATTATTTCGGGTTTTAGGTTTGTCAGTTTTAATGTTATTTGTGCATCTCCTACTCTGCTACCAAACATAATAAGTAGGTTTTGTCAGTTTTAAAAGCGTAAGTTTTTGGCTGTCTCAAGTCGAATTTTGATCAGTTTTTTTCCCCCCTTCACCAATGGTTTGAGGGGGGGCAAGATTAGGGTGAGAGATACATAAGTTGTGTCGTCAGAAAAGAGAATGGGTTTCAGGTTTGGGGATTCGTTTGGAAGGTCATTGTGTATATAAAAGGAAGAGCAGGGGACCAAGGACATTTTCCCTGCGGAACTCATTCAATGGCCATTTCGATGCGGGTCTTTAATGGTGACATACTGATCCCTATTAGTAAGTAAGATTTGAAATAAGCAAGCGCAGGCCCTTATACCGTATATCAAGTTTGTGGAGTAGGAGTCGTGGTCTACTGTGTAAAAAAGCTTTTCTTAGGTCAATAAAAATTCCTATGGATATTCCTTATTTTCCAATGCTGTGTAAAGCAATTAGCTTTTTAATGATTTCATCATTGTGCTTTTTTTTTTCCTAAACCCAAATTTGGCGGGGGGTTGAGTATTTTTGAGCCTTATAAATGAATACAGTCTCCTGTGCACGAGTTTCTCAAAGTTTTTTGGAAAGAAATGGTAAGTTAGATATTGGCCTATAGTTGTTTTTAAATTGTGGGTCACCCCCTTTTTTATTGGGGGGGAACCTTGCCCTTTGAGTAGTTTCGGGGAAGGGGCAGTCCTAGTGACTTGTTAAAAGTAATGAAATAGCTGCGAAAAAGGACATGGGCCGCTCGCTTGTCAGTAATGGTGGGGCATGAACAGATTTCCCCCAGTTTTTTTAAGTGACTTTATAATCTCGGGGGACTTCCCCGGGCTCGTTGGTGCAAGAAAAGAATTTGGGAAATTTTCCCATCAGGGTGTCCCCGGCATGGGCTTGGTATGTGGATTTTACTGGGGGAGATTTTGATCCTATGGGTTTAGAAGAAGTCGTTTTTCTTTTTTCTGTGTCAGTGGAAAGTAGTGGGGTTTTTATTATTTTTTTTTTGGACAATATTTTTGGTTTTTCCCCAGTTTTGGGGCCCCCTAGAAACTGAGAAGTGTTTTCCAGGGGCTTTTTAAAATTCCCCCTAGTGTCGTGAAAACACTGGAGTAGTAAGTTGTTTGGCTTTCTTTATTACTTTGGTGAAGGATGAATAGGGTTTTAAAATGTCTTTGTGTATTAAGCCCTGTCTATATTGCTTTTATATTGGTGTTTTTTGTCAATGGATTTCAGAAGGTGCTGTTAGCCATGGGCATCAACCATTTGTTTTTTATCTGTTTTTTTTTTATAGGACAATGTTTGTTGTATAGTTAAGTAATTTGTTAAAAAAAATGTCGTCCACTCAATACCATTTGGCCCTTTAAAAATTCTGTAGGCCTCAACAGTCTCTAGGTCAGCTGTGAATTTCCTTACTGGGCCTCATCATGGATCTAAATGAGACTTTTTTTTTTCAAGGGTATTTACTAATGTTTTAGGGGGAAAGGGAGGGGAGTGGTCTTAGTGCTATCTGGATTATCCCCGATTTTAAGGGGGGGTAGTATATTTGGGCCATAGTGGTTATTATGGTTTCACTTGTCTCAGTGAGCCTGGTTGGGTTTGTTTTTGTTGGGATGAGAAGGGGTTTTCATATTGTTGTGAAATCAGTTACAGGCTGACATCTAGTAAGCCAAGGTTTATGTTGAATCTCCACTAAGAAAGGTGGTGTTATTCATTTGCTGTTTGTTATTATGACTTTAATTTTTCCCCTGAAATTTGGATGTTTGTGTGAGGGTTTTCCCGGTAAATGGCACCGATTGTTTTAGGGGCTGCTGTGAATCAGTGGAATGGAGTATTTTGTTTGCTAATAAAATTAAAAAGTAACAAAGTTTTTTATTGCGTCACGGTTGATATTTTTTGGGATACAAAAAGAGAAAGTTTATGAGATACAATTTAGAATATAATTATTGTATTTAAATTTTGTTGCGGGTTTAGTAAGTGTTTTTTGAGAAGGATTAATTTATAAACAGACAGAGTTTTTTTATATTCACAGGTAATGAATTCCAATTTTAGGGCCTTTTTTTGCATTAAGTTTAATCTTTTTTTAAAAAAAACGCAAACCTCTATAAAAAGCACTGCCCAAAAAAAATAAACAGATGACTGGAAAAGACGAACAGTCCCTGGGTAACACCCCGTTTCCTTAAATCCTAAATAAAAACACCTTGTGAAAAACAGTACAGAAGGGCCACAAACCAGAGACCAACAAAAAAGTTACTCGCAATCCAACCGCCTAATAAAAAGGGCTAAAAAAAATTTTTTATAAACAGATTATCCCAAATTACGAGGGATATAAAAAAGCCGGAAAAACCCCACGAAATTCTAGGGAAATTTTTTACAACCCCATCTATAAAAATTTAAACAACCACGGTGGCATCACACATCCCTTTTCTAAGGGCCCACTTTTTTCGGGAAATAATTTCCCCTTTTCCTCATACTCTAACTTGGCTCACTATCCCCGTAAAAACTCTTTACTGCTTTCAGTAACTACCCCCTACACCATACACTTGCAACATTGCCACATTTCCCCCCTATCCACCCTGTAACGCCTTTTCCAAAACCATAATGCCCAAAGACCTCTTTAGCCTATCTAAATACGTTTCCCTTATATGTTTCACTGTAAAAAAACCCGGGGCCCACACCCCCTACCTTTTTCCCAAAAACCCCCTTGTTTATCGCTATCCTAAACGGAGAATAGGATAGCAATAACAAGGAGGCTTTTGGAAAGGTAGGGGGGGTGTGGACCAGGTGTTTACAGGAAACATTAAGTGAAAAATATTTTGATAAGGCTAAAGAGGGCTTTGTGGCATTATGGATTTGGAAAAGGCGTTTTTGACAGGGTGGGTAGGGGGGGAAGTGGGAGATGTTGCAAGTGTAGGTGTAGGAGGTAGGCTACGAAAGCAGGAAGAGTTTTTAGAGGATAGGAGGCTCAAGTTGAGTATGAGGAAAAAGGGAAAATTTTTTCCCCGTAAAACAGCCTTAGACAAGGGGTTGATTCACCCTGGTTGTTTAATATATTTTTTAGATGGGGTTGTAAGAGAAGTAAATGCGGGGCTTGACAAAGGGTGGAGTTTAAAAATAAAGAATCCAACAAAGTGGGATTGTCACAGCGCTCTTTCTGATGACACTGTGCTCTTGGGAGATTCTGAAAAAAGTTTTCAGAGATTGGTGGATGAATTTTTGGAGGGTCAAAAGAAAAGATTAAAGGTGAAAAAAGGAAAGAGTAAAGGTTTTGAGGGTAACAAAAACATTTGGTGATAAAGATTGAAAATCAAATTGAGGGGAGAGTGTGGAGGAGGGGAATGGTTCAAATTTGGGAGTGGGCGTGTCAGCGGATGGGTCGATGAAAAAAGGTGAATCAAAAAATTGATAGGGGAAAAAAAGGGGAGTGGGCACTAGGAGTCCCGTGGAGACAAAGACTTTGTCCTTGGGGGAAAAAGGGGAAGTAGAGAGTATGTTTTTTTCCAACGCTTTATATGGGTGTAAGCAGGGTGATAATGTTGCAGCGAGGGAAGGGTGGGGCAGGGGAGATGTCTGCGGGGCAATGTGTGGTGTGAATAAAAATGCCCAAAATTTGTAGTTTGGAAGTTAGGAGGAGGTCGGGTTCCAAAATGTTTTCCCAGGGCTGAGGAAGGTTTTGGGTGGTTCGGACAGTAAAGAAGGAGCGAAACAAATGCTTCAAGAGTGTATCAGTCTTTTGTGGAAGGGAAGGGGATTTAGGGGTCGGCTAGGAAAGGGTTTGGGGAGGGGGGTAAAGGAGGTTTTTTGGGGGAGGGGCTTGGGGCTTCCAGCAGGTATGCATGAGCGTGTTTTTATAGGGGTGAAGGAGACAAAGGTTTTTAATACTTGGTGCTGTTGGGTGTGAGCAAAGTAACATTTTTGAAGGGGTTTTCAGGGGAAAACCGGGAGGCCGGACTTGAGTCCTGGGGAGGGAAGTACATGCCCCCGCACTCTGAAGGAGGGGGTTTTTTGTTGCAGTTTAAAAACGTAGGTAAAAAACCCTTCTGGGAAGACAGTGATGGAGGAATGATGGTAAAGTTTTTTTTTTTTTCGGGCCACCCTCCTTGGTGGGGGAACGGGGAGTGTGATAATAAAATAAAAAATAAAAAAAAATAACAAGAAAGAGCGAAATTGAATGAAAAAAACCATTCAACCCCAATTCCCACCACGAAACGCAAAAAAGACTCAATGATTTCTTTCCACATAGGAAAAATCCTGGGCCCAAAAAAATCCCAAACTCAATACCCCACCCAATACACCCAGGGAATACCCGAACACACTGTTCCCAGCTCCAACTAACCCAACTGAAGTCTCTCTTATTATCAACAAACTAAAAAACAAGACAGGAGATTTAAATACCTTACCACCCATTATATACAAAAAAGTGTCACAGGTGCTATCACCAATCATTGCAACACTCTTCAACAAATCCATTGAATCCTCTACCTTTCCTACAGTTCTCAAAATAGCAATGGTAACTCAGATCCATAAAGGAGGAAACCACACAGACTTGAATAACTATAGGCCAATATCCAACTTACACCCTCTCTCTAAAATCTTTGAAAAATTAATTCATAAGCATTTCTATTCCTACCTCATCTCCCACAACATACTCAACCCCTGTCAATTTGGGTTCAGGCCTAATAAAAATACTAATGATGCTATTATCCACATGCTAGAACATATTTATACAGCAATAGAGAAAAAAGAAGTCCAACTGGGGATCTTCATTGACTTATGTAAAGCTTTCGATACAGTTGACCACGACTTGCTCCACATAAAATTGTCGCACTATGGTATAAAAGGGCACTCCCTCAACTACCTAAAGTCATACCTCAGCAACAGAAGCCAATATGTGTACACAAATGGGGCAAACTCTTCCGCAGAGCCAATTACAGTTGGTGTCCTACAGGGAAGTGTCCTAGGCCCTCTTCTCTTTCTCATATACATAAATGACCTACCAAATGCATCGCAACTACTCAAACCCACACTATTTGCCGATGACACTACATACGTCTACTCTCACCCGAACCCAGTCATGCTAGCCAATACTGTAAATACAGAATTACAAAAAATATGAACCTGGATGAGGACCAACAAACTTCCTCTAAACATTGACAAAACCTACTACATTCAGTTTGGTAACAAAGCTGCAGATGTGTATCTTAACATAATGATAAATGGACCACCTATCACAAAACTCACAGAGGGAAAATTCCTAGGAATCAATCTTGATAATAGACTCAAATTTCAAACACATATACAACAAATTTCCAAAAAAAATTCCAAGACCGTAGGCATACTATTGAAGATACGGTGCTATGTTCCACAGTCAGCCCTCCTGGCCCTATATCACTCACTCATTTACCCCTATCTCACCTATGGAATTTGTGCATGGGGCTCAACAACAATAAACCATCTCAGACCATTAATCACCCAACAAAATGCTGCAGTCAGAATGATAACAAGTTCCCACTACAGACAGCACACTCCACTAATATTCAAAACTCTAAACCTACTCACAATACAAAACATCCATACTTATTACTGCACCTACTACATACATAGAACACTTAACTCTGACATAAACCCTCCCCTCAAACATCTCCGTACCAACCTCAACAGAACACATGACCATAACACAAGACACTGATCACTCTTTGATGTTCCTCGTGTCCATTGCACGTTATGCGAAAACTCAATGCACATAAAAGGCCCTAAAATCTAGAATTCATTACCTGTGAATATAAAAGAAACACTGTTTATAAATTCAAGTCTCTTCTCAAAAATCACTTACTCACCCACAACTAAATAAATACTGAATAATTGTATCTCATAAATTGTATCTCATATATGTCTCATTATTGTATCTCATAAATGTCAACCTGTGACCCAATCAAACTTTCTTACTATTTAACTTCATTAACAATGGGATACTCCGTCCTACTGATTACACAGCAACACAGTAAATAACCATATGTCATGTCTTTGTAATACTCATTTGTACTAAATTGCTTTCTGTTTTACAATAACTTTTTTACCACTGAATATATCATTGCTTAGTTAATCTTAAGTTAATTTTAAGCTGCCCATAATGCTCTGCATACAAGGGGCTCTGGTATGCTGCACTTTAAAAATTGTATTCCTTGTACTTCTCTGTATCATGTTCAAACTAAATAAATAAATAAATAAATAAATAAATAAATAAATAAATAAATAAATACTGATTGTACAGCAATGGAAGCAACCATACGACCTGTTTTTGTAATACTCATTTGTGCTTAACATGGAGTTTACCTGGAGAGAGTTCCGGGGGTCCATCCCCCCGGCGGCCCGGTCTGTGACCAGGCCTCCTGGTGGATCAGAGCCTGATCAACCAGGCTGTTACGGCTGGCTGTACGCAAACCAACATATGAGCCACAGCCCGGCTGGTCAGGTACCGACTTTAGGTGCTTGTCCAGTGCCAGCTTGAAGACTGCCAGGGGTCTATGTATGCTGGGAGGCAGTTGAACAGTCTCGGGCCCCTAACACTTATTGTATGGTCTCTTAACGTGCTTTTCATTGGGGGGATGTTGCATCGCCTCCCAATCTTTTGCTTTCGTAGAAAGTGTTTTTTCGTGTGAAAATTTGGGTACTACCCCTCTGGGATTTTCCAGGTGTTATAATCATGTATCTCCCCTTTGCCTGCTTAGGGAAAAGGTTCAAAAACCTAAGCGCTCCCATAATTAAGGGTTTTTTTCTCCGTTATGCGTGCTGTGAAGGGTTTTCTGTACATTTTTTTAGGTCACAATTTCACCTCCTTAGTGTGCAGCAATATTCCAGCCTAGATAGAACAAGTGACCTAAGATGTCATCTGGGGTTGGGCCCCCCTAGTTTTTAAGGGTTCATTATCCCTCCTGTCATTTTTCACAGCTGCGATTTAAAACAATGTTATGGTCCCTTGCGGTGAGACCTCAGACATGATCACCCCCCGGGGCTTTACGTTGGGGTTTGCTCTATTTTTTGGCCAGAATTTGTTTTGTACCTGATGAAAATTTTAAATTTTCCCCGTGTTTTATTCTGACTAATTTAAAATTTCCATCGTTGAATTCATATTGTTTTTTGCAGCCATTGAAAATTTGGGGTTTATTCCGCCTGGAGCCCCTTTCAGTGTCGCAATGGAAAACATGTCCCTGCAGAATCGGGGTCACTGCAAAGGAAGACAAAGTGCTGTGCCTGACATCCCTTTTCTATGTCGATATGGGTGGGGACAAATGGGAGCGAGTACTGTACCTTGAGGGAAAAGAGCTTTTCACCCTAGCTGCCCCGGGCTTTCTCGTTGACACTACCTTTTGTTCTGTTTGTAAGGAAATTATATCCCTCGACCAACTTTTTCCTGTTATTTTTTTAGCACCATTTTGTGCGCTATTAAGCCTGGTCACACTTTTCGAAGGGGTTTTGCAAAGTCTGTTTTTATTACTCGCTTCTTTTTTTTCTTTTGTGCATCTAGGAACTTGTCGTAGTGACCAATATTAACAGAAGGGAAAGACCTGTTTCTAAACCATGTTGTCCCCGGGGTTTTTAATTGATGAGTTTCAATGGGGGGCGATTTGCTTCTTTGGACCCCTTTTAAAGATTTTTAGGATATGGGATGTTAGTGCTATCGGTCTGTAGTTACTGCCCCCTTTGTGGAGTGGGGCTATGTCTGTTGTTTTTAGTAACTGTGGGCACCCCGGTCCATGCTCCCCCCATAGGATGGGAAAAAACTAATGATAGGGGCTTCTTGCAGTTCTTGATGAACACGGAGTTCCATGAGTCTGGCCCTGGGGCAGAGTGCATGGGCATGTCATTTATCGCCTGTTCGAAGTCATTTGGCGTCAAGATAACATCAGATAGGCTTGTGTTAACCAAATTCTGTGGCTCTCTCATAAAAAATTCATTTTGATCTTCGACTCTCAGTCTGGTTAGCGGCTTGCTAAAACCTGAGTCATATTGAGGCTTGTGTAGCTCACTCATTTCCTTGCTGTCATCTGTGTAGGACCCATCTTGTTTAAGGGCCCAATACTGGACGTTGTTCTCGACTTTGAAATGACATAGGATAAGAAATACTTTGGGTTTCTTTCGATTTCATTTATGGCTTTTAGTTTTTCCCGCGATTCCTGACTCCTATAAGATTCCTTTAGCTTATGTCCGATGCTTGCTATTTCTCTGACCAGTGACTCCCTATGCATTTCATATATATTGACCTCTTTTAGCCGCTCTGTTATTCTTTTCCGTCGCCTGTAAAGGGTGCGCCTGTCTCTTTCTCTTTTACATCTACTCCTTTTTCTTAGAGGAATAAGCCTTGTGCAAGCATCGAGTGCCACCGAGTTAATTTATTCTAGGCATAAGCTGGGGTCCGTGTTGCTTATTCTATCTTCCCAGCTTATATCGGTTAGGACTTGGTTTACTTGATCCCACTTTATGTTTTTGTTATTAAAGTTGAATTTGGTGAATGCTCCCTCGTGACTAATCTCATTATGTCGGTCTGGGGCTCCGCGCATACATGTCTGAACCTCAATTATGTTGTGATCTGAGTATATTGTTTTTGATATGGTGACATTTCGTATCAGATCATCATTGTTAGTGAAGATGAGGTCTAGTGTATTCTCCAGTCTAGTAGGCTCTATTATTTACTGGTGTGTGTGTGAGTTCTCGTCAGAGCTGCCTCCTGGTGTTATTACTGCAACAACATTATTTGCTATATCCCTCCATTTTAGGTGCCTTAAGTTGAAATCCTCCCATGAGCAAGATGTTGGGTACAGGAGCTGGCAGATTTTCCAGACAGTGGTCAATTTTTAACAGCTCTTCCTGGAATTGCTGGGACGTTGCATTCGGAGGCTTGTAGACTACTGCAATAACTAGGTTTTGGTTCTCTATCTTTACTGCTAAAACTTCCTCTACATCATTTGAGGCATTTAGCAGTTCTGTGCAAACAAATGACTCTGCGGTGTACAGGCCAACCCCCCCCCCTTTTGCCTGTTTACTCTGTCGCATCTGTATAGGCTGTAACCTGGGATCCATATTTCATTGTCCAAGTGATCCTTTATGTGGGTCTCAGTGAAAGCCATGAACATTGCATTTGCCTCTGCATTTTGTTGTTTGTTGCTGGTTTTAGACCCTGTATATTTGCAAAGAAGAATGTCATCGGACTGGTGATATTGTTGGTACTGGGGGGGGGATTTTTTCCGGCATTATTATCTTTATCTGTTGGTTTGGAGTGGAGGCCATCGACTTTTGTTCCACTCCAGGAATGACTGGATTTGTTGTACGATTTCTGTCATTTCCTACTAGTTTTTTTTCCTTCATGGCACTAAGAAACCACTCCCTCTTGAGTGGCTGTGGCTACCCAGGTTTTCCCATGGCCTGGATGTTTTGTATCTTTTTGTCCCCTTTAGATGGTGTGCCTGGCAACTTAAGTTATAGCACAGTCTTTCCTGTACTGAAGAGGGACACATTTCGGGGTGAAAAAGCTTACAGGAAGGGAGTTTGCATTTTTCTGTTGTCATATGAGCACAGCATTTTCTAGGGTGGTCATAGTTGCACGTCCCATCTGTTTTTCCAGATTTCCCATGCCAGCAGATATCAAGTGCATAGTATGTGCAGAGGCTTGGTTTCCATTTGCCTTGGGTTTCTGTGACTGTATTCCCTGTTGGTGCATGGTTTCCATTTGCCTTGGGTTTCTGTGACTGTATTCCCTGTTGGTGCATGTTTACCTGTCTTATTCCTATCCTCACTAGCACCAACAATGGAGCTCTCACCAGTTGTTTTTGGTAACATATCCTCACTATTGCTAGTGGAGTCCTCTTGTTTGCTATTTCCTGTCATATTACTAGTTTGCAATATTGGTTTTATCTTGTCCTTGACTACACTTGTTTCCCCATTACAGCTCCTGTCTCCCATGAGGTCATTTATAAGCATTCCTTCCTGCGTATATTTCCTGACTACCTGGACAAAATCTCCAGCTTCACCATTACTGTCTCCCAGGACAGCACTATCAGCCCCACATTTACTGACTACCGGGGCAGCACCTCCAGTCTTACAGTTTCTGACTACATGACCAGCACCAACGGCGATACCATCCAGCCCAGACTTTTTATTTTCCCATCTGTTGTAGAATGCTTCCAGGTTTTCTGTGAAAGCAGCTTTGATGTTATCCTCTTTTAATACCCTTGTGATTTTAGTCCACAGATTTATCTCATTTGGGCATACCCAAAAACACTTCCCTGTTTTAATACTGCTTGTAGCTAGTTCTTGGATATCTGCACAAGGGGCGTGACACCAATTTCCACAAAAATGACAATTTATCCATGTGGAAGCCCGTTTGTTTGATGTACTGCAGACTACACAGAGCTTCATAATGATTTGAATGGTTGATTTACTGTAATTCTACTAGCAACATCTTGAATACTCCATTAATAACCTCCTTAAAGTGAAGATCTGGCTATTTGTATTTCTATTTCTAACTGTACTTGTATATTAGGACAGCTTACCGGTGTACGTTCCTGTTTTATAATTATTGTTTGTATTAGGGGAGCTTACCGGTGTACGTTCCTGTTTTATATTTATTGTTTGTATTAGGACAGCTTACCAGTGTACGTTCCTGTTTTATAATTATTGTTTGTATTAGGGGAGCTTACCGGTGTACGTTCCTGTTTTATATTTATTGTTTGTATTAGGACAGCTTACCAGTGTACGTTCCTGTTTTATATTTATTGTTTGTTATCTGTTTACAATAATGTTTTACCACTCAATACTTCATTGCATAGTTAATCTTAAGTTAATTATATGCCTGCCCGTAATGTTATGCATTCAAGTGGTTTTGGCATGCTGCATTTATCTGTATTCTTTTGTACTTCTCTGTATCATGTTCAAATTAATAAATAAATAAATAAATAAATAGCATGAGATGGACATGAGGAGCATCAAAGAGTGATCTGCACTTTGTGTTATGATCATGTGTTATGTTGAGGTTGGTAAGGAGATGTTTGAGGGGAGAGTTTATATCAGAGTTAAGTGTTCTATGTATGTAGTAGGTGCAGCAATAAGTATGGATGTTTTGTATGGTGAGTATTTTAGAGTTTTGAATATTGGTGGAGTGTGCTGTCTGTAGTGGGAATTTGTTATCATTCTGACTGCAGCCTTTTGTTGGGTAATTAGTGGTCTGAGATGGTTTTTTGTTGTTGAGCCCCATGCACAAATTCCATAGGTGAGATAGGGGTAAATAAGTGAGTGATATAGGGCCAGGAGGGCTGACTGTGGAACATAGCACCGTATCTTCGATAGTATGCCTACGGTCTTGGAATTTTTTTTGGAAATTTGTTGTATATGTGTTTGAAATTTGAGTCTATTATCAAGGTGGATTTCTAAGAATTTTTCCTCTGTTAGCTTTGTGATAGGTGATCCGTTGATCATTATGTTAAGAGGGACATCAGTAGCTCTGTTACCAAACTGAATGTATTAGGTTTTGTCAATGTTTAGAGTAAGTTTGTTGGTCCTCATCCAGGTAGATATTTTCTGTAATTCGGTATTTACAGTATTGGCTAGCATGACTGGGCTCGGGTGAGAGTAGACGTATGTAGTGTCATCTGCAAATAGTGTGGGTTTGAGTAGTTGCGATGCATTTGGTAGGTCATTTATGTATATGAGAAAGAGAAGAGGGCCTAGGACACTTCCCTGTAGGACACCAACTGTAATTGGCTGTGCGGAAGAGTTTGCCCCATTTATTTATTATTTTTTTATTATCACACTGGCCGATTCCCACCAAGGCAGGGTGGCCCGAAAAAGAAAAACTTTCACCATCATTCACTCCATTACTGTCTTGCCAGAAGGGTGCTTTACACTACAGTGTAACATATATTGGCTTCTGTTGCTGAGGTATGACTTGAGGTAGTTGAGGGAGTGCCCTCTTATACCATAGTGTGACAATTTTATGTGGAGCAAGTCATCGTCAACTGTATCAAAAGCTTTACATAAGTCAATGAAGATCCCCAGTTGGACTTCTTTTTCCTCTATTGCTGTGTAAATATGTTCTAGCATGTGTATAGTAGCATCATTAGTATTTTTATTAGACCTGAACCCAAATTGACAGGGGTTGAGTGTGTTGTGGGAGATGAGATAGGAATAGATACACTTATGAATTAATTTTTCAAAGATTTTAGAGAGAGGGTGTAAGTTGGATATTGGCCTATAGTTATTCAAGTCTGTTTGGTCTCCTTTATGGATCGGGGTGACCCTTGCTAGCTATTTTGAGAACTGTTGGGAAGGTAGAGGATTCAATGGATTTGTTAAAGAGTGTTGCAATGATTGGTGATAGTACTTGTGACGCCTTTTTGTGTATAAAGGGTGGTAAGGTATTTAAATCTCCTGTCTTGTTTTTTTAGTTTTGATATTAAGGGAGACTTCAGTTGGATTAGTCGGAGATAGGAACAGTGTGTTCGGGTAGTTGCCAGTGAGGTAGTTATTAGATGGGGTATCTGAGCTTGGGATTTTATTTTCAAGGTTTTTTCCTATAGTGGAGAGGAAATCATTGAGTTTGTTTGCTGTTTCAGTTGGTGGGAGTTGGGGTTCATCTGGTTTTGTTTATTAAATTTCGCTATTTCGTGATATCTTTTTTGTTCCTAGAATTTCTGATAGGGCTTTCCAGGTCTTTTTTATATCACCTCGTAAGTTGGATAATCTGTTCTCATAATAAAATTTTTTAGCCCTTCTTATCAGGCTGGTTAGGACTGACGAGTAACGTTTCATTTGATCTCTGGTTATTAGATTAAATTTTGCCTCCGAAGTGGCTAGTTTATTATGCACCCCATATCCATCCTGTAGACGGTAGCGCAAGAGCATATGGATACACAAAAGCCCTAGGAACTAGGCCCCAAATGGTTAACAGAAATACATATGGATTTATATCTACATATCTATAGTTCACTTATCTGTTATAAGCAAATTTAGGAAATTTGCTTAGTATATCTGGTATCTTATTTTCATTAAAAGATATCTTGACATGTCACATAGGTTATTATACTGTCTGTCTCTGTATTCCTCAATAAGTGGACAATTGAGCACATAGTGTTCAAGACAGTAACCATATGCCTGATCACATAATTTACATTTAGTTTGATCATCATCTGTGTGTCTCCCAAACTGCCAGAAGTACTTGTAACCAAGCCTAAGCCTGGCCACTACAACATCAGTCAGTCTGTTCACATTGTACATTGCTCCATAAACATACTTATCTACGTTCATGTTATCATAATGGGTTATAGATCTACTCAGGCTTCTAACTGCATTCCTATAACAATAATTTTCATTATTTACTTCTCTCCTAATATTATTCCTAATGCTAGACACAGTTATACCAAAGTTATATTCTACATTCTCCTTCTGGGTACTCTTCTCGGCTAACATATCAACTTTATCATGAAGGAGTAATCCAATGTGTGATGGGATCCATAGCAATTGTACATTAATTCCTTTGTCCCTAATTTTTGAGTATCTATACCTGGCTTCTCCAATGAGCATGTTGTTGGAGTCATTATATGAGCCAAGAGCCTTCAATGATGACATAGAATCAGTAATGATGATAGCGTCAAGCTCAGTGTCATAAGTTAGCTTTAGTGCCATTATGATTGCAAACAATTCAGTTTGCAGTGGAGATGCCCAGTTGTTAATTCTTATGCCTAACTCAACAAATTTATTATGCCAGAAGACTCTTGTTTAGATCCATCAGTGTATATAACTTGTGATAACTTATTACTACCATTATTATTATTATTATAATCAAGGGGGAAGCACTAAACCCATAGGATTATACAGTGCTTGGGGGAGGGATGGAAGGTATTCAGGTTTAACTCAGGGAACTGGAGCACAGATCCAGTTCCCTAGATCAAGAGCCCCTCACCAGCATCAAGGAACCTTCCTTGAGGGGACATTATTACTACCAGCAAGGCGAGAAATTTCTTCTTGAGCAGTTGCTCTAACAAGTGATTTAAGGAAGGGATTACTAGCAATGAGCTTCTTCAGAGGGATTTGCAGGCATGTGATATTAAATGAACACATCTTCCATGGAGGGGTGAAATGCTCTTGTTGCCTACAGTGATACAGTTCATGCAGGTTATAAAACTTAATGCAATTGCACGTTTTCACAATCCATTTAGATCTGTGTGTATTTACCTCTAGACACTTAGTAAGATTCATTGTGACAGTGTTTGGTTCATTTCTCAACATTCTGATACCGAGTACAGTGTTAATCTCAACAATCCTATCACTGATACTAGAAATACCAAGCTCATTCCTCATGTTAAGAACTTTTGTAGATCTGGGACAGCCAAGAATAATCCTCAGAGCTTCATTTTGCATTAACTCCAAGGGTCGGAGAGAACTTTCTCTAGCAAATATCAACATGGGAGCAGCATAATCAATTAAGGACCTAACATAGGCTATGTACATCATTCTCACGATTCTCACATTTGCACCATAGTTGGGGTTGTAGCCAGCAACAGCTTTGAGAGCATTTAGCCTAGCTTTGCATTTCTTATTTAGTTGTGGTATAGTGGATTTGTTAAAGGGTACATCTACACGAAGATATCTGTAAGTTTTAACGTAGCTAATTATTTCACGCTTCAAAAAGATGGGTGGGGGATGTCGTTTGCTTGTTAATATCTTTGTTTTAGAGGAAGATATTATGAGGCCTAGTCGATTACAATTTTGCTTGCTTTGTATTTATGGATTTGAGGATGCGGGTGTTAGCCAGGGACTGTTCAGCCCTCTTCCCAGTCATCTGTTTAGTTTTTTTTAGGGCAGTGCTTGTTATAGAGGTATTGAGTCTTTTTTAGAAAATTATTTACAGCTAGCTTTATTTACAGTCTGTAATATACAACTGTGGATAAAATACTTTGCCATTTCTTGAACATTTCTGAGAGAGTTGTTTCTAAATTCATTAATTTTATCACACTCCAGTACATAATGACGCAAGGTGTAACAATAGTCAATCTGGCAAAGTTTGCATTTCGTTTGGTCTACATCTGGTGGTGGTGATTTAACCTGCCATAGATACTTGTAACCCAGCTGGAGCCGGGTGGTAGTGACATCCAAGTGTCTGCTTATCTTGTTGGATGCACCATAGACATGTGGCTCCTCCAGCATGATGGAATGATGATAGATGGACTGACTTGTGGCATTCGTCTCTCAGCCTTTGTGTAGAGAGGACGACAGTGGAGCTGCTCTCTAAACCCCTGGTGGCATGCGGCAGTACTTTCACAATGGCAGAAGGTGGACGTAGGTGTGTCAACACTGTCTTGAATTTGTGAAGGGCTCGCTCAATAGTCAGAACACCCATCTTTTGCTGACGGCTATATTAAGGAACACATATGGCATCGCAAATGAGGAGCTCTATGGCGCTTCGTTGAATGGTAGTTCAAGGCTTTTTGTCAAATTCCAGCAGAGCAGCACTTATGAAAATATGGTGGCCAGGTACCAGGATGTGGTTAAGCTGGTTAACCCTGGTGTTAATGTCTGCCTCCATGATATATCACGGTTTAACACTTGGATCAAGGTGCGTAATGTTCCTTTTGAAGCTGATGAGAGTGATTTAAGGAACGTTTTTGGGCGTTATGGTACCATACATTTGGCGACATTGGGACGTTGGCATGATGGACCTCTTGTTGGTATGCCGGAAGGGTCTTTTTCCCATAAAATGTCCCTAAAGCACCCTATATCATTGTATGTGGTGATGGAGGACTTCCATACTCAAGTCTTCGTTACGTACATGGGTCAGAGGTGTACGTGTCGACTATGTGGGGCATATGATCACATCGCAGCGCAATGTCCAATGCGATGAGGAAGACCAATGGCTGATACAAGGACTGACGATGCAACGAAGCAGCAAACATATGCTGTGGCAACACAGCATGAGTCTCTGGCATGGGAGAAGTAAAGTGAGGAGGTAGAGAGGGAGACAGAGTTGTCTTCTACATGTCTGACCCTACCTGGAGTTGGAGAGGATGTAGGCTTGGTGTCGGCAATGGGCGAGGACTCTGTAATTGCTCAGGATGTAATGGAGGCATCCATTCAGGAGGCTCTTCATGAATTGCTGGACGTTTCGGCGTCTGCGATGATCCATGCTGGTTTGGAAACCGAGGGTGTAGAGGCAAGGGCAGGAGGCCCCAATGTGAAGGTCGCATGTGGTGTGGAAGCAGAACAGGTTGTAGTAGTGGACGTCCACAGGGATAACAGCCTAGAGGAGGCTATGGTTGCAGATCGTAGCTCTCGCAAGAGAGCTGCTGTGATATCAGATAGTGATGAGGTTTTGACTTCTGGGCAAAGGTGAGGAAAAAAAGCATGGCACGATGCGACCCGTAGAGGTACGGGTGGAACAAAGTGTGTTGAGCACGTGAAAGGGAAAGGCACAGGGGGTGTGGGGGGAGAGATTGGGGTGCTCGTCTAGGATCTAAGAGTGTTAAGGTGTCTAAAGGCAAGCCTCCATTGAATCCTTCAAGTGTATTACTTTAAATATTAATGTGTTGAAGCCATTAGACAAATGCAAGAGCCTGGAGGTATTTTTATAGAGATATGTACCTGACATTGTGTTCCTGCAAGAACACAATTATAAATATTGGGAAAGTTAATGATTGATGGATATGAAGCTTATATAGGTTGCTCTGCATGATTGAAAGGTGGTGTGGCATTGTTAATTAAAGAAGCTAGCCCGTTTTCTCTGCAAAGATGTGAGGTAGGGGAGGAGGGGCGGGTGATTCGGGTGGATGGCGTGTGGGGTGGGGTTCAAGTGGGTTTCATAGGGGTGTATGGGCCTGCAGAAGGAGACATGGGCATCAAAAATAGGTTCTTTACGGACGTCCTTGTTTACCATTTAAGATCACTGCCGGTCGTTACGATTCTAGGTGATTGGAACTGTATTGTTAGGCATAAGGACGTAGAACCTAGAGGAAGGTTTTTTTTCGGGGTATTTAGGGGAGCTGTTGCGAGGTGTGAATGTAGTGAACATGGGGGGGGAGGAGGTGGGGGTCATGCATACTTTCATTAGGCGTGATTATGCAACGAGGCTGGATCGAATCTATGTTTCTCGGGGGGGTGAGGGTAAGCAGCGTTTGTGCATTGAATGTGAGCTTCTCTGATCATAGAGGGGTTCTGGTGGACTTGAACTGGGAGGGATTGCCAAAGCATTTCAAGGGTTATTGGAAGTTGAATGTTGGGTTATTGCACAAAGGGGGTGGGAGGGAATCTTTTGAGAGTGCTTGGAGGAGATGATGGGCAGACGGTTGGGGGGAGGGGTAGACATCCTTAAGTGGTGGGACATGGTCGGTAAGGGGAAGGTGAGAGATTTTTATCACAAGCGGGGAAGGGAAGAGCGGAGATTTCAATATAGTGTTTTACATTACCTTGAAGGTCAACTGCAGAAATGCAATATGGGAGGGGGGATGAGTATCCAGTGGCTGAGACTGAGGGTTTGAAACAACTGATTAGGGACATTCAAAATCATGAATTTGATATGGCACGAATCATGGGAGGAATTGATAAGGTTTTATGGGGCGACTGTCCTTCGACATATGTCTTGAGAGAGCAGGGAAAACGTCACAGGTCAATGGAAATAATGAGCTTGAGGGTTCAGGAGCAATTGGAGGGGTATCGTCAGGGGCAGGTGCTCATGTCAACAGAGAGTATGGGTTGCTACATGGATGTATGGCACGAGATGCATGGCAAAAGAGTGGGGGTTAATGATGAGGTGCTAGGGGAAATGTGTGAATGGGTGTGTTGTAATCTGGAGCATAAGGATCGGATGAATCTGAGTGGACCTATAAGTGAAGAGGAGATTAGAATGGCAGTGGAGGGTATGAGTGTGGGAAAATCGCCGGGGATTGACGGTATTCCTTGTGATTTTTATAAGGAAAACTGGGAATGTTTGAGTGAATTTTTATTAGTTTTATTTAACGCTATGAAAACCAAAGGCAGGTTGGGGGAACAGCAACGTATGGGTGTGGTGGTCATGGTCCCGAAAAAGAACTCTTGTGATTACATACGTGATTATCGATCGATATCTTTAATGTGTGGTGATTACAAGATCTTTGCTAAAATGTTAGGGAATAGGATGAAAAGAGTTGTTGATAAAGTTTTGGATGAGGGTCAATATGGTGTGCCTGGGCAATCAATGTGTGTGGGGCAAGGGATCATACGTAGGTTTATAGACGAAAGAGGGAGGCAAATAAAGGTGGGGTATTAGCATTGAATTAGCATGTGGCATATGACTGTGTGGAGTGTGAGGCACTGTCGAAGTTTATGCAATGGCAAGGGTTTGGGAGGGAAATCGTCAGTTGGGAAAAGGTGTTGTATGAACAGGCTATGTTATGGGTGCAGGTAAATTGTAGGCTAGGAAAACTAGTTAGGATGGAAAGGGGCTTGAGGAAAGGGGGCCCTGTGTCGCAGCTTCTCTTTGCATTGATCCAGGATCCATTCTATAGGGCT